>OY735223.1:41741718-41881718 GCA_963457665.1 Thysanoteuthis rhombus
CACACATATACACACACGCACTCACACACACATATACATAGTACAAATCTGGGATGCAATAATCATAGTATATGAATATGCATTATACAATATGATATAATGCAAAATCCGACGCATGATTGGTTTATTTCATAGAGTGCTCGATACATTTAACCCTAGATGTTGCGTTGGTTTGTATTAGAGCTGGAGATATAGTCAAATGGGAATTCACAGTGCAAACTCGTCTATGTTGATGTTCCGACAGAAACATAATCGTGATTGTGCAGCGAATCCCCATTCCAGGATATATATATATATATATATATATATATATATATATATATATATATATATATATATATATATATATATATACATATGATAATAGCTCATAATTTCGTAATATCATCATTATAATTACCTTATCTACAAGGATATTGAACACTCCACTTGTATAAATTGCAACAATATAAATAATATGTATATATATATATATATATATATATATATATATATATATATATATATATAGAGAGAGAGAGAGAGAGAGAGAGAGAGAGGTAGATATTTGAGATGTGAGTGTGTCTAAAATCCCCTGGTTCATCAGGTAGCATCAATTTTGTAATTATCAATATCCATTTAGTTACCCATTTCAAACAATATTCTATATGCATTTATTTGAAATATATATTTGCATATCTCATCATCATCAGCCCCTGCTGGACAAAGGCCCGTCCCATTTCCTTCCATAAAGCGCTCGATTTCTCTTATTTCTGCCATGTTTTACTAGTATACTTTTTCTAATCTCGTCTTCCCATTTTTGGTCTGATCTTTTCCTGCTGCGCTTAATTTTCTCTGGCCACAAATCGTTTAACATTTCGCTCCACTGATGTCATATGTTCTTATTAAGTCTCCATTTTGGGCGTTTGGTGCCAATGTCTTGTTTCAGCGAGTGAGCTATATATATATATATATATATATATATATATATATATATATATATATATATATATATTTATATGTGTGTGTGTGTGTGTGTGTGTGTATAAATTATGAGACTTTATATTGTTGATTTCCTTCTTTCACTTATTCCTTATCAATATTTCTTTTCTTAATTCTTTTATTTCTGCTTTCTTTCTCTTCTTTTTTCCATGGTTTTAACTTTATCTTTCTATCTCATTATTTCTCTGTCTTTTTAATTCAGTCATTATTACTTTCCGTCGGCATTTTCTCTACACTTAAGAAAAAAAAACCGTCTTAAAAAAATGAATAAGATCTTTTCAAAAGATTTAAAATTCACAAAGCCCTTTCACACTAATTGGTAATAAGTGCTGTTATCATATTACGCCAACGAAAACACCAACGACCTCCAACCTACAAATTGAACAAAAAACATTCAACATAGGAAAATATTCAAACTACTAATTGACGATAAAAATGTCAAAAAGAGAAAATCATTTTTAAAAAAAGAGTTTAAAAACTACCAACAAACAAGAAACGTTTTCCGATAATCAGAATTTAAAAAAAAAATGAAAATGTATATATTTCTGGTGTGACATCGCAAAGGTCACTAGCAATCAAACCACATTCCACGAGTTGTTTAACAAGCACAAATTTGACGATCAAAGAGAGATCTACTATATTAAAGAGATGTTTGATTTTTATTAAGCAATTTAAGTGTTATGACTTGTCCGTTGAAATAAAACCAAGGAATGGACAACAATCAGTTGTCAATTACGACGATTTGAAACGCAACTATCAGCACTCAAAAGCTGTCTGTAAAGCAAGGATCATCATTACTTAAACTTCAAAACATAAGCTCCAAAAATCGTAAATACTTCTGATACACACTGATAGTAAGAGCAATCATTAAAACCTCAGATCCGCGCTTCGATTCCAAGCTCTTTTATTCTTAAAAGTAATAACTCTTAATGATGAAACCATTTCATAAAACCTTTTTGCCAAGGACATAAAAATGGAAAGATTATCATGAGTAAAATCAATTATATATTGTAATGTCAGAAATAATAATCGATTTGCAAATATCTATTTACTTTATCTTTATAATATAAAGTTTGATACATTCCTGGTGATTGAAATTTAAGAAAATGCCCCTTCTCTACAGAGATGTATTCTTCGAAGCACTTCAATATTATATACGAATCCTGTTTATCAAGTGTAATGACGCCTTAGTTCACTTCAGACTCCTTTCTTAGGGACCCCACACATTTATCCAAATGCCTCTTCTACTTGCCAAATCAATGCATATATAAGTCCTTATTCAAGATCGCCATCTGCTGCCTGATGTGTTCCTCTGAATATCGACTCCGGTTCGAAATCTCCTTGGGAAATGCAAGAAGTCAGAGGATGCCAAAAGTGGTCAGTTATTAGAGGTGTTGACATGTCTGAGTGATCTAATATTTTGCAGAAAAAATATACACCGAACAGGACGCATGAATCGTTTGTGCTTTGTAAATGTGATAGACACAAGTTCGTCCAATACCTCCTCGCTGCCGACTGAGTGAACCTGTGCAAGAGTGCATGCCATGCGCAGTGAGGTCTCCTCTAATTGGATGCTTAGTTACTTCAATATCAGGCAACCGGTTACCAATATTGTCAGAATAGAGAGAGGCGTAGTATTTCAGAGGATAGCTAAACGTTCTGTACACTAACGATAAGATGCCGAGAATATCAGTCAAATTTTTCGGCGCATTATTACTTAAAAGAAGTTACCAGCCAGATAAGTAAGTGATACTTTAGACAGGCCAGACAGAGAATCGGTAAGAACATACTGATAGAAAAAAGATTATGATATTTGCTAAACTGTTTGATGGAATTATACCAATATTCCGTCCGAGAAATCCCAAGCAACAAAAAAAGAGGCTTGAGATTTCATCGGCTTTGAGATTCGGATTCGGATGGAGAAAATGAGGATACAACTTCGAATTATTGACAGAATAATGGCAATATTTCATCTCAGAATATGAGAGATTGCTATGGTGGCCCCAAAACGCTACAATCGAAACGTAACCGGAAAACAATTAGAGAGATAACAAACCTAATAATTCATTCATGGAATAATGGCAGTATTTCATCTCAGAATATTTT
The DNA here is from genome assembly GCA_963457665.1 of Thysanoteuthis rhombus. Lineage (NCBI taxonomy): Eukaryota > Metazoa > Mollusca > Cephalopoda > Oegopsida > Thysanoteuthidae > Thysanoteuthis > Thysanoteuthis major. Next base: position 41,744,806 of record OY735223.1, read on the forward strand.
GATGACTTGTCTAAGCTAGAGAGGTAGACATATATGAAAAGAGTTGGATAAATGCAAATAGACAGACAACTAATGGATAACTTGAAAAAGATCAAGAGTTTTTAATGGCTATGAAGGAAATAAGGAAGATTGATAGATTGAACGATTGATAGCTGAAAAGATATGAAGATAGATAGATACATACATACATACATACATACATACATACATACATACATACATACATAAGAACTGATAGATGGATAGATAGATAGATGGATAGATAGATAGATAGATAGATAGATCGGTATGAACAGATACATACATACATAAGAACAGATGAATAGATAGATAGATAGATAGATAGATAGATAGGTATGAATAGATACATACATACATAAGAACAGATAGATAGATAGATAGATAGGTATGAATAGATACATACATACATAAGAACAGATAGATAGATAGATAGATAGATAGGTATGAATAGATACATACATACATAAGAACAGATAGATAGATAGATAGATAGGTATGAATAGATACATACATACATACATACATACATAAGAACAGATAGATAGATAGATAGATAGATAGATAGATAGATAGATAGATAGATAGGTATGAATAGATACATACACACATAAGAACAGATGAATAGATAGATGGATAGATAGGCCGTGATCACTAAAAAGGGTCTGAATTTACTGATAGCAACGACAAACTTCGCATTTGTTTACATAGCATTTTGAACCTCAACTAAAAACCTGTTTTAAGAAAGAAATTTCAAAGAACAAAGAAACATTTCTCCAACTCATTGTAGGAAAAAAGTCCTGAGGGATGTTAAGATAGATTCGCACAAAAGTCAGAACACGTAAATAACCTAAACCTGGCAAGTGATTAAACTGGTCTCTCGTGGGTATTGCTGATAGAGATAGATAGATATATAGAAAAGTACCCAAATATTACATTTAACTTATATCTATAAAGAAATAACCATGCTGAGAAAAAGGTATTTATGGTTAGATCGATAGATAGACTGATACTCCAATTCACCGTTTTCCATGCCATGATGTTTTACCGGGTGATCTCGAAGACTAATTTGCTATTATCGTGACCTTGCACCAGACCAAATTGTGTTCAATAAATATTGATAAAAAACGCTCATATATCAGAGACAGAACGACGTATAAGTATTTTAAAATGTTTGGCCTCAGAGATTCTTAGCCACTTTTTCAATCAAAGACGTCCCCTGCTATTTTCTAGGGGTTGGAGGTTATATTAGATATATATCTTGATGGCAATCTTACTACAAGATGGACATTTTACTAGAGGAGAAAGCGCTGAACTTGGTGTCATTGTTCATAGTGTCCGGTTGACCCCTGACATCTATTAGATTCCATCTTTAAAAAAAACAAACTTGCCTTTGGTGAAAAGGCCTGATCCGGGGAGGGTGATGGGCAATTGCCCTTTTTATTTCTTTCCCCCTTAAGTTAGTCCTAATGTTTCTTTGTTTTGTTTTTTTATACTCTTACACCTGAGACTGAAAAATTTTCAAAGATCTAACCATTTTATTATCAATTCACACATACAAAATATATTTCTAGGAATGAAAAAAAGGACTATTTGCAAATGAATGACCAACTTGGATGTCGATTGACAATGGGACGTTACTAAAGTGACCCCTTCGGTGTTCAAGCCCGGGGGAAGAATATGTAGATCCTCTAATGTCCCGCCCATAGAATCCCCCTCGTAATCTTGCTGATGTAGTCCAGAAGAAAATCGAACGCTTAGCCACATGGGCTATTGGGGGAGGGGGGCAAAGTTAGCACCCAATCAACTAAAAGGGGGCTCAACCATCTGATTTGGAATCAGTGTTGTCCTTCACCAAAAGTGTTTGCTTTTTTTTTCCTAGGCTAAAGAAACATCGTTTGCTTGCTATTCCATCCATGGCAGGGAAAAGGGTTGGATTCATGTTTTTCCCGAGAACATTAGAGTCATTTGAACGTAAGCAGACTCGACTAGAATCTGGGATTCGGTTTGCCGATTCCATTGTCTGTGCTGTTAACCGTTACGCCCCTCGCGACTCCTACAACTATTTGCAACTACAATTGCAAAAAAACAAAAAAAAACAAAAAAACTAATAGTTATTTATAAGGGAATGTCTGATAACTAAATCTCCCTAATCGGAACGTCGTATATTTATTTATATACTTTTTAAATATAATCTACTTCACTTCCAACTACGCTGTTTCTTTTTTTTATATTGTTTTTTTTTCTTCTTCTTCCTTTTTGTATATTTCCGGGAGGTTTATTCCATATCTAGAAGTTGATAAATTAGGTCCGACCACAGAATGCATTAACTAAACGCCATCTTCGTCCAGACGTTCAGTCAATCAATTTACCGAACCAACCAAGGCGTTTCACGCCAAAAATACATTTCTGGCTTCTTACAAAGTTGAAGTTCTATTTCTTTTTGGCAATTTCTGTTTTTGCCTCTATAATTTTCCGATATTAAGTACTTCCATCGCCATCAAGGAAGTCAGGATAATAACAAAATAAGAAAATCAACAATATTAATGTTATTATTGATCTAACAGAAAGAGCACATGTAATGTAATTGTCTGAAATAACAATAACAATAGCAATAACGACAGCAAAAACAAGGACAATGATAATAATAATAATGATAATAATAATAATAATAAAAATGATGCAAAAAACAGATAGAATGATGATGATAATAATGATGCAACTCGTAATAATAATAATAATAATAATAATAATAATAATAATAATAATAATAATATTAATAATAATAATGATAATAATCATCATCATCACTCAGCCTTTGGCGATAACCACAGGGCAGCTGTGGACTATGAGAGTGTGGAGAGGAGGGCTGGAAACTTGAGAAGAATTGCTGTCACTCAACCTCCAGCAGTAACCACCAGGCAACTGGTGTGGAGTTGCTACTACTGCTACTACTACAAGTACTACTACTACTGCTGCTGCTACTACTACTGCTACTACTACTACTACTACTAATAATAATAATAATAGTAATAATAATAATGATGATAATGATGATGATGATGATGATGATGATGATGATGATGATGATGATGATGATGATGATGATGATGATGATGATGATGATGATGATGATGATGATGCCAAAAGACGGATGGGATCAAACTGCCCAACCAGGAAATTACCTGGACAACGGGATAGAAACTTACAAGTATCTGGCTATTCTGGAAGCTGATACGATCTAGCAAAAAGAAATTAAGGAAAAAAGTTTATCCAACAATATGCTAGAAAAACTAGAAAAATATTACGGGGGTATTTTCTTTTTCAAACTGGACAAGAGAATCTTGATCGCAGAACAGGGAAGCTGACAACAACGCATAAAGCTGTACACCCGAGAAAGAATTTTTACATGCTATATTTAAAATATATAAGAGGTAGGAAAAGGACTCATCACCATCGAGGATGACGTTAACCTGTTCGATCGAGGGACTACCAGGTCTATACGCGGCCACGGAATTGCATGTTTGTCCACACGATATCTCTGAAATTACAGAATGGTTTTCGATGAAATCTTGTGGAACAGCTGCCTGTGAGGAAAAAAAAAAAGCTGGACACTTTTTTTTGAGAAACATTTTCCGTTTTTTTTTTTCTTACACTTATGTGAACGCTCATAACTATCTACTCAAAATCTAAAAAATCTCTCGATGAATTTCAAGGATATTTTGTGAGTGAGGTACAATACGCTAGCGGAGAACTGATTAAATCTTAGATAAGATCCATACGCAATAATCTGCCCCTACATCGTAGTTATACGTTCAATAATCTCCAAAATATCATGTTTGTCCTCACGATACCTCCTAAAGTTGTCTTTGAATTCCAATGATATGTGGATGGAAGGTGAACAATAGACTATGAAATAACGTATCAAATTTTGGGACGGATCCATGTACAATTACCATCCCTGGCAATGACGTTGGAAAAGGTATTCGTTCTCTAATTGATTTCAAGTTTGTTTTTTATTTGTTTGCCGTATTTTTTAAAATTAGCTTGCCTAGTCTTCTCATCATTACACTTTCTTCTCTCAATACAGCAGAATCCTTCATCATTGTTTTTACTCTATTGACAGCTTATGTAGCTTGCTGAACCTCGTATATATTTCTTAAAATAAATTCATTGTAATATTAGATCTTTTGTCTTATTGCTCTTTCAATTTGTATGTCTATATTTCTTAGAAGTTCGTTCCGCCAAAGATCCTCGACAAAATGGCGCCCCTAAGCAGAACATTATAATTGCAAACAACTCGTGGTTGAGAAGTTTAGAAAGATATGAACGATATAGCAATATAACACTTGATTCGTTGCATCACGTCGTCTAGTTCGATAAGTAGGCCTCATGCATTTTTTTTACACGTGATTGTTTTGAGTGAAGATCCCATCTACGAGTATATACAGTAGTTAAAATAATTCATCAGAAATTATTTCCTCGTCTCAGAACTTTACATAAATGGTAAAATCTGATCTTCGTCAACTTGTTTATGGTATATCAAATAAAGAAGCTTCGTCACTATCACAGCAATATGCTACTAAAAACTACATGATACGGTTGCGGGTGCTATGCAATAGAAAACTATTAAGTAAAGAAAAGTAATTAAATAAATCTTATGGAATTGAGTTAAAATTCGTCAGGAAAAGCGAAAAAAAGAAAGAAATAAAATATATCTTAATCAGGAAGATTTCTTTCTTTCTTTTTATTTTTCCAGACGATAAAATCTCTCAAAAAAAGGGAAGGCAAGTACAAAGTCCATTGAAGTAAATGATATGATGAAAAATTGGTGAGTATAATTAACGTAGAAAATTATTTTTAAAATTTCCAAAAACTAGATTAATTTTCATATCCGGATTTTTTTTAAATTATAATTTAAAAAATGAAAAAAAAAATGGTTACATTTTCCTTCGGTTATTTTTTTTTTTTTAAATGTTTTTTTTACATTCATTTGGTTTGCTGTTTCGATGTGTGTGCGCAGGTACAGAAACTTATTTGTGTTATTGATGATGTGATTAGTAGATGATATCGTATTTGCAAGGTGATTTGAATAATCTGTACACTCAGTGTTTTCAGCTCTCTATACTTGGTGTATACACCTAAAATTGGTAGTTGTTGCATTAATCAATCTCTGTTAGCTTGGGTACGCACAACTTTGGAGAACCTCGAATATGTATATTAGGGTATGTCATCAAGACACAAGTATATATATATATATTCCATATGTGTATGTTGCTGTTGCTTTGGTATTTCTAACACGTACTCCCGACTGCGAAAAAACATTTTATCCAAGGGCTACGATGCGTTACCTTTTAAGAAATACAAATATATTACCCTTACTATCAATAAAGTGGTGCTAAATTACGAACATAAATGCTTAATTGACGTATCATTTTTGAGCAATTGAAATTATATATATATATATATATATATATATATATATATATATATATATATATATACTCACACACACCATGGCAGCCATTTGTCATAATTGTAGAAGGTATTGCAATGATGTAGCTTCAAATTGTTGACTAATTAAGGTATTAAGTTATTTCACCCGGAATGCTTAACATGAAAGACTTACTATGTAATTTTAATTTTGCAGGTTCAATGTAAATAGAGATGTCATTCCTTATTGAAAGTTTGAGCCCTCAAAAGCAAGGAGTTACACTAATCTTAAAGTATCAATTTAAACTAGGAATTTATGCTGTTCAAACCGATGATAACGTCAACGGAAATTCGAATTAACACCATTACAGTGTTAAGAGTTCAGTGTTTGTTCAGTATGTTCGGATTTGAATAATATAAATACCAGTAATACACCTGAGATGGGATTGAAACCTGTTTTTTTAATTATAAAGAATTATCAGCAGTAGCGATCGACAACTCACAAGCAACAGTCCGATTCCATAAAGGAGATCTCAGGATTTTAAGAGTGACTAAATTGTCTGATCTCAGGGCAATTGGAAAAGTGGAAAACTTTGGAAGATTCGTCTCACATGAACTGAATGAAATACTCTGTGAGAGTTTTAGATATCAGACTGTCTATGTCTTGGTCTAGAGAATTAAGATATATTCATAGACCGTTTCCCTCATGGATTATCATCTTTCAAAGCATTTTCAATTTTGTATCTTCGAAAATAGCTTAGTTTATAGAGATGCCATGAATCATGCTTTTATGAAATTGGTGACCACTGAAGGAAGTAGACCACTACATTGAATCTCCATGAAATATCCCCCCCCAAGCCATTTGGCAAAAACTAAATGTAGGTTGGCAAGCTTTCGGTAGAACAAGAACAACCTTCATGAACAAGAAAATCCAATCAGTCCAAAGAAAAACGGTACACAATCAATGCATCCTCCCGATAGTCACCTATTGAGCTGAAACATGGTAACTTAACCAAAATATTGGCCATTAGTCCGATAAAAAGAATTCACTCCAACAGAAAAGTTGTTCGCTGTCAGCCTTGATAAATTTGATTTCACATTGGGAAATTTTTCTTTTGTTTACAGCTCCGTCTTATGATTCACTTTCTCCATTTTTTTTCAAACACTCAGAGTTGACTTTATTATTGCAATTTGTCAGATCAAGAATTTAAGATGTATGAATTTCAGACATAAATAACTGGGAGATTGGGAAAAGAAATACTGATTCAGTGACGCCACGTCGTGTCAACGTCGTTTCCGAGTTGTCAGTATTTTCTTCATGATATAAGGGAGCTTGACTTTAGCGTAGCCAAGCTTGCGCAATTCGTACTCGGAAAATTCTTGTTTCTCGGATACATGATAGACGATCCTTGGCATATGGCACCCTGGGCGACCCCCCTCCCTGTCAGCATTACTTAAAGCGTATTCACTTAAGTGTGTGAGAGTGCATGAGTGTGTGAGAGAAATAGTCAGAGATAGAGAAAGAGAGAGAGAGAGGGGGGAGAACAGCCTCAAAGAAGAAGTCCCGAGTTCTCAATTATACCGTTCTGACCGAGTCACCTGATCCACGATTCAACTTCAGCAGGACATCTGATTACAATGATTATACTCTGATTAATTATAAGAGAGTCAAGGAAGTTCAGTTTTATTTTTTCTTTACTATTTCGGTCTATCTCTCTTTCCCCTCAGCCTTCCTTCCTGTCCGGAAGCAAACCCCTTTTTTTATTTATAATTAAATGAATCATTGTCAATCTTCATTAACAATTTTTTGATCAGTATTTTCCAATCTTTACTGTTTACTACCTGTCGTTGATGGACAACCTGGATTATTTTTTAAACGAAAAAAAGTTAAAACCTTAAAATTGAAGGAGATACTAATCAAAAATTGATAATTACCCACTCAAAAGAAACCGTCACGTGGCTAAGGTCTTTTGGCTGGATGCTCGGGGTGATCAATAAAAGAATGAGAAATGAGGTGTTGGATAAATAAGTAGCTTCTTTGCCTTTTGTTGGACAGAAATGGCCAAAAAAGGCTGCATTCTATTGAAAAAAAACACCAAAAAAAAAGCTACTAATTTGGCATGAGCTTACATCGCAAAAAAAAACTATTTTGTGGCCAATTCGAAAAGAAAACACAGCCGTATTTTCTACACATGATGAACAGTGAATGTAGGAAATGTAAGGATTCCAGCCCCTTTGGTGCGGTCTGAATACATCATACATGCATACAACGTAGCCAGCTGGACCATCTGAAAAACTGGGGAAATCTTTGTTTACAGTTCTGATGACTTCTTTGGTTGATAATTTCTAATAATCAACCTTTCTTTTCTTTCTCGATTTCTGGCCAACTGTTTCTTGGCTTGATACATTCTGCATTTTCATTCTTCCAATTTCATTTTCTCCTTTTTGAAACCATCAACTAAAACCGTCTCCTAAACTTTTAATATAGGTTTCTTCAGTATTTAAGTGGGTATAGCTGTCTGTCTGTCTGACTGGTTGGCTATCCATCGACATGTTATACGTATTAGTTACATCAGGAATTCGATGGATAAATACTTTACAATTGACTTTCTTTTATGCTTAGAAGACAATATGTTTTTGCCCAGACCCCTCCCCGAATAGGTTTTTAGGTATGGGTTCAATTCATAATGTAAGATTCTGCTAAATTGGTCACTTAGTTTGTGTCCAATGGCGATCAACCTTTTTTTTTAATCAGGACCTATGTAGTGATCACTGCCTCACAAAGCAGAGAAGAGTAATTCTTTATCTGATCCCCTCCTTTCCTAATTATACAATTGATCCACCCCAACATAGCAGCAGATATTGATCATTCGACGCTATCTTTTGAGTGACTAACTAGAACTCTCTTCTTGTGTGGTAGGGGAGGTTCAAACATCTTATTTATTTATTTTTGCATTTTCTACTATTTTCCTTCCTTTCTGTCTTGTTTCTTAATACATCTTCCTTCTTTCATTCTTTCTTTGTTTTTTCTCATTCTATCTTATTTCCATTTATTTAAATCAAGAGTCTAAATACTAAAATTTGTTTGATTTTTTTTATTTTTGCAGTGATTTTTTTCTCTTTCTTTCTTTCCCATTCTACCTTCTTTTTTTATTTTCATCTTTCATTTTTATGTATTTTCAGGCACAAAGGTGTCTTCTTTCTTTTCATTCCTCTAATATACGATTTCCATCACTGATTTTTCTTCTTTTTTCTTTCTATTTTTCCTGTATGTTAGGGAAGGAATGCATTTTAAGTGAACATGTTCTGTTGTTCCTTTCTCCCTTCATTTCTTTCTTTCTTCATTCTTTTTTTCCTTCTTCTCCCATCTTTCTTCTCTTTTTTCTTCTACATTGCTTAATTTCTATCTCTAAGTTCTCTCAAGTTCTTTCTTTCTTTGTTTTGATCTTTTATTTCTTCAAACTTTTACTTGCGAGACCGATTCCCCAATTTCTTATGTTGAAAACGTGGTTTTAAATTTTCGACTTATCCATTAGCATATACTGCTTTCTCCGAAATACGACATCCCGAGTCTCCTTTCTCCCCGGATAATAGAGTGTGCCTGTATGTGAAGGAACATTTGGAAACCAGTTTTAGTAATTTTTCTTTTCCCCCTGAAGTGATATTATCATGTGACCTAGCTATTATTCATTGCCCAGTGGCAGAGATGACATCGTAAGTGAATGCTTCAAAATGCATACAGGTACTCAAACACAGGCATGCCCAGATAAACAGACACACACACACACACACTGTCATTATATATATATATATATATATATATATATATATATATATATATATATATATATATATATATATATATATATATATATATATCTTCAATGAGACTTTTGTGACATAAAACATGACGGGGCTCTTAACTTGTACACTTGATGGAACTGAAATAGAAAGAGGAACAGTGCATACAAAATATCACTTTAAAAGAAAAAGTCATTTATGTATACGCGCACTCACGCAAGCAAACACACACACACACACACACACACACAAACACACACATATACATATATATATATATGTATGTATATGTGTGTGTGTGATATGTAACGTGCGGGATTCTTATCTCGTATACAAGATGGAATCGAAATAGAAACGAAGATATACAGCAAGAAAAGTCATTCCACAAATATATGCACCTTCTGCATATGAATATAATGACTATTATTTCAGTAACGTTCAGTTTAAGCCCTGATCATGGACAATACCTATGTATATAATTTTAAGTTGCTTATATTACATATGAACATTTATTTGAAATTACTATTACGTAGTGAATGTACCTACACAACGCAAATAGAGTAGGCAATCGAGGAACATGGGGGTGCTGCATGAACAATATATATATATTATACAATGTTCTTCTAACTCCGAAATGGAGCTGTTTGGTAAATGGGTAAATATGTGTAAGTAAATACATCGCCCAAATTCGGTCATACTGACCGTCCAGTCTTGCGTAGGGCAGGGATCAAACGTCTGCCTGTGGGTCCGAAGTGAAGTGTTCGATCCTACCTCGTGGTACTGGAAGGTATGTTGGATAGTCTACAGCCACCCTGAAGTGTTGTAATACAATGAACCAGCTGTCTGTGGATGATCTTTACATACAATATATATATATATTGTGTCATCCACAGACAACTGTTTCGTTGTATTACAACTCTTCAGGATGGTTATAGACAATCCGTTATCCCATCCAGTACCATGAGGCAGGGTTGGAACCTTTGCTCCAGACCTAGAGGCCAGTATCCTACCGCTGAGCCACGGTCAGTAAAGCTGAATTTGAGCAGTATTTTCTATTTTTGGTCCAATTCCCCACCCACCAGTGTGCTCTATTCCTATGGAAGAGCATTGCATTGTTAAAACATTCTAATTCATTTATTACTTTTTACATTGAGTTCTGATGACTAGAAAACCCTCTCTTAGTGAATTTTAATCGATCTAAACTAGCATTTGAAGACTCCAATTGGTGTATTTATTTGTTTGCGTACCCACACACTATCACGCCAAAAGTACAGAGCCTATTGGCTTAATTCTTGGTAAAACGACTCACAGGACACCTGGTTGTGACATAAGTAATGTAAGAATGTTATTGGCACTAATCTGTGATCATCACAGAACACAACAGGTTATTTCTAGTCCATTTAAACGTTGTGTAGCAAATTGAAATAAGATGTTTTGCCATGAAGTGCAAAAAGGTTTTCGATCTAAAAATCGGCTGGGAAGATAAATAAACTTTTTTATATAAATAAAATCAATTGCAATGTTTTTTTGCAGTAAGATTATTCGTAGTAATTTTTCTATATTAACCTCGTTTGCAATGAATTTACATAATGCATAATAAAAAGGATCATCTACTCCTGTGAAAACAGGAACAGTTTTCATCAGATGATGACATTCAGCTCAGGCATGTTTTGGGGGCTGAAGCATCATTACCACCAGACTTTATCGATTTTAGCTCAGTGTTAGGAGTGCCATATCCAATTTTGGAGTTCCTTGGTATAGTTACCTTCCTTGGAAAAACTGGACCTTGGGACTTGCTCGTAAAATGATTGGCTGAGATGCACTTGGATCTTTAGCGCATCTATTTCTTTTCTTTTCTGGTCAGAATAATCAACCTTTGGACATATTTGTATGATAAATCATGTTACATCAACGTGTACTCTCTCAATTTAAAATCATCACTGTCTTTTAAAATGTCTAAAATAGATAAATAATAACATCATGAGATGGATAAGCCGTATGTCTTGGTCTATCAGAAAAAAAATTCATAAGTCATCATCATCATCATCATCATTCTTTTAACGTCCGTTGTTGGACATTAACCTCTCTATAGTGGGTGTCAGGGAGCCAATAATTTCTGAATTTATCTAGATCGTCTCTCCATCTTGTATTTTGTCGGCATTGATTACGCATCTGGGTCGTGGTCTCTATCAGTTGTCTGCCATTCGTGCAACAGGACCAGCCCATTGCCATTTGAGTTTCTTTTTAATGGATTCTATGATGATTTTGTCTCCTGTTTTCTCCCTGGTATATTGTGCTGTAGTGTGATTTCTCCATACAAGGTTAAGCACATTACATGCTTATCGTCTGAAATTCAATCTCTTCAATAAGTTCCATGTTTCAGCTCCATGGGTGATTATCCGAGGGGTGCATTGGTTGTATACCCTTGTTTTTAGAATTTATGGGCGGTGTTAAATTCAATCATTCACTTTTTTCTGTACGCAACGTGTATGTATGTATATATATATATTTTTTATTCTTAACATGTATTGAGTAAAATGATTATTGAATGATAATCATAGCCCTGTATCCAATCCTGTGTTATTTATCTGTTTTTGCATATGCACGAAAAATCCAACATTCTTTGGTGGGAAATGAACGAGAAAATGTAGAACAATATAAAATGTTCTTTTATATATATATATATATATATATATATATATATATATATATATATATATATATATATACATATATATATATATTGCAGTTTCAATTTTACCAGAACACAGTTATCAGGTTATATTTATATAGGAAACTGCAGGAAATAAATGATGAAATTATGTTAAGGCCACTGATATAATGGCAAAATTCAGGGAAATGATTTTGCTGTGTCATTCATATCAAGGGTCAACAGTTAAAATATTGATCACCACAGGGGAATAGACACACTTTCTCAAGTTATCATGAGCACGAGATCTTCACACAGGTCTTTGTGAAACTGCTATAACAAATACTTGTGTTGGAGGAAATGTAACAATAGAAAGTGCTGTCTCTATAGACAAGGGAACCACGCAGAAATAATCCCATCCCCTGGTCGCAAACCTGTGTGAAGCGTATGTAGATCCTAGGATGTTCTGTTGACAGTATCCCTTTCTCAGCCCCGCTGGAATAGTCAAGAGGAAAGCGTAGCGTGATATGTTCAGCATTCTTTTCGCTTCAGGGATGTCAGAAAGATGACAAAGGTTGGACCCGACAGCCTTAAGGAGACCCCACACCCTGATTGAGAATCAGATTCATCCTTTTCTAAGACCGGTTGCTTTCCCAAGGCTAGAGAGCCCAGTCCACCCTGCTATTTTGATCATAGCTGGGAGGAGTATATATGGATTCATGTCTTTACCGAAGGCATTTGTCAGAAGTGAACATAAACAGCCTCGACCGAATTACATTGTCCGAACCGTTAACTACTACATCAACCGCACTTCGATGGAGGAAATGTAACATTAAACGAGACGAAACGCTACTTAGCGACTTCTGGAGACCATCGGATACCAGAAATACTTGGAAGAATCCGACAATTATATCTGAAGAAACGTAGTATTAAAATCGACAACGTTAAAGACAATAATCCTTACAATCTATGGATTAATGGATATGTTTCGTCTCAGGAAACATGCCATACCCCAAAGATGGATAGGCTGCGTTTATGTGTTAGTAACAACACAGATTAAGATCGTTGTCGGAAAATAAAAGAATGATACATGTTTGATCTAAGAATTCCAGAAAACATGTGGAAGGCCAAAAAATGGCTCGGGCAAATTGTGTTTTGTTTAAATCAATGGTAAGAGCATCGCTACGTTGAAGCAGCAACCCTATCGGTGGCAGGTTTGATTCTCGTAACAGCCCAGGTTTCTTTAATTGTTTATTCTATTTACATTTTCTAAATGTTAATCGTGTAACGACGGAAGATCATTTCAAATAACTTTCTGTATAATATGACGCAATTTATAATTTGTTCGTCGGACCAAATATATATAAATATATATATATACATATATATAAGGGTGTGATTGTCTGTCTTTGTATATATATATATATATATATATATATATATATATATATATATATATATATAAAGAGAGAGAGAGAAAAGAGCATAAAGATATTTCCCTGAGCTTATAATTCAATTGAATTGAATTTCAATGAAAAAAAAATGGTCAAACCTGGAGGTAAATACACATCAACGAATTCGATATAAAAACAGCGTAATTTTGTGTAGAAAAATAAAAACATGAACATTTGTGGAAAATTTCTTAGAAACACAAATGTAAAGGATGGTATTGAAACAAAAAAATAGAGGATTTCAAAACTGCATTGACTTCATTTTAAAATCAAACTATTACAACGATACACAGACTGTCTATAGCTATACTGTATTGCCAACGAACAGGTTTATGGCACATTTTCTAACTTTTTGGAGGTAGAATCTTGGCAACAAGCTTAAATCATACCTAAAAAAAAACCATAAAAATTGAGGAAAAAATGTCACCAGTATTTCAACGAACTGTTTCATTCGGAACTTTGGGGGATATCGAGTTGGCAGAATGAAGCAAGTACAGAAATGCATGAAAAAACGAAATGTGATATTTTTTTCCATATTTGCTCCTATCGGTCGACAGGATATCCCAAAACTTCCCCGATGAATTTCAAGGAAATTTCGTTTGACAGTAAGCTATCTGGGAAGGGAGACGTGATTTGATTTGCGGTTGGACCCGGGAATTCATTCTGGGTTAGCAGATATTCGTTCCTGGTATGATGAATCCAAAAGTTCTCACCGAATTTTAATGGAATTTTGTCGATAGGTGTGTCATCTTGAAACAGAGAATTGATTAAAACTTTTCAACGAATTTTACTTGATTAGGAGATAGTTTTGCCTTTTTATAAATACATTTCTACCTCAGCCCCTGTTTGCCGATGCAATATCTCCAAATGATCTCGATCAATTTAAATGAAACTTTGTCGAAGAGTAAGGCACTGAGTGCAGAAAAGGTCACTAAAGTTTGTAGAGGATCTAGAGATTAATTTTTGATTGAGAGATATTTTCTCGTTCCAATATTTTATATATTTCTGTATACACTCCTGTCAGTCTACACAATATCTACAAAATTTTCCAATGAATTTCGATAAAATTTTGAGTAATCGTATTAAAGTAAGGTGCAATTAGATTTGTATTCAATATTTTGTTTTTGGTTTGGAGAGAAGTTACATTTTTTCTTGGATTTGTATATTTACTCCTGTCTGTCCACATAATATTTCTAAAAGTTCTTTGTAAATTTCAATGGAATCTGTTGACGTGTCACATAAGATGTGATTGAGTTTTGGGTTGGATTCACGAATCCATTCCCGATTGAGTAATGAAAAAATTGTCAAATTTGAGGGTGAATATAGGAATTTGTTTTTGATTGAGATATATTTTTGCGTGCTCTGTCTAACATTTCTGCATTTGCACTGTCTGTCCACGATGAAAATTCTCAAAATATTTCGATTGAATTTCGTGGAAGAATTGGCAATTGCCTTCCCCCATCCTCGGGATGGAATTAGATTTTGGGATTGATCTATTCACGATATTTTAGTCATAACTAGAAGAAATATTCATACACAATTGTCCATTTTTAATTTCAAAATTGCTTTCCTTCATAGAAAAACAATTATTTTCGCAATCGGTATTGTTTTTAGAACTTGGTTACCAAAATTTGAACCCAAAATTGAACTTGATTACCAAAATTCAAAACGATAAGTAGTAACTTCCATATTCTGATTGACTATAAGATCATGGCTTTTAAAATCTATTAATTTTGCTTTATACGACACCGGTCATTTTTTAACTTTGAATTTTAATTGTGTTCTGTTTATAATACATATAAGTGAAGTTGAAGCACTTCAGTAGTAATATTTGTATAATGATTGACATTTTTGTTTTGCTTTTAATGAATGCATAAAACAGAATGGAAATATAAAAAATACTTCAATTTTGAATGCACTATTCCCAAAACATTGAATTTGAGGATCTTTTCTGTTTTTCCCACATGAAATGGTGCGACATTTAATACAAAAATAGCTTACAGGGTATCTACCTCCTAGTTCAGCTCTAACTTGACTGTACTCTTGGCATAGTCAGTCATAGTGATATGTTATTATTGAAAACCCCTGTTAATTTCACCGTACGAAGAAAGTCTCAGCATTTCAGTTCACATCTACTAATATTACATTCAGAACAGGGAGTTTCAAACAACCCTTTGGTACTCAAAGAGGGGCAATTATTGAATTGGAACGTGCAGGAAAAGGATTTGATGTTGTATGGAAGCATTTGAAGATATCAAATTCTGTCATTTCAAAGATCTATAGTCCATATGCAACTGAAGGATATTTTAGCTATACAGAAACGCTCAGGGTGACTTACAAAAGCAACAGGGTGTATATCAAAAGGCAAATGAGAAGAGGAGTATGTATTAAATCATTTCTCAATACAATCCCTCTCTCCATTGAGAACGTTTTCATCTGATATCGGGATTCGTATTCTCAAAAAGTATCTTGGTATGAAGGCTTATAGCAGTATAGATGAAACCATTGATGACGAAGAACCATTTGTTTGGGCGCGAGAAATTTTTCAACAGAACGAAGGATTAGTATGTTGAGGATTGGCAAAAGATAATGTTGTTTGATGAATTCAGTTTTTATCTCTTTTAATAATCTTGCATGCATGTAAGATCACGAAGAGAGTCAGACCCAACCAGTCAACGGCTTACACAATTATACATCCTGCTCGTGTCATGATCCGTGGAACTTCTCTAGCGATTGTCGAAGAGGATTTTATTTTTTGCCACTGAAAGAGAATGTAAATCCAGAATGGTATTTAGCTGTAAATAACTCCAAGAGTCACATCTACAACCATTTGTGTAGATAAAAAACAGCTCGATTTTTTCATGCAGGATAGTGCCCCGTGCCATACCGCTAAGCGTGTGAAAATTTTAAAAGATATCAGGGTCTTGGAATGGCCTCATAATTCACTGACCTCCATCCAATAGAGATTCTTAAGAATATAATGAAGATTAAGAATTTCTCCAATGAAAATAACCAACATAAATCATTTGAAAGAAGTGATAAAGTCATTTTTGATACTGGAAGCTGATAATTATCTGTGCAATAGCTTTGGGGTATCAATGCCTTCCAGAGCCAATACAGCGATAAAAAAAAAGAAAAAAATACAACAAATACTTGTGAATACTTTTCAACTTGGGTTAATATATATTACTTATCTAGTACGCTTTTACGCACAATAAAAGAATGCAGTATTCTTGAATTGAGAGAATTTTTTTTTATTTGGTCATAAATATATATATATATATATATATATATATATATATATATATATACAAGATAGACGGATAGAGAAAGAGAGAGAGAAAAATTGATAGATAGATAGATAGTGTGTGTGTGTGTATAATAATAATTTGCTTGACCTTCATGTTTATTTGCTATAATTCTTTGAAATCTCGAAATTTTTAAAGCACAGAGATGCATTTTAAAAGCTTAACAAAAAGTATCGTTTCAAATTCCAAAATACTGAAACTTGAAACGGTGCCGTCATCATATTATTTATTTGTTTTCATAACTAAAACGAAGTAAGTCGATATTATATTATCATCCAATTTCTCTCAATATGCTGCCTTTTCTTCTGACTTTAGACTTTCACTTTGGTTTTCTACATGTTTTCAGCTTTGTGGCGCTAAACTGGTCGTGCTAAATTCCTATCCATATCTAAGTTTGTAGTCCCGCTTCACATTCCGTATTTTGCGTACATAGCCCCAATGTTCAAATGCAATAGTATTAAAAGGAAAAGGATTAGCATGCTTGAAGCAGATTTTCAACCCTCTCTAAAGTCTCATTGAATGGGGATTGGATTCGGGCTATTATGAAGTAATAAACAGACTCTCCATGATTAATCTATCAGCATTAGATGTCCATGGACATGTGGAGGTGGATTAATTCTCTATTTCTATTTAATGATGAACTGATCCCCTATTTATAATGCCAGATACACATACCAGGTACACATTTCATATTTTGTGTACAAAATCCAAAATTATGTCTGAATAATTAGTTTTCAGTGTCCAGATTTTACAGTATTATCATCTTCAACAGTCTTTCAACGTCCGTCGTTGGACATAGACCTTCCCCAGGATTCGCCACAATTCTCCATCATGAGCGTTGCAGAGCCAGTATTTTCTGAATTTGTCTACTTCGTCTCTCCATCTAATATCCTGCCAGCTTCGTTTGCGCATGTGATCTCAGGGTATCCATGTCGTGACTCATGATGTTCATCGGATATCAGCCATTCTTGCAACATGGCCGGCCCACTGCTATTTGAGATGTTTAATGGATTCTACGATGTCCCTGATTCCTGTCTTATTCTGAATGTACTGTGTTGTCTCATGGTCTCTCTATGTGAGGCCCAGCATAATTCTTTCATGTGTACGTCGCATGGTTCTCAATTTGCAGATCTGTCTCTTGGTTAGGTTCCATGTTTCAGCTCCATAAGTGACGATTGGGAGGATACATTTGGTTATACACCCTTTCTGAGAAAGGAGAAGCAATTCTTGACCAAAACCCATTGTACTAATTCAACCACTATTTACCTTTTGAGAGCATATAAATTACTTATTTGCTATTCCAAAATTAGGTTGCCTGTCATTAGAAAATTTGCAGACACGAATTTAAAACGGATCTCAATTGATATTTTTTTCTGTAGTAAAGGCTACATTTAATTCCCCAGATTTCTGGAGCCAGCAACGGTAAAACGATTTGGCATTTTTGGTTTTTTACATCATATTAGAGAAAAATCAATTTCCTCTCGGATGGTATATAATAACAAGGCTTTTGAGACAGATATCTCATGCCTGACACTGTTAATGTATGCAGTAAGACACCGGTAGTGGTGATATTTTTTTATTAAAAGATTTCCTTATATCATGTAAATATTGTGTATCTCATAAATAGATAATATATAATATATATTATATGTAAATATTGTATGCGAATTATGAATAACGTAAATATTTAGTGTAATGTAGAATAAATAAATCTAATATCATATATGAGATATTTTGGTTATAAAACTACTTCAACCTTGATTTTTTTTAAAAACTATATTTTCCAAATTTAGGAAACGTCTCCTCCTTTATCAACGGACCAATTTTCATGAATCGAACGCAATTCCAGATTTTGATACTTTTTTATTAATTCAACCCCCCCCCCGGATTTTTTTTGGGGGGGGGCTAAGGGAGATTTTTCAAAGAGCCCTCTCAAAAGCATCCCGTATATCTATGTCTGAATAATGTATTCAAATTTTGAATCTCCATCTTTTACCTAACCTCCAAATAAGTCTCCCAAATATACCCCCCAAAATCACCCCCAAATCTAAAAACAAAAATCATGGACAGAAATTATTAATGATTTTTTTTTTTCGAGTTAATCAAACATGATAAAAACAAGTGTGAAAATTACAGATAGATATGACAGAGGGGTTTACACGAGAGTTCCATTGCTAAATCGAAAAATGTAGATTTTAACGTTACATCGTAGGGTACTGTATATCTGTTGAAAATTTGATGGCTGTGCGCGACTAAATTTAATAAAATTCCCCAAAATCAAATTTTCTGTCGTTCACAGTCATGAAAAATATGGATTTTTTCACAATTTCATGGGTATTGTAAATTAAGTCATTTTTTTTTTCAAGCAAGCAGGGCCAATTTTAGCAAATTATCTGAAAATCAATACTTCACCCACATTTTTTAACATTATAAAAAGATTTTTTTTTTTATCAATTTTTGAGGGTTTTGTAGAATCAGTAAGATTATTGGCAGCGGTGCAGGGTTAAATTCGGCAGATATTCTGCCAAAGAATCAATTGTTCTCTTGAAGATTGGAAATTACAAAAAAATATAGCATGTGCCTAGCGTTCGAGCAGTAAGCAGCATGGAGAATAATCTCAGCGTGCTAAGTTCTAACTCAAGCAGAGACAGTCGGCCTTAACTTTGCTCTTATACCCTTGGAAGAGGCATGAATTCAATTCTTCTCCTAGCTTTGAATAAAATAGTTCACGGTGAACTAAATGACACCATTTCGGGTGTTTATCACCTCTAAGGCTATTTCACATGTCATAAGGAGAAATGGCAGAAACCACTGCCAGCGTGAAGGCAATGACAAATTAACTAATGCCAAATGATATTTTGAAGTTTTTGGAACGTCTTAGGGCTTCAATAGAGTTTTCATAAAACCCAAAGTACTAATAGATAAATAAAATTTTCAAAAATTGAAACTAGCATTCACAGTCAATTATTGAACAACCGTAACCACAAAAAGAAACATTTTTAGAAAAGGAGTACTGATAAAATTTTTCTTTACTATGTTGATGTTGGTGATGTTGATGTTGACGCTATTATCTAAATAAACATGGTGATATATATTTTCCTGCTGTCGAAATGTAGAGTGGTCTTATAATAAGATATGTGAGCTGAATTAAAGTTTAATGGAATAGCAATTACCACTGATTTACATTGTTAATTTTTGGGTGCATGTTTTTTTTTTAGGCTGAAAAAAATGACCTTTCATCTATTTATACCTGGCTTATACTAAATATGACACTCTTGAAAGATCTCGGGGTCTCTCTGATACCTGATGACACATCTTGTTGAAGAATGCTCAAAGTCAATCCTGATCAAACATCGAAACCCACAACACTGGTTCAAAGCCATGGCGAATTGACGTTTTCGTAAAAGTTAAGAGACCAATAGCGAGCTTTCATTGAGTAGTGGATACCTGTGTATAAAAAGGAGTCTTATTGCTATCTAATCCAAAGCTTGATTAGTGACGTCCGGTTGGCCAGTTGGGGGATTTTCTACAGCGTGTGAGGAGATATCAAAATATCAGTTAAATCCACCTGTGTATCAGTATCTGTCTACATTTCTCTCTCTCTCTCTCTCTCTCTCTCTCTCTCTCTCTCTCTCTCTCTCTGTATCCATCTATCTCTCTCTCTGCATATCTATCTATCTCTGTATGTATATCTTTCTGCATGTCCGTCTATCTGTCTATCTCTCTGAATGTCTTTCTCTTAGAAGAAGAAGAAGAAAAGTAAAAGAAAGGACAAAATAATAGTTTTCATTTTTGAAATACATTATAACGAAAAATTTATTTGATTATCGAGGACTAATATTTCGGTCACCAAGGCATGAAACCTGAAGTTGTGTGATAAATTGATTTAACTTATAATTTTGTATATATATATATATATATATATATATATATATATATATATATATATATATATATATATATATAAGTCTTGCTGTTGCAGGGTCATCAGTGAAGAGCTTGCTCCCCTAAGTTCGATGAGGATTGTTGTTGTTCTTGTTACGGAAGAAAACAAAATCAAGTCTAGCCTCCGACTCTGACAATATATATAGGGATGTATATCGCCATAATTTGCATAAAGTTAGGAAAATTTTGAAAGTATCTTCGAACCTAATCCAGGTTTTGATTGCTCGTGTTTACGCATTCTTATAGCATTGCTCGCGGAAACAGGACAATTTTGATGTATTTCCGAACAAATCATGACTGATTACAAGATGTACATTCAACAAGGTCCTCAATTCATGTCTCTGCGACATCTGACTTTCGCCGAAGATTTCAGGCTGTGAACATGATTGAGGAGAATTCAAAGAAGCAGGTGATGGTGATTCCAGGAGATGACTTTCTACACTATTTCAGAGAGTGAAACGGACGCTAGAATAAGACTGTGCGGTCTGGAAGCAAGTTCATTGAAGAGGACCAAGTTGTCATTGCCTTGAGTATATCTTCTTGTTAAATATGAATGGTTGGATCTTTTCTATTCCCTGTACTTTGCAGGACCCTGTATATTCCTCGTAGTTGCATGCATTAAGTTACTGTATCTTCGACCGTAGCTTTCATTCAGTTGTAAGCGTTACCAGGAGACATATAGCGGAAGTGCTGCAGGTTTCGTACAACCGTTTGCCGGAAACTCTGCTCTGACTGCCGGGTATATTAACAGGTATCATGGCTGAGTTGAGTAGAAGCGGATGTGATCTACACTGAGATAATGCAGCAGGGCTTTTAACAAGGCCTGAAGTCAGAAGGTTTGACGACACGGATCATATTCTTTACGATGTTCTACGTTTAAAACAATATCTACCTTTTTCAATGCATTAGCCGGGGATTTCGATCTTTGTCTCCTTACTGTCGACGCTCTCTCCCTCTTTCTCTTTCTCTCAAACAAACACATGCACTCTCTCTCTCTCTCTCTCTCTCTCTCTCTCTCTCTCTCTCTCTCTCTCTCTCTAGCTCTCTCTCTCTCTCTCTCTCTCTAGCTCTCATTCTTTCTCGGTCATATAAATATGTATACGTATGTGTGTTTGTGTGTATATATACATATATATATATATATATATATATATATATATATATATATATATATATATATATATAGATAGATAGATAGATAGATAGATAGATAGATATGTTTGTGTATATACAGTAGCTCTCACAGGTATTTTAACATGTGTCAGTTTTCTAGAGCAATAACAGGAACTTTACTCAAGAAAAGCAACATTTTATTGCAACCAGCACAACAAGACGTACATTTAGGCTTATTTTATGGTTGTGAATATTATATTCAAGGGAGAAAATTAATGATTGAATGAAATCGTCCAATGAATCCGACCATGTATTGTTTTTCTATCCTTCAAAATCTTTGTTCATGACCAATCAAGGAGATTAAAAAGGCTCACTAACATCGTAATTTTGAAGTGTCAACAAAGTACTTAGTTGAACAAAAAACTGCATAAACGGAAACAATGCAATCATAGATAAAAGTAGATACGGTTTGACCTTGATCAAATACCCATACACATTTCTTGTATATATGTTCTATATAGATATAAAATTGTTGTCTTTTCAATAACTGTATAATGTTCAATCCATGCAATTCGCATGGACAACAGGATTAAGTGCTTTGACGAAGAACCTAATTATATTTAGCTAACATTTCAAGGAAAATTATGAATTACAACCAAATGTAAACTTCATTTCACCTCGTAAATTCAAGAGTGGAAATGGTAAAATTAAATTACCAAGATTAAAATACTATATAGTTTAAACCATAATTTCATAGCCAGACTCAAGAGACCAATTTAACATAAACTTACAATGTATATTGAATCTCCTCTAAAATATATTTTGATAGGGAATTTTCAAATTTAAAAAACTGCTTGATTTCTTCTTTCGAGAACTTCAAGGCGATTCGTTGACTTGGGTACATGTAGTGGCCTACTTTCTTCAGCTTCGTGTTTCAAATGTTGATTGTTGTTTCCTTGTGCCCGACATTTTTGTTGTACATGCGATTTGTTTAATTGAAGTTTGGTAGGAAACCAATTTCCTTGTTCCCTCCATTTAGTTAGCATTATTTGGATACAACGAAAGCTCTCTGCAGAAGGGACAATGTCATCAGCGAATCTGAAGTTACTAAGGCATTCACTGACGATTCTGATTCTTCGGAAGATCATCTTGAAGCCGACTGAGAAGAGTTTGGATGTGCTGAAAAGATTACTTCTGGGAAATCTTCGAACTGGATACTAGTGACTTGTTCATTGTTCTGCGTTTCTTTGGAAGAATTAGGGTTTTTGTAGATTTCTTGGGCACATTCGACAAGGTGGTCCCTAACCGTTGTTAGGTCTCCATTGATTTTCGACACATTTGCATTGTTCTTGCAATGGGAGTATTTGTAATGGTTTCGAAGCCCTTAACCTTTTGGAGGAAGCTCTCTATGACTGCTGTTGTGTATCCTATTTAATCTTCTCTTCATCTTTTTTGTGGGGGTGTCTAGGTGAGCTCTTTTCTTAAGTGGTTGCAGTTTTGAATGGATCATTCTCCTACGTTTTTTTTTTTAATGTTAATTTAGGCTTTGCATCTTATCATTTTATGGTCACTTCCTACATTGACTGGATTGAGGAGTTGTATATCTTTGACAGTGCTGCTCTTGTATTGTTGGATATAACCAATTCCCTTCTTCATAGATTCATCGAAACATATAAATGTCAGAAAACATGAATAAACCGAACCCAGTAACAGCGTTCAAACCGGTCTGTTGTGGTCAGCGGTGATCAAGACTTCAACTAATACCAACATGTCCAGCTATAGACTTACTGGTGTGCCTCCGTACAAAGCACTGATGTAAATACGTTTATCTGAATTATGTTTACTCATCATGTATTTATTCTTGCTTCAAGCACCGAAACGTTTGGTTTTTGATTACAAGAGGCTCTTCTTATGAACGGAACCAAAGACTAACGCTGTACATCTAAGCCTTCCCAAGCATACTTTACTTTGTGGTGTTTGCCCTAATCGAATTAGTTTGATATCCTCCGACATCTCACGTCTTCTCTCTTATCCTCTTCAATAGACATTTTTGTATCTGTCTGAACAAACAACTTGCCCGCATTTTTATCATGACCACATATTCAACGCCCTTCGTCTGTGGACGTACAAACTTTAGGGTTGTCTCTCTCAATTCGTCTTGGCTTGAGAGATTACCGGATGCTGAAGGTTGCAAGTGACGGAGCGGTTAACAAAATGGACAATGGAATTAGATGGGAGCCCACAAATAAAATGTAATCATTACTGCTGCACATATGTTTCTATCATTAAAGTGTATATTTTTTGTTGAAGTATTTTATTATCTGTTGAATATACAAGTATCACCAATAAGTAACATGCAATACCTCTCATCGCCAGCCTTTCCAATCTTGTTTTCGATGTCTTAGGCACAGTTCAAAGTGTACATAGTGGTGTAGTTGATGACTTGCTTCACTTTGCGTCTGGGAAAATTTCGAACTGGATATTCGTGACTTGTTCATTGTCCTGTGTCCCTTTGGAGGAATAGAGATTTTTGTCGAATTCATGGTACTACCCTGACCTTCATGTTCTAAACTTTTTTAGCTCTTTTCCCAAGTCCTGGTATTTCCCTAGCTTCCCACTCTCTCTCTCATCTTCATTATGTAATATTCTTGCATGAATAGGGTAGTCGGTTCAGATATCATAATCTCAGAGTAATTTTTGGTGTCTGTTTACCAGGACTGTCTCCAGTTAGAGCCGGTACTATTTGTCTTAATGATCGAATCCAAGTCTTTTGCATTGTTATCAGTGTATAGCAATTGCTACCCTGCCACGTCTGATCTTGTACTCCTTCTGGGATAGTTCATTACATTTATTCTCATCCCCCTCTTCACATGGGCGACATTTGATGTTTGTCTTCGTTTTGTTGGTATTTGCTTTGACATAATTTGTCCTGATTGATTTGTGTTGGGCTTTTATGATACCGATGCTTTTTATCTCTTCAATTGTTCTCTGCATTGCCATGTTTTGATTTGGTACCATTTTTCTTTCCTTGTTGTCTCTGGTGATTCTTTTTTTTTTAACTCTTTTGCTGTTTGTCGCACTGTTTTGGTTGCTTTATATGATATATTCTCTTGTACTTACTGCTCAAATCCTGATTTGGCTTTCTGGTCACAGTCTTCTATGCTGAAGACTCCTCTGTTGTTTTTTTTTTTTCATGTACTGCCGATCAGTGTCAGTTTTGGGGTGTACTTTACTGATACTGCCAAGAGTTCTTTAACCAAAGTTCAGCTATCCAGTTCAGTATCCGATATCTTCTCATCCTTCTAACGTATTCCTTTTTATTCTCTTTTTCATCTCATCCTGTTTAATCGAGTCACAATGTATTTATATGTTTTTTATCATCATCATTATCATAAGTAGTAGTAGTATTGACTATTTTTGGTATCTGTCTATATTTCTATAGTGAACTACTACTGTAAGCTAATTTTTAGGACTAAGTATGGTGATGGCGAGTTATGAATAAATGACATTCTTTCCTGCATTCAAGCATCAGCTCCATCTTCCATTCTTGCTCTTTTTGATTTCACAGCAGTTGTTGGTAGGGAAAGAGACGCTCATAGTGATAGTTGAGCCCATTTTGTTCCCTTTTAGGAGTGAGCCATCCTTTCTATTCCCTCCTACTTCATTACCAGATAAGAGAAAAATGATAAATAATAAAGATGCGTACCAGCCGTACATACAAACAAGCAAAGTGATAGTATATATTTCAACATTTCGGAACTCGGTTAGGAGGTTAAGGAGCTAATCTGGCAGAATGTGGTGTTAAACACACTGAAGATTATGCTTATCGATTGAAAATATAATGAATAATATATTAACTTGGTTTAAGGTGACGTAACGGAGAAACAGTAAACAGTTCATTCCCCCAACTTACGTGACGATTGTACTTGCACATGTTGTTCTCAATGTTACGGTGGAAACTAAGTCAACACCCAACCGCCGACTTAGACTGGATGTTCGCAACAAGCCTGAATGCTGGTTTGAAATCCACTTCCACCTCTATTTCGACTGCAGATAACTGTTGCATTTTATCTATATATTTTTTGTAGATATATGAGGCTTGCAAGTTTAGCTGATTCGGTAGGAGAGCCACCTACCAGTCGCTAATACATGATATCAAATGGCGCATGGGAAAGGTTAATTTTATACGTCGGTTTGGTTTAACAACGGGAGAGACAAACAGCGAATAGTTTACTCCCCTAGAATAGATGAGGATAGTTCTTGTTCTTGTTATACTTGTGGTTACGGTGAGAAAACATAGTCTACTCAAGCCTCCGACTTTGACTGGATTTTGATGATAATAATAATAATAATGATAATAATGATAATAATAATAATAATAATAATAATAATAATAATAATAATAATAATGATGATGATGATGATGATGATGATGATGATAATAATAATAATAATAATAATAATAATAATAATAATAATAATAATAATAATAATGATAACAATAAATTCATATAGAACTAAAGACAACTTTGTGAAAGCTAAAATAGTATGCGCCGAAAGTTTGGTTTTGTAAGCTGAAAAGGTAATAATATCGTTCTCCTATATATGTATATATTAGAGTACGTCATTATAAACGAGACAAAAGGATATTACTTACAGGCATGACTGTTGCTGACTCTTACTTCTGTTCTGATTGAAGATGCTTACTACAATCTTTGTTTGGTACATATAACAAAATAGAATAAGATACGTTAACATTTTTTGTATAGATTATCTATTCATCAGGATGAAATACGTCCTTGCGTATATGCGATATGAATTTCCATTGATACGCTAGATTTCAATATTGGCTCAGTTTGTAAGAGAGCTGCATACCAATCATTTGGTCATGATTTCAAACCATGTAAGGGAAATGTTCGTTTTATGAATGTATTTGTGTTTTAAAATGCAATAAACCTTTTCGTGTGAATGTAGGACTGTTTGCATCAGACGGTATAATCGCCACTTTTCGATCTCTCATCGAGATTTCAAATGACGGTAAGTTTATTAAGTACTCCCCTAAGTTAGATGAAAATTGTGTTTGTTGTTTCGTAAGAAAACAAAATCAACTCCATCCTATGACACGGACCGGGTTTTGACAATTATGAGGCAAATTCATTCCAGAACTGAATATGAGAATGCATCATCATAAAACTCTCGCCATAAATGATACCAAAAGTAAAAATTTACTTCTCATATAAGGTTAGTAGCAACGTGACAAAGTACCCGTAGGAAAGCAATGCAGAATTTTCTGATGATTTTCAAACCTTTCGAATTTGCCATATTGGGCAAACATCCAGATATGTGTCAAAAGATAGGTGTTAGATGACAATTCATATATTTTAATGTGGTCGTAAATATACACAGGGCAAATTCCGTCAGAATTACAAATAGACATTCAGTCTGGAGTTGCAACAAATAAATAACACAAGATAAATATTGCAATATATAAAATAGATGATTTGAAATTCTATATTTCAGAACCAAACCAGAATAGAGGCACACACACACACACACACACACACACACATTGTGTCCAATAAATACGGGTCACCTTCCAAACTGAAATAGATCATGAAGATTTAAAGGTTTCATTTGATAATCTGATTGTAAGCCACGAAAAGCTGGGATGTATGTGACAACCTGCCTCAAAAACCACTCGGCATAAGTTCATGTAATTTTGTGAAAGGTTTTTAGCAAATTAGTTTTTGAAAACCAGCCCCTAAAATATTTGGTAGTGATTTGCAGTGTAAATTTATGCTAGAATAGACCCTTTTTTGTAGCAGATAGTTCTCCCCTGACTACTTTTTTATAGGAATACTTGAAGAAAAAGTTTATAGAAATAACCCAAGAACAAAAAATTTACTTACCGCTGACGTATCCAATTTCGGCCGGTGAATGGAACTCAATCAGCTATTCCATTTTGAAATGTGTCTTATATTTAATGGGTACCCTGCAAAAAAGGTTGCTTAGGTGAATCGGAACAGAATGAGAACCAAATCTGAAACGGATGTGGTACGGATACAATATGGATATTTTTCTGAGGGCTACAATTTGAAAGGTCGCTCTGATAAAGTGTCTACCTGGAAGGAAATTAAAAAGTTAGACAAGCAAATCAGAAAATA
Organism: Thysanoteuthis rhombus; assembly: GCA_963457665.1. Lineage (NCBI taxonomy): Eukaryota > Metazoa > Mollusca > Cephalopoda > Oegopsida > Thysanoteuthidae > Thysanoteuthis > Thysanoteuthis major. The sequence continues at coordinate 41,772,689 of OY735223.1, forward strand.
TGGCAAACAAATTTCTAAAATATGGCAAGCAAAAAAAAAAAAAAAGAAGCGAAGTGATTCTTTGAAGTAAAGGTGTATATGCTGTTATTGATACTGTCGCTCCAAAGTAATTTTCTGATGGAATTAGTCTGAATTTGCTTCAATAAATACAAAAAGTTGGTTAACAGTATCTCACCAATTGCCTGGTGGTTATTGCTGAAGGCTAAGTGACAGTAAGTCTTCTCGGGTCTTCAACCCTCCATTCATACCCCTTCACCTATCACAGCGGTGCTGTGGTTCGTGCGTTCATCTCGTTGTGTGTGTGTTTGTTTGTTTGTTTGTTTTCCCCTTCTATTAGGCCACTGCAAACAGCTGGGGTTAGATCTCATACTGTCAGTACTTTCCTCAGTGGTTGTGCAGTCTCCAGCAGTGCTGCAGCCTGTATAATCTCAATCCTTCTTTTATCCCTAGTTCCTCCAATTTCGATTTCAGTGTCTTTTGTACGGTTCTGAGTGCCCCTACTATTACCGGTACTACCCTGACTTTGATGTTCTACACCTTCTATTATTATCACTATTATTATTATTATCATTATTATTTGCAATCTCACACCATATTATTATGATTATTATTATCATCATTATTATCATTATAATTGTTGTTGTTATTATTAGCGGCAGTAGCAGCAGCAACAGTATTTCTTTACTTCAATTTCCTTCATTCATTCTTCACAGCCCACTTTAAAATGCACGATTTTATCTTTTTTCTTATTTAATAATCTTCATCTTCTTCGTAATATCCTCTTATTTTCAGTTTCTTTCTTGATTTTTTACCCAAACAAATCCTTCTTTTAAATATTTGCAAATTCTTCCTCCTTTTTTTGTATTTTTGTTTTTATTTCGGCCTTCTCTAATAACAGTAATATCATATTCTCTCCTCTCACTTCTGCCCTTTATGCTGCTTCAACTCTTTGAAATACCTTCTTTTTTTTTTTTTTTTTCTTTTTTGACTGCATCCTTCTCCCCTCTTTTTCCTTGTGCCGTATTCCTCCGACAATATGAAAAATATTTTGCTAATTGCCAGGAGCTATCTAACCGTTTGAATCCTGGCACAACCAGAAAACAAAACACACACACACACACACACACACACACACACACACACACACACACACACACACACGCACGCACACGCACGCACAGCGAAAATAAAGCCACAGGAATTTAAAATGAAATAGCAAACAAACCAATTGCTGTCCCCAAACAAATGAACAAACAAACAGGAAAGAAAAAAAAATGGAGGCAAATCACAGGCGAATTCAGAGAAGATCAAAAAGAGCGCTCTTGTTATCGCTATCAATAAAGTTACGTTAGGATGGCATTTCACTTTTGAACGGAGAACGCATGCGCAGAAGCATGAGCAATAGTTCCCATAGAATCAACTCTGGCTAAACGCTGCGTTCGGACTGTGGGTGTAGGATTCCGGGGGATTTGAAATAAGGGCCATTTAGCAAGCACATTGACATACAAGTTGTTCAGGGAAATGTCAATGCCTCGAGTTGAAAAAAACATGAATACTGACGTAAAACATTTCCGTTTAGAGATAAATCAATATAAAACAGGGTTTTTGAACCTTTTCCCCTATTATCTCTCTCTGGGCTTTTTTTTTTTTTTTTCAAGTAAACGTGCCTCAAAAATTATTGATGTAAGTAAAATGTCATTTTACTTACGCTGTTCACTCAATGACCCCCATCCTTGTGCCCGATGCTTTATTTCTAGATTCTCAATATTTAGATTGATATTCACGAGCTCTAGTTTGTTTTTCTTTTGTTTTTTATTGATGATATTTATGCCATGTTGTTGGAAAAAACCTTTTTTTTAAACTGATTTATGAACGTTACAAAATTTCTTCGTAGTACTCATGACGCAATTGTTTCATACATTCTTGCATGATGAAATATAGCAATAGCAGATAGATATATTGATGATCAGAATATTTTTTTAATACATATTTTGTAATTCACCGAATTAGAGCCATTAACATCATCATTAGTCTTTCATCGTCCGTCATCGGACAGACACCTTCATTGTGATCCGCCAGATCTCTCCAGCATGGACGTCACGGAGCCAGTACTTTTGAACTTGACTAGTACGTCTCTCCATCTTGAATTTTACTGGTCTCAATTATGCATGTGATTTATGGGTTCCATGTTGTGAATCGTAATGTCCACCGGTTGTCTACGATTCTTGCAATGAGAACAGTACATTGCCATTAGAGTTTTCTTATGGATTTTATAATGTCTTAGACTCCTGTTTTCTCCCTGATATATTGTGGTGTCTTTTGATCTCTTCATTTGAGAATGAGCATGATTCTTTCATGTGCTCGTTTCATGCTTCTCAGTTTGAAAATTAGTCTCTTGATTAAGTTCCATGACTCAGCTTCATAGGTCACTATCTCGAGGGTGCATTGGTTGTATACTTTTCTTTTTATGACTAATGGAATGTTTTTTTTCTTGGATGTTGTGCTTGCTATCTGAAGTGATTGCTGCACATGACTGCATGACATTTGTTTTGCTGAATTTCGTGTGAAGGCTGACTTGCTTTTTTACCGACATTAAACAAAGAACTGCCTATTTTCAAAATAGAAAACCCGATTCTATGTAACACTATATTGCCCCAATAGCTCGTGCCCCACCCTTGGTGGTATCGCTCCCGTTGAGAATAACTGATCAAAATGATAAAGACGTAACTTGAGTGTTGAGGCAGACGGTAAAAAAATGATAGAAAATCATCAGCATCGAAGTCACGCGTAAAAAGACGGTCACCTTTCATCGACCAGCACAGAAACAAAACAACCACTGTCTTGATAAAGTTGATAGTGGTCAAGGACACATACTTCTGTTGCATCTTGTCCATTGATGACCGGCTGGGCAGAGAGATGGACAAAGGACAGGCTAAAGCAAACAAAGTCTTTTGTAGACTACGGAAACCTGTCTGAAATAACAAAAACCTCAGGAAATACACAAAACGAATTAACAAAGCCGTAATGTAGCCAAACCATCTATGACAAATCCTGGGTCGAACACCAAAGTGACCAACGCCTACTCAAATGCTTCGAGAAAACAATAACTCTGAAACATCCTCAAAGTGCATTATAGCAATTTCATTACAAGTACCGAAATGCTCCAGTCAACAAGGGCCCATGCATTGGGAGCACGTTAGAAAAGAGTAAAGCATCGTTAGAGGCAGCCGACGGGGACACGTTGTGGTACGAAGTCAAACAAAGGGACATCACCTGCCAAAACAAAGCGTAGAACCAAAAATAAAAAGGCTGAATCGAAAGAGGGGATCTTCCGTTGGCTGCCAGACATTCTCCTGCAATCTTTGTAGAAAGGTATGCCTCTGTCGTAAAGGCGTCGATGACCACTTGATCATCTGCAGTAGACGTGGAAAACGTCTTATATATTCGTTCACGAAGCCAAGCCACGGAGATAATTATTTATATAAAGATTTTTGACATTGCACACAGAAAGTTAACTCTGTATAGGTGTACGCACACAGTTTTCGTTCCTACGTTGTTATAAGTATACATAATTTTGTATTGAATACACGCTTGTATTTACGTGCACACACACACACACACACACACATATATATATATATATATATATATATATATATATATATATATATATAACACAACTGAAGGAAACCTATTTCTCTGCATCCATCCGTACACTGATATTTGTTTATTGGCGATTCGGCCCGTTATGTTCCTGTTTGAAGTGCGGTTTTTAATATTGGTCTCTGTGGACATTCGACAACAAATCCACGAGGGCTGCAAACACCCACCCACCCATCCAATCATTCAATCACCCACCCGTTTGTATTGATTGATTCGATTTCCATTGCGGGAAAATTACCCCGACCACGCTGCAACCCCACCACAAAGACCACCTACATCCTGCAGCAAAACAGCGATTTTAGAGACTGCTCTAGATCGTCATGATAAATGACCAAAAACAGTGAATGTGCATTTGGTGATATTATTATTATTAGTATTAGTATTATTATTATTAGTAGTAGTAGTAGTAGTAGTAGTAGTAGTAGTAGTAGCAGCCGCAGCAATTTCACACCTGTTGCCTGGTGGTTACCGCTGGAGGTTGAGTGACAGCCAGTCTCCTCGAGGCTCCAGCTCTCCTATTCACACTCTCATAGTCCACAGCAATACTATGGTTTGCAGTTTCACACCGGCTGTCCAATGGTTATCGCCAAAGGCTGAGTGACAGTAAGCCTCCTCAGGTCATCAGCCCACATCTCATCTCTCCCTCCCCTATAACAACAGGGGTTCATGCCTCCACAACCATTTGGTTGTTTTTTCGCCCTCCTCCTCTGTTAGGCCACTGCTAAAAGTATGGGTCGTAAATCATGTATTTTTAGCACTTTCCTCAGTATTCGTGCGGTTCCTAGCAGTGCTGTGATCTATACAGTTTCAATCCTTCCTTTTATCCTTTGTTCCTCAAATCTCGCCCACAATGTCTTTGGCACAATCCTGAGTGCGCATATTTTTACTAGTACTTGTAAGAAGGAAAACTATTCATAATATAATATATAAGAAAACTGAATATTTTCGATATATTGTAAATCTCCGTCAGTCGAATTGTACAAAAAAACGTTCGTCAAAACGTTAATTACAATTGTTGTTGTTGTTATAATGATAATTATCATTATTATTATTATTATTAGTAGTAGTAGTAGTAGTAGTAGTAGTAGTAGTTTCTCTAACAATAAGCGAAATTTTTCAGACTCGTAATGAGGAAGGAAGGCTTGGAGAATTTAACGCTCACAGGGCGCATAGGAAACACAAGGAGCCAAGGTAGGCAACGAGTAATATAGTTGAAGAGTTTGAGCAGATGAATAGCAGGAAGAATACTGGGGGGTATTTAGGAGCGGTATTATCTGAAAGTTACAAGGGGAAGGAAGCTATAGAGAGTCATGATCGCCCACGTCCTTAGGGGACATACCACTGAAAGAAAGACAGGAAGTAGTAGTAGTAGTAGTAGTTGTTGTTGTTGTTGTTGCCGTTGTTGTAGAATATAGGTCTTCGTACCAGGAATATTTGCAGGCTCTCTCTTCTTACCAATATTCTTGTCGATTTGAGTAATGATGCCTTTCAATTCATTCTGGGATTCCTAATTTTTCCCCTACCCTCTGATCACTGTGTTTTTACACCAGTCGTTCACGTGTTTTTGTGGTGTGTGTAACTATTGAAGTTCAGAACAATGCCAATTTTACCGCTCTTCCGGCAGCTCCTGCAGCAAAGCTGGGGCAATATATATCTGCGTTCTGGTGGACAACATTAATCGATTGGACATCCCTAAGATCCCCATTCGCTTCCACTAGGCTTGCACCCTGGACAGGACAGTTGAGTGATGTTTTATTGATTATCGGCAAAAAAGAACATCTTCTATTATTGACTTGATACGCCAGTCGTATTGGTGACGCTCCTGGAGAATCAAACGACTTTATGTCGCCCCAGTTTACACAGCGATTATGTCTGCCAACGACTACGTCTTCCCATGCATACCTATTCACAAACATGTATTTCTATTACGCAGGAACTCTCCTCAAACTAACCCAGATGTTGTCGGCTGGCTGGTCTCGAATCTTCCTCAGATTTTCAATTATTTTTTCAAACTTGGCATTGATAGTGAGTTTGAACACCACTAGTATTTAGTGGCCTCGCTGGGATTCAAGTCAAAACTTGCTTTTGTAATGCTAAAGCATTTGTCCATTAGCTGTGTTTTACTGCGAGCTCTAATACTATTTTCACATCAATTCATAGCTGCCATGGCATATATATATATATATATATATATATATGTGTGTGTGTGTGTGTGTGTGCATATGTGTTTGAGAGAGTGAGATAGAGAGATAGAGAGAGTATGTGTTCACGTATGTGTGCGCTAAAAACAAAACAGACAACCTATTTCTTCCGATCCTCTTACTGCACAGCATACGTCTACCGCTTTCACAAAAGTTCGCAAAGGATTGTGGGCAGGTCTACCATGATGGCGTCTCAGTATTCCAATAGTCGATTGCCTGTGCTTGTTTTATTTATCCTCATCTTTATTATTTTTATTCGCCATTTTTTTTTTCTTTTTCTTTTTTGAGTAGGATTGTTTAAAGTGGAGTACTTTTCTTGTTGTTGTTGTTTTCTCATAATGTTTGGGTTTTTTTTTCATATTGTTTTATTTTTCTTCTATTTAGTCCATGCTTTTCCTTATTCGCTTCTCATACATATGTATGTTCACGTCAATTCGGCTTTGCAGCTTATAAAAGCAGGGTCTGCAAATAGCAACAAATGGATAAAAAGAGCACCGAAGAAAAAAAAATAGACAGAAATCAAATCTGAAATCAAGAATCAGACTGAAATATAAAATAATGATTTATATTGTTGCTTATTGCATTGATCTTTAAGCGCATATATATATATATATACGCACGCACGCACGCACGCACGCACACACACACATATATATATATATATATATATATATATATATATATATATATATATATATATATATATATATATATATATATATATTTAATGCTAAAATCTGCTGAATTTAAACATGTAATCACATCTAGTCTTGCATGCAGAAGCACACTTACATGCCTACAGGAAATAAGCACCGTTTCATACATATTTATATATTTAAGTGAGAGAAAATGCTCATAATTGTGTTGTGTCGCTCGAGAATGTGTTTTTTTTCCTGAGAATCAGTACGAGCAAATGACATATCTGCTACAATAGGTCCAACGCTGGGGATGGATCTTTTTAGCTCCTCCCATGCTGCTAAATTCTGTCCTGTCTTACCATCATACCTTTCAATCACATATTTTCATTTTGGGGGATCATCTCCCACTGCGTTTGCTGCCCTTTGAGCACCAATTCCTTAAAGTCTGCCATCATTTCTTTATACTCAACTAAGCATTGCTTTCGACCGTCTATTTCGATATATACTGAGATTCAGTAGTAGGTCTGACACAATCATTGATTGATTATCGACCTAGGTTGTTGAGCGATAAAGGAGGGGTGGTGTTAAGGGCATTTACAAAGGGAGATACTCGGTTAAAACAAGCTGTGATTATGCAGGATCAAACCCCACCCCTACTTCTATTCCTACTGAAGATGATTATTCTTATATTGTACACATTGTATATAAGAAATGTTAACACATTTTTTATCATTTAGTATAAGTCTTTTAAATTAGAATTAAATAATCACTTGGTTATTTCTAACATAGATTTTCGAAGATATGGAATTCTTGTCAGTTTGGTCCAGTCCATCAACAAACAATGACTCAGTCGAGATTTTTCTGATTTTGTAAATGTATCTATTTATTAGAATGAAATAAAACCGTCCTTATTTCTTACATAGATTTTAAAGGTTTTTGAAAATTTTCAGTTTGGTCGAGTCAGTAAGAAAGTCACCTCAGATTCCCTCAAATCACAGTATGGAACTGCTTCTTCATTCATGTTAAGTTGGGCGTGCTGGAAAAAACAATGAACAGTTTACTCCCTCGGATTCCCTGATATTGTACTTTTTACAATACAGGAACAATGTAAACACTATGTTTATTTATATTTACACACACATATATATATATATATATATATATATATATACTCATGCATACTAACAATTATGTATATATATATATATATATATATATATATATATATATATATATATATATATATAATTGAATAATTGTATCATCCCCAGACAGCTGTTTCTTTGTATTACAACTCTTCAGCATGGCTATAGATTATCTATTACACCATCCAGTACGTCGAGGTAGGATCGAAATCTTTGCTTCAGACCAAGAGGCTGGCTTCCTACCTCTGCCCTACGAAGAACTGGACGGTCAGTTAGATTGAAAAATGCAATAAATTCATTCACGCATGATTCCCCATCCACTAGAATGCTCTATTCCTAAGTTGGAAGAGCATATATATATATATATATATATATATATATATATATATATATATATATATATCAAAACATGGAAAAAATCTTGTCTGTTCAGTAAGAATCAAAGTGAATTGTTGATTATCAACTGTCGAAACCCCGAGGAACTGTTACTGCATAACGATATTGAGACTAAATGGCTGATTGGAATAAAATTGAGCAGACTTAACCACCAAATGTGGCGAAAGGTCCTTCTCTTTTTGTATGTATACGCGTGTTTGTGTGTTCCAGCTCCCCTGGCTCTTCCATTTTGTTCACACAATTGAACATTGGCATCAGTACTCCACTATGTCCTTTCTAGAAATGATGTTTTCGATTTTGGGAAAAAAAACATTCCGTCCTTTCTGAGGCCTTATTTTGACGGTTTTATGAATAACATCTCATTCTGTAGAATCTACATCTTTCTAAATATAAAACAAAAGATTGTTTACTCTGTTCTAGATGTTCTGGTCGAAAACGCCAATGATACCATAAATAGAGACAAATACGATTATATTTATACAATGGAACTTTTTGACATGACTTGAAATTTTGCCACTACGGATGTTCCTTTATTGACTGCGATGGCGAGTATATTTCTATCTTGATTCCTAATTGAAGTATTGTAACTGATTGAATTATTTTGACAACCATAATGCTTCATTATGAATTCTCAGCTTCAACTCGTGATATAAGCAAATTGAAAATTGAGATGAAAGTAAAAAGAAATCAAAATCAATTCGGTGCAGATGATCGGATACATTTTTAATTTTTCCGCTTGTAAACACCCGTCTTGGAGTTGCAAATGCGATGCTGGGAGAGATCTCTCTCCTCGTTATGTCGAACCCCTCCCCCTCTCTCTTTATCTACGTGCGTTATCTGCAACTCTCTCTTTCTCTTTCTCTCTCTCTATATATCAATCTCCATCTATCTATCCATCTATCTATCTATCTATCTATCTATCTCCATTATCCATGATCCCCCCTCTCGCTCTATGTATGCATGTATGTATGTATGTATGTATGTATCTATCTATCTATCTATCTATCTATCTATCTATCTTGGATGGGGTTGGCGGGAGGTTTGTTGCTCTTGGCGTATACGTTAGGATTACTTTGCTGTTCGTAATTGTGCTTATCTGGTCAGTGTTCCTATAATTCCAAAATATCTGAATATTCCTAGTAAAACCATATAATCAAAACCTGAGTCGTTTTCTTAATGAGGAAATGAAGCGTTTACCCGAAAGATTGTTGAGAAAATACGCTATTGACTGAATAATAGTGTTATGAATTTGTATAAATGGAAAGTTGAGTGAAAATGCTGGAACACGCATGGCTGCCGTAACTTTTGGTCTGTATATATAATGAGTAAAGCAAAGTCAACTTTAACTTGAACCGGAGTATGGCAAAATCTGATTTAATGGACGAGTGTGCTTGCTTCAGAAATAAATGCTAATGAAACCATCCTTCACTGAATGTCCCATTAAATGTCACCGTATTCGAAGAATTACAGTTATCACTTGCAAGCAAGGTATACATATATATATATATATATATATATATATATATATATATATATATATATATATATATATATATATATATATATATATATATATATATATGGGGGACATGTGTAACTGAGAAAACTTCTCAGAGAACTGAGAAAATAACAATGAAAGATTTTGAGATGTAACAGACATTTTTCTCAGTCTTCCATTACCACATTGTCAGTAATGACTAGTATCTATCTCTGTCTGTCTGTCTGTCTATCTGTCTGTCTGTCTGACTGTCTGTCTGTCTGTCTGTCTCTCTCTCTCTCTCTCTCTCTCTCTCTCTCTATATATATATATATATATATATATATATATATATATATATATATATATATATATTGATTGATTGATAGATTGATGTGTTGTATGAAATAACATCCATGCACAATACATTAGAATAGTAAATAGAATATATCATATATAAAATAGTAATATATAAAATGATTAACTAGAGATAATATGATATAAGCAATATATTGAAATCGTAGCTGATGGTGAGTGGTATTTGATCAACAATGCTGAGAAGTTCCCTGCAACCCCCCCCCCCAATTATTTAATACCATTATATCGAATCCTTTGTAAAGCAAAACGAAAAAAAATACTGAATAAATTACATAAATTCCTTTAACAGATCCGGGCATATAAGTGACCAATAATATAAACACTTTATATATATATATATATATATATATATATATATATATATATATATATATATATATATATATATATATATATGTATGTATTTTTTGTGTGTGTGTGTTTGTGTGTGTGTGTGTGTGTGTGTGAATGTACGTATATTACAAAGACCTAGACTCAAGCGTACAGTATTCCTCTAAATCCAATAAAGTGTATTTTACAAGCGTTTTATCATGGTCAAATACAATCACCAACTTCAGCACACCTTCACCTCCACTGTTTATAAGAGCACCTATCTCCAATGTCATATTTAAATCCATCTCTGCAAACAATGAGATGGCTACGACGACAATCATTATTGCCTTCGTTTTTATTAGCTTCAAAGAAAATTGTTCCGACAGAACTGTCCCTGCCTTCGACTCAATTATTTTACTACCGCTATTAATACAACAAACAACCCAACATCCCTCGCTTTCACATCTGACGTCATTGATTTTGCTATTCTAATTCTGGACGAAATATTTTGCTGACGCCAAAGTTCTTTCATCTGCACTATAATCTATCTTTATATCAATGCACGGAATCATCCTCCCTATATATTATTACCCTAACCTTTGAGTTTCACGCTTTAGGTAGTTCAATAAGAGGGTAGGAAAAGAGAGATGGAGAATAATTTTACTATGAATAAATCAAAATATTACTTTTTTTCATTTGAAATATTCCATATTTTACAAAGAGAAAGGGGAAAGAAAAACTTTATATTCAATGGGAATTTAAATTTTCGAAAAATAATAATAATTTCTTTTTATTTCCCTCGTTCACTTGGCTTTTCATGAAGACCATAAGATTGGAGGAGGTTTTATGTTATTTGTCAGATTTGTTTGAAAATCTCAGCGAACTTAATATTTTTACACTCAAATATAAAATTCAAGTATTCATGAAAAAAAAACTGTATAAAGTCAGGTTTTTAAAAAATTTTAACAAAGAGAAAATTTGATTATCTGTAAACAAAAAAAAAACTAACGTAATATTTTGCATTAGAAAATTTTCCAATTTTTTTTTTCGGAAAACACATCAATTATATAAATTAAAGTATTCCTTTTCCTATTTGAAATATTACTTTTTTATTTCCCTGAATAAATCGATGTATTAAGCAATTTATTTAGATATTCCATTTTTTATTTAGGAGGGAAGAAGGTAGAAAGAGTAGTCATATTGAATACTATACTTATTGAGTTAAATATCAAATTATCTTTCTTTATCGAAATAATCTTCACTTTGAACAGTGGCCCGTTAGTTTGCAATGGTGAGCCAATTTTTAGACGTAAAGACAGGAACGATTCCATCTCTCTCTTAATGTTTTCTTTTGCTTAGCCATGTCCATGATCTCTCATCTGCAACATTCTGTATCTTTCATTTGAATTCCCCATATAGTTTTTTTTTCTTCTGTACCTATTATTCTTCCCCTGTCAGCTGTACTGCTCCTTCGTCTGCTACTTTTTTGTCGTTCGTTGCACTGCTTCGGGCGCTTTTCATAATGTCTTTTCTATTAACTTGTACATACATTTCTAATCCTATTGCGGCCTTTTGGACACAGTCTTCTGTGCTGATGAGTCCTCTACCGCGTTCTTTCCTCTTCACAGATAGTATATATGTGTCATCTCTGGGGTGTAAAGCCTTGTGTATTGTCATGTGCTTCCTCGTTCGCCGGTTCATTGATTGGAGCTCTTCCTGTGTTCAGCAAAGGAATGGCCCTATGTATCTTACTACTCATACAGCCAATGTGTTCATCTTTTTTTATCAGATTACTTTAGTTTGGTCTTTAATATTTTTCCTCCTAAAGTATTTTCTTCGTATTTTCTCTCTCACTTCTTCCCATTTTATCGCGTCTCATTCAAGAACTCTCAGGTATTTATTTCAGCCCTGTGTCGATAATGCTCAATTTTTTTGTTGTTCTGTAATTCGATTCGTTCTGTTGTTGTGAGCCTCCATTTATTCATTACCGGTAGTATATATTTTTCAATTCCGAAGTCCATCCCAATATCGTGGCTGTACTATTTCACGTTATCCGAGCTCTTCCCTGTTCTTTGCAAATAGTTTTATGCCGTCCATCAACATAAGGTGGTTGGCTTTTGCTTCGAAATATTGGTATCCCTGGCAATTTTTCAAGATTCTCTTGAGTGGTATCATGGTTAGAACAAATAGAACTGAGTACAGAGAGTACCCCCTAAGAAGTTTTCCCCTTTTATTTACTTACCACTGCTTATTTTTTCCTCTTGCTGTCGAGTTCTTCATAATGTTTTTTATGAATCTCACTTGTCTGCTGATCTTGAATATCCCGAGATATTCGCGTATCCAGCTAAGTGGGATCATGCCTTGGGCTTTTTCCATAGTCAATCCATCTCAATGCAACATTTTCTCCCTTTTTCTTACTTCCATCAAGATCATCTGCTCAATACAGAACAAGTCTGTCGCCTTTTTGGTAACCTTCCCTGCATCTTTACTATTCTTATGGTAAGAGAGCTCTTTTTTTCGATAGAAATATATATTTTCTCTCTGCTCTATGTCCGGTCTGGATTGTTCACATTAGTTGTAGGCACGTGATTGATCTATAATTGCTTCACTGTTTTCTTTCCTCGGTGTAATTTTGGACGAGGGTCGTTCTACCTTTGGCCATCCATTCTGGGATCTCACTTCGCATACCTACGCAATTTTGGAGTTAGTGAATTTCTCGAACTAATATCCGTGGGTCCCATCAGGTCAAGGTGCTTTTCAGTCAGCTCTTTTTGAAAGTGTGTTTCAATACAGTTTCATCCGATACAAATTGATTTTTTTTCTCCTTCCGTTGGGGTGTCGACGTCTCTTTCTTAAATATGGCTTCGGCCAGAGGGTTTTCTTTAGTTTTGTTTTGTTTCTGTTTCGTCGTTTATTATGTTGGTTGAGTTCGGCGATTACTTCTAGGATAAGCCTCGGTCATCCTTTTTCTCTCTTATTGCAGGTTTCCCGTAGTTTCATCTCCGACAGCCATTTATTTTCCAGAAACTGTTTCACTTGGTCTGCGAGACGCTAATTCGATGCCTCCATAGTGGATTTTTCCTTTCAAATATTGAGCATGAATTTTCTATAAACGCCACTCAGATGGTTCGATTTTAAACTAGCAATAAATAAATAGTTCGTTATCCTAGTCTCGTTTGTTCACCCTTTTCTGGCTAGCAGCTGCACGGTAATGGTTATATCCCTCCTGACTCCCATTGAGAGAGCATGTGCCGAGGTTTTGTTTAACACCGGAATCGTAGGTTTTTATAATCCAACTACTCACCTGAGTATTATGTGGTCTCCAGAAATGCCGTGGTCTGTATAGTCCAAATCCTTTTTCTAATCCGCATTTCTTCCAATCTTGTTTTCAGAGTGTTTGGTACGCTTCCTAGTGGATTTACTATTACGGGCACGACCAAGACTTTCATGCTCTGTGCATGATTCAATTTCAACGCCAGGTCCTGGTATTTCCCAAGTTTTTCAGTTATTCCCTTCCCTCTCCTCTTCTCCCTGTCAGGTCATTGCTAATAGCTGGGAGTCGTAGATCACATATTTCGAGCACTCTCCACAGTATTCATGCACTTCCCAGCAGCGTTGTGTCTGTATAGTCTCAATCCTTCCTCTTTCGTTTTGCATCTTTAGTGGACTTCGAATTACACCTGCAAATACTGGCACTACCCTGAATTTTATGTTTCACATACTGTTTTGCTCCCTTGCAAGGTCCTGGTATTTCCCCAGCAAATTCACTCTCTTTCTTATTAACTCCGTGATCTGTAGGCACAGCAACGTCTAATGATAAGTAGGTTTTCCCTGTCTTGTCCACGATTACCAGGTGCAGACTTCTAGCTTGGATGGGGTGGTCAGTTTGGAAGTCCAAAAATAATTCATGGCTTCCATTTTCCTGGGTTGTCTCTGGTTTGTGCTGATGCCACTCTCCCGTGTTGTTGAATCCAATTCGTTTGCTCAGTTCCCGGTGTATCACAGTTCATCCCCTATCGTCTGTCTTTGTACTCCTTCTAGGAGAGTTGACTATATCCACTGGTGATCTGGTTTACGGTCTTACACCTTCGTCCACGTTGGCAGCATTTGCTGTTTGTTTGGGCCATCATTATTATCTTTATTATTGTTTTTATTATTCACATCATTATTATCATTAACATTATTACTATTATCAATAATATTTCTTATAATCATTATTAATATCATTATCATCGTTGTTATCATTAATACATTGTTACAAGTAACTTTGTCTCCTTTATTTTTTTCTTGATGAATATTCTTCTCTTTTGTCGTTTTCTTTTTCAATTCTTTGTTCCGTTAACAGCGGTCATAGTATTGGTATTATGAGTCGCTATATCTTGAAACCGAAAGAAGGGAGCCAGCTATTAATATCTTAATCAAAGGAGCACACACGCCAAAAGGATTGATCGAAGCCAGTAAAAATTTCATGTTGTTTTTTGTTTTTTTCATCAAAAATCCTCAATGGTTCTCAGTAAAAGCTATAAAAAGTAACACGAATGGATATTTTATGATAAAGCAAAAGAATAAAGCCGAAGACAGGCTGATAGGAAAAAAAAACTGAAGGCGTGGATAGAGAGAATGAAAGGAGACTGAAGTGAATGAATGAGTAGAGACAAAGAAGAGAGAAAGGAAGGGAAGGGAAGGGGAAAATACTAAAAGACAAGAGAGTGTAACAAAAACAGTGACGTAAATTATCTAAATGTATGAATGAATTATAAATTGAACTGAACAATGCAATGTCCCAAACAACTGCTTTAGATCCTAATTCTCATCTTGTTTATTCTCGATTTATTCGTCTCTTTCGACGTCACAGTTATGTACTTCAGAAATGGGCATATTTGGTCCGACAGAGTTATAAATTGCGTCATAATATATAGAAACTTATTTGAAATGATCTCCCGTCATCACAATGTTAACGTATTACTTAAATTGAACAACGTGAATAGAATAGATAATTAAAAGAAATGGGGCTGCTGCAGGAAAGAAACGAAGAGACCGAAAATAAACAAGACGTGAATTAGTTTTGGAAACAGTTATTAGGGCCTTCACCTGTGGCTATTTAGCTCAATAGTAAGAGCATTGCAACGTTGAAGTGGCTACCCTATCAGTGGCAAGTTCAATTCCTACGGCAGCTCTATTTTCTTCAATTGTTTATTCGTTTCGAGACACATTAAACGTGTAACAACAGGAGAACATTTCAAATGAGTTTCTGTATAATATAAATCAAGTTATGATCCATTACGTTGGATCCCTTTTTTTTTTATTAAAAAAAGAAATATATATATATATATATATATATATATATATATATATATATATATATATATATATATATATATACAAAGCAAATTGGTTTCACAAGCTTCAAAATTTGGATGGTATCATGGTTGAACAATGTCCAATGTATTTTCATTCCTTGAATGTTTTTCTTTTTCGTTAACTTTTGTTGTTTTTGTTGTTGCTTTTTTAGTTAGTTTAGCTCTAATTATTCTAAATCATGTTGATCTTTGTGGGATATTTATTGTCTTACTTATATATTTTAGATTTTGAATTCTATATTTGATGTTTTGTGTTTTGTTGCATTTCTCTTCATCTTATATAATATTTTTGTTGAATAAATGTATTGCAGTGTAAGACTGTTTTGGGGGAGCTATTGTTTCAATTTCTTGCATTTTGTGCTCATTGATTGGGATTTGCTCATTCATTTATGTTTTTCAATTCGTTGTTCTTATTATGTTTTCGTATTTTGAATTATAATGTTATTTTGTCATTGCGATCTCTACTGTTTTTGCCATAGTGTTTAGGAAAGAATTTCATTTTGTGTCAACAGTTCATTTTTTTTTTTGTTTTTGTTTCGTAGTGATTTCTCTTCTGTGAATTCTATTGTGTGTAGTTTTCATTCTAGTCATAAAAGGCATTTTTGGTTGATGTTTTTGCATGTTGTTCTTGATTTTCTAAAACAAATCACAATAAACACCTAATACGAGGGGTATATACATACATGCATATATATATATATATATATATATATATATATATATATATATATATATATATATATATATATATATATATATATATATATATTGTGAGGAGGCTATGAATGTTGCCAAAGGAAGAAAAAACGTCGTCAAGATAAACCATTTATATCCAAGAAACAATGCTACCTTGAATTACTTTGGATTTTGAGATAGATCTTGAAAATACACCTTAAAAATGGCTGAAGGCAAATATTTTGGACGGTTTCAACATTCTTGTGATAAAAAAATAACAAAAAGGCAATTGATCTGCAGATAGGGAAAGGTAAATAAAATTAAGATCCACAAAACCTGTAAGTTGTTTTAAGAGGAAAATTGTTGCCGAAATTTACAACATTCAATATATATGTATGTATATATGACGGGGTATCATTTCAAATAAAAGTTATATATATATATATATATACATATATATATATATATATATATATATATATATATATATATATATATATATATATATATATATATATATATATATACTTGGGCAGCAATCATTTGTTAATGCACGTCTGTTTGAAAACTCCTGACAAGAAACAACTCCATGCTTTTCTATGAAGTCTTTCCAGTTTCCATTAAGAACTATTGTTGTCCAAAAGTTTTACTATACCTGGAAATTGCCAGTTGCTCAGACAGAAGCACAAAGTACTGCCAGCGGTTTCCCAAAACTGCTTCATCTAACGAAAGAAAGTTGACGGGATATGTTGCTAGCTGACATAAT
Source organism: Thysanoteuthis rhombus (assembly GCA_963457665.1). Taxonomy (NCBI): domain Eukaryota; kingdom Metazoa; phylum Mollusca; class Cephalopoda; order Oegopsida; family Thysanoteuthidae; genus Thysanoteuthis; species Thysanoteuthis major. The sequence goes on from OY735223.1 coordinate 41,789,700, forward strand.
TAGAAGAGAAGCTTGATTTTTTTTCTTCTTAGAACAGATAAAAATGAAATAAAATGATTCAATGAAGTAACAAACATTTGCAAAACCAGAAAAACCCACAAACAATCAAGAGAAAGATTTTCTTTTGTAAATAAAACGAAATAATAATAAATTAAAAGCATAACTAAAACCAGGTGAATGATGTGAATCAAAGATGGAAATTAACTAAAAAAATGATACGTTCTAATTTGATAAATGAATAAAGCAACCTTTTCACACAAATTTAAAAAAAATAAAAACTCAGAGAACAATTGAAAGCAACTAATTAAACCACGATGAAACAATATCATATTATGCTTGCAAGATAAATAATCACAAATTAACCCAGGTGTCACATTTCAAATCATCTTCTGACTATATATACAACTGTAAGGTTCAGTTACATTGTCTGGCTTAGGGGCTGGATAAATCATTGACAAAATTTATATATATATATATATATATATATATGCAATGCTCTTCCATAGGAATTTAGCAGTCTGGCGGATGAGGAATTTCTGTGTAAATAAATATATTGCTTACATTCAGCCTTACTGACCGTTCAGTTCCGTAGTTCAGAGGTAGGATCGGCCTCGGCGTCTGAAGTGAATATTTCAATCCTGGAATAATGGAAACTCTAGAGCCACACTGAAGAGATGTAATACATCGAAACAGTTTTCTGTGGATGACACAATAATATATATATATATATATATATATATATATATATATATATATATATATATATATATATATATATATATATATATATATGTGTACTTTAGAGAGTGAGACAGACTCGGGAGTGAAGTTTTTGGTGGTAAGGTTTATTAATCCTTATATGTCAATAGTCCATACATGTTTCGGGATTTCTCCCATCATCAGTGGTGTGTGTTGTGTGAGTGTGAATTAAAATGTACCATGTGGAACCAGAGTCCACTGCCAGGGGCTATGCATTGTGGGTAAGTTTTTTTTGTCAGGGCTACTGGAGGCCTCCTGCTGAATGTAAGAATGACCAGCAGGTATTGGGATTTTGGTAAAGCAGCAGCAGTTGGTCTTGGGGAGGGCAGAGTGTGTCAAGGTAGGGGGTAGTGTTGTGGAGGTGGATTTTTTGGTATGTTTGGGATAGTGTAGAAGGAGGGGTGGTGGGGTCAAGGCGCTACATAGGTATCAACCTTAAAAGTTACTGAAAATGTTTTGGCTATGATTTGGACAGGGGTTATAACAGGCTAAGGTGAAGTTTTTCCTATGGGTCTAGGTGACTTTGAAGCTTCCATTATTGAATGTGTCTAAGATGTGGGTGTGAGGATATTAATGGTAGGAGTTGTGTGTATTAGTGTTCTGTGTGGTGAGGGTTGTTCAGTTTAGTATTTAATCCATTAGGATATAGGGTTTTAAGTTTGTTGATCCACATGTCTTCGTGTTTTTCTAGAACATATATATATATATATATATATATATATATATATATATATATATATATATATATATGTAATTGATATACTGTCTCTATTCCAAGTATTGAGCACTGCTAGAAAGAAGGTCTTTTCTGAGTGATGTATACGACTCGTGGTTTATCTTTTACACACACATACACAAACACACACACTCAAACTCATTTATTCGAATTCCTATATAGGACGTTATTGCGGGTGTTTTCTTTATGGGTGGAAAACTATGCTTCGTTCTATTCATATATCTTTTTCTTTTTTCCGTTGTTTCTTGTTTATTTGTTTATCTCCCTGTCAGTGATTTATAAATAAGGAAATGCCATTACCTGATTCAGTAACATCTAGTAGAAAAACGCCCGTGCATTCGTACAGTTCGATATAATGGGCTTCTACCCTGTCAATATCCAGAGGAACCTTCGATGAAGCCGTTGAATTCGCGAAGACCTTTACAAAAATGAGATAGAAATTATCAAACACTATAGACTGACGGTACTGTTCAATAACCAAGAACAATGGACTAAAAAACCGACATTTACGGCTTTGATGTTTAAATGGGAAGTCTGGATTCAGCCGATATGTTTGACTTGATCGGCAGGTACATTTTATATAACCTTACTAGGAAAAATGAAAGATGGATTCGTAATTGTTGAAAATAGCAGTATACAAAAATTAAACAATACATCGTTAAGGAAATGAAAAAAAAATTGAACTTTGAATTTGGGATTAAGGCTAACATATTTTTGTAAATTTTTCAGATATAACTTTAAAATTAAATGATAGCACCTGCAAACGACACAGGAGGAAACCATTCAAATAAATTCTCCAGAATATTCCCAAATCAATCGAAACTAGGCTAATATCCATTTCCTCGAATGGAAAAAATCTTTAACAATGTTTGAAAAAAATTACTAAAGCCCTAAAGGATAGAGGTTTTACCAAGATTAGCATTAAATACGATGAAAAAAGTTGAAATCTATAAGTAACAGCAAAAAAAAAAAATGGAGTTAGGAAGGAGTCATCTGGTACACATGGTTCTCTACTATACTTTTCGAATATGGCAGGGGGCACCCTCATTTCCAATTTTTCCATCCTTATCATACTGCTTAGAGTGTACTCAATTAGCCGTTGGGTGCATTGGGAAATTAGTTCTAATGAAAAATCTCCCACATTTTTAGCACGTACTGATCATAGATTTATTAATTCATTCATCCATTTATTTAAAATCGAAAACAAAAATATGATAAATGCTGTTTTAAAATAACTACTGCATCATCCTGATAGTCACCTATGGAGCTGAAACATGAGACCTAAGCATGAAACTGGCCCTAAAACAGAGAAGCATGACACATTCACATGAAAGAATCATGATCAAGCTCACATGGGGAGGTCCTATGAGAACACTATATATCAGGGGGAGAACAGGGGTCGGAGATACATCATGGAATCCTTTATATTAAAATGGAAATGGGCTGGTTATGCTGCAAGAATCGCAGACAACCCATAGACATCATGACTCTCAACATGGATCTCCGGAGATCACATGTGCAACCAAGGCCGGCAAAAAAAAGAAAGTACTGGCCTTGCAACGCCTACGATTGAGAGATCTGGTGTATTCTGGGGAAGGTCTCTGTCCAACGACGGACGTCAAAAGACTGATGGAGATGATAATGATTTCTCGGTGCGAGAACGCGGGGGGACAGTCTCAGATTGCTGTCCTCTTATAAATTGATTCCCAGTCTTACGCACATGCATTTCGAATAAACATTGAGATGTGTATTGGAACGAAACTATACACTCATCTTCCAATAACTGCAGGCCAAGTTTCAATGGAAATCATTGAATCAATGGTATCCATCGCTTCCGAAATTTAATCTATTTATTTTGGTTGTAAAATAAAACGATTCTTGTGCTTAAGTTGTGAATATAAACGAAATGTGAAGTAAAACAGCAAAAATAAAGAGAAAAGGACCTGAAGCATTTGCCATCTCGTATCGATTCCAAGGAAAATGAAAGACAATATAGCCAGTGAATGGCAAATAAATCAAAGACAGTTACCACCAATACCACGCTCGAAACACATATGTGCACACAAATATTCATTTTACCATAAATATATTAATGGCCAAATGCAACGTCATTCTTAGTAAAATTGATGTTTTCGCCCTTCATTCCAACACATTATTGAATATCCGGTACGCATGTTTAGTAGTTATGGTTGGAATGTAATGTCGTGTGCTCTATGAGTTTAATTTGTGGCATATATGATAATACGTAATAAAACATGCCAAATTGAACAGACTTCATTTTCTACCAAGCTCTCAAATGAAACGCACAGTATGTTGATTACTAGTTGACAGGTGTTGCCTATATTAAACGTTATTCTGTAGGTTTTGATAAAAACTCCCAAGTGGAAGGAGCTTTCCACAACAACAAAGTTGGATATTGTCAGAGTAGGTGAATCCGGACAAAAATTGCTGGATGTAACTTGTGTGCAGGATTCAAACGATCACGCTGTCAGCAAAATTATTGCAAGGCATCGTAAGATCGGTAATGTGCTGGATGTTAACCCTTATGGCCAACCAGAGAAGACTTGCAAGCGTTAGACCAGAAGCCGACAATTTCATTTAGCGCAAGTTGATGGCTACAAAAGACAGAGTTAGATGGCTGTGTAGCAGTAAAACATCATTGAACAGATTAATCAGACTCAAGATGTTTTTCCTTTCCAAGAAAACACAAGGTTTTGACAGGAAAAGATCAAGCTGTGTTCTGTGGTCTGACAAGTCTAAGTTAAACATTTTGGGGGTCGTTGGTGTCAGGTATGTTAACATGAAACCAGAGAGTATTTTCATCCCAGAGGCATGTCAGGACCCACAGTCGGATATTTGTATGAAGTCATTGATATTTTGAAAGCAGACCAATACTTTTACATTTTGTAGAAACATAAAATTGCCGTTTATAGGGAATATCTTGGTTGATCGAATATTCTCCAACACGATAACAACCCCAAACAGACTGCACGAGCTTCGGTTTTCCATGCTTGTTAATTTCTCGAAGTACTTGAGTAACCTCTCCAGATCGCTGACCTTAATCAAACTGAAAACCATTGGAAAATTCTAAACCAGAATCGAGATAATTCACACGGAGCTTTCAGTGAAGCTCACTTCCGGGCAAAATGTAAGGAAGCTTGGCAAAAAATTAAGTTCGATATGTGGGCAAGGCTTGTCTAGTCAATGCTCAGGAGAATTATTACTGTGATCGAAAGCAAGGAGAAATTGAATATCAATCGCTGATCGGATCGTATTGGAGGTTTGATTCATTTTATGTGCGCCTACTTGTCATTTTTTATGCTTCAATCACACTTGTTGAGTCATTAAATGTTACATTGGTGCAAATGTCCGGTCCAGACACCACCTTTGGTCATAGCTGCATAGAGGGTATTTTCAAAAGAAATAAGCTGCTTTAAAAATATATCAAAAGAAGGCTGTTTGAGATGTTGGCATTTTTTTTTTTTTCAAATATCGTGGCAGTGCTACCGGACGAATCATTTTGCCTAAAATCTTACAAATTCGTACGAGTACGCCACTATACATCTAAAAACATTTTTTAAAATTATCTTTTTAATTCTAAATTAATGTCTTTACCTTCAAAAAACTTGTGTAGGCGCTACCAGACAAAATTTGTATTAGCACCTTTGAAACTTGCACGAGGACTCCGTTGAACATCTAAAGGCAGTTAGTTTTTTCATAGGAAGTTCTTGACAATTTTTTCAAATGAATTTTTCTGTTTTTTATCACTGCTAATCTTGTGCAAACGCTATCTTTCACTTATAAACTTTGGGTGTTTCTCTATGAAACTGAGCATCATGAGTGTCAATATCTCAAATAATTTTGTTTTGATAATTTTTTTTTTTTGAAACCGTCAATTTCTTCTGCAAACACCACGATTGACGAAATTGATACGCTCCACTTTTTTCACTTCGGCATCAGGAACTTCGTTGTCTGAGGAGGGCAAAACATACTTGTATGCAGAAAAGTTCACTAAGTTATTGAAACAAATACACACTTATTCAAAATACGACAGGACTACCTATAGAGAAATCCTTTAGAGAAGACTATATGTTATTCTTTGAAAGGGAATACACAAAGGTTTCTGGTTTATGTATCAAATGAAAATGGAAATATCAACACTGATACTGTCATTGCCTTATTTTTTCACAAAAAAAGTGTCCCAAAATTTGATCGCTTTCTGAAAGTGGCTTTAAAGCCCTTGTTATTCACTGGAGATTTTCGATAAGATCTCCGTTGTTACCACTGGTTGTGGAGGAGTCTTATCTCAACCATGTGATCGAGACACTCGCGTGATATTCCGCTCGGTGGACAGGCAAGTGACGAGAATGTTTTCTGGCCGTGATTTTGGCAGTTAAGATACGTTATAACGAGGTTTCATTCAAGGAGAGAAACGCAAGGCATGTTATTTATGTGCGTATAGGAACCCCCATTCGGTAGAGTGATACATATTTTACGACGGGAAAATATTATCATCACTGACCGATTTATTAGGGTTCACACAGTAAGTAAGGCCTACAAAAGACATAGGATAAAGAGAGATAGAGACAGACAGACAGACAGAGTGAGAGAAAGACAGACAAACAGACGGACAAACATAATCAGAGATAAAGACACGTGCATAAACCCAATGAATATATATTTACATAATACAAAGTGCATAGGTGTGTGCATTCTTTACAGCAGATATATACACGTTTCTTCTGCATTTACAGTAATACTACTCTTAAGCTTATATATATATATATATATATATATATATATATATATATATATACATAAATATATATATATATATATATATATATATATATATATATATATATATATATATATATATATATACACACCTAGCTCCATACTCCCAACCAAGCTTTTGTATGTTTATTGCATTTGAATATATACACACATGCACTCACGCACTCACACACACACGCACACACACGCACACACAAACACACACATATATATATATATATTCTTATACCTAGCTTCTTACTCCCAACCAAGCTTTTGTATGTTTATGTATATGAATATATACACACATGCACTCTCTCACACACACACACATATATATATGTATATATATATATGTATATATATATATATATATATATATATATATATATATATATATAGATAGATAGATAGATAGATAGATAGATATATGCGTGAGTGTAATATGTGCTGATGTCTTCTAGGTGCAATATAGTATGGCTCTTGATGCACATGTATATCTGTGAAGTATGGATATGTTTTTGTACATATATACATGCATGTGTGTGCGTGTGCATATGTGTCCGAGTGTGCACGTTTACTGTATTATCATTTCCGAGATATCAACCCATGCCATCGGTAATACCATCACGTACGCTCATAGTGGAGTGAAATTTTAGCATCCCCCAAAATAATAAAACCATCATTATAGAAACTACCATGAAAGCAATGGACGAAAAAGAAATACTCGAAAGACAATGATAATAATAATAATAATAATAATAATAATAATAATAATAATAATAATAATAATAATAATAATAATAATAATAATAATAATAATAATAATGATGATAACAATAATCATAATAATAATAATGATGATGATGATGATGATGATGATGATGATGATGATAAGAGAAACCATTTATAAAATGAGGCAAAAGCTGAGGTATCAAAAAAAAAGATTTATATACATTAAAATGGAGAAGAAACGGAACAGAGAGATGGGGGTGAATAGAGAGAAATAAAAATGTCATCAACAGATTCTTAGCTTCCTTTCACCCCACCCCATTTTTTTTTTTTTTTATAAAACAAAGGCACAGATCCCCTGGGGACACGGGCCGTCATTGAAGAAAAATCTCTGAACATTCTTTAAGGAATATTGATTCCCTCGTCAGCATCTGAAAATAGAAGTCTTACATTTCATTAAAATACACAATCTGGTTTTGCTATTGTTGTTGCTGTTGTTGTTGTTGTTAATATGCGACTGAGATTTCAGGGAAAAAAACACATATACATTGGTGGAACTGCTGGGTAAGTGGTTAGCTGCACGAGGAAATGGTAATAGGTGAGCCGAGTTCAATCTGCGTTCACTTCGATTAATGATGATGATAATTGAAAATCACGTTCATAAAGATGAGAGATAAATGCTGCCTAAGGGCTAGAAGCTTAGAAAACGTAATCGGCGATCCGAGTTCAAATTCAGACTGAGCCATTATGCCTTCATTTAACATTGATGCCCTTGGGAGAAGACATTAATCCATCTCTTTCCTCCAAATAACCGGTAAAATAGTAAAATCAGTCAAATTCAAACTGTTGTCCAATGCCGTGAAAGACAGATAAGGGAACCAGTTTCCGAAAGGTACGTTTGACGGAGGCTCTGGTGAAGCTCCAGCAGGCCCAGCAAACCTGATGTGGATTTTGATTAAATGCCCACGTAAAATAGTTCTGTAACAGAGTTAAATGAATGATCTACTTATTTACATACGCACATCTGTACACTTTAAGATACACCCGAGTACCTATAAATTATACGCATTGGCCAATAGATAAGCGAGTGTATGTAGATTGATTTATCGTAAAATCAATGCAAATATAGTCAAGAGAAAATAAAATCTCAGAATCAGGATGAAAATGTTTCGAATCCAAATGTTAGCTACCATGAAAATGCTTGTTTTGTTTATCTGTGGTACAAAACGTTGGAATTCTGATCCTGTACCACTGTCTTTCTTTCATACATAGAAACAATACCTTTCCACATTTTTTAAAGGCATAGTAAAGAGCGAATACTTAAATCTTCAGCTTTTTTGCTCCATTGGTGTGGTCTGTACGCATGTTACATACATAGCAATCCTGCCAGCCAACAAACGGATCCACTATAAAACTGAAGAAACCTGTGTCGAATTGACTATGTTTATGCTGACGGCTTCTAATATGGACGATGATTCAAGAGAAACGTCATGATATATTTTAGATTTCCCGATAAGGTTGATATTTGTAGAGTAGCGGCTGATCGAGCTCATCCGTTGTTATTAGTTTCCGCTCAGCTTTCAGTTTAGTTCCAACTTATTCGATATATGGAAGAACCGTACAGCCGATTTTCAGATTTATTTTCCTTTGAAGTCAAGCAATGGATACTTGATCTTCTTGATTGTGGTATCCCTTTGATTGTGGTATATAATCTGTCACTGAAAACATCCAAGAGAAACATATTGATCTAAAATACAGTGATGAATGCAAATGCACATTTGAAAGACCTGCAATAACTGGATTTGCGCCTGTAGAATACAACTACACACATATAGCCTAACACGTAGTCTAAAATGGCTACACAATCGCAGAGCTTTCCAACTTCATATTTGGTTCAATATGCCTTTAGCGCAGTCATTGAAATATTGACACACGAAAGGAATAGAACTGATAATGTGTATGCAATGTGACATCAAACTGGAACTCACAAATATCAATCCAAATATTTTTGAGTCTAGCGGCAGAGTACCAAGCACTGAAGTCACATTGAATAAACAGCGTAACTAAAACAGCATTTTAGTTGATTAAGCATTTGGGGGAATAAATTGCTTTAGAAATAACTAAAAGAGAAAAACAAGTTAAGAAAACCTGATATATTATAAATGAGTACTTTTTCTGTGCTTTTTTCTTTCGTTCAATAGTAGGAACTTTTACGATTTTAAACCATAGAAATTAAGCGGCATAGGAAAACATGAAATATTTTGAAGCGAATGTAAAAAAGCTAGAAAAGATAATTTCCAAAAAATAAAACATTTTGGAACCTAATATATATATATATATATATATATATATATATATATATATATATATATATATATATATATATATATATATATATATATAAAGGTCCTGATTTCGCCCGGTTTGAGTGAATGGGAAATTTATTAAAATACATGACGAAGGTTATTTATTTTCATAGAATGAGCAACCTAAATCTGGTTCAACGGACGCATTTTGATTTTTTTCACCCATACTGCATCAAATTTCATTCGGAACTGTGAACAGATTATTGCTCAAAATTGGCCACAGATCCCCAAGTATATGATGCAGGACCCTGTTTGATAAACCCAGCTCTGGATCATAATACCTGTATTTCGACTCGAACCTTCCCAAAGACTCACAAGACCTACTGATTGTGGACATCACATGCCCACACCTTCTGAAATTGTCCAAATCGTCTCGTTATTTCATTTTCTGTCACAATTTTGCATTTGATCACCGGGGATCCGACTTGTGAGTCATGATGTCTTGGTTGTTTGTCATTCTAACATGGCCTGTCAAAATCCTTTTGAATTCTCTCATGAATTCTATGATATCTCTGATCCCTGTTGATTCTCCAATACAACGCGCCATTTTGTGATTTCTTCATAAGATATTAAGCATGATTTCCTATGCACGTTGCATGGTTATTTGTTGGAGAAGAAACTTTTTGAGAGTCGTTCTTATTATTTAAAAAATATATGATGTCGTTGCTAAGCTTGAACATGATGAAATGGATTGATGCTATGTATCTCATTATGAGGCTGCTCTCTGGAACTGGTGAAATATATTAAGTGTCGATGTCCTTTATCATTATTAATCCCGGAAATGTAGCATTAATAAATTTATTACGAAAATAAATGAGAAACAGCGCTCTTGCTAATCATAACTAAAAGGTTCGTACTTAGCGGAGTAAAACTGTGTAAAGGAAGATAATGATATAACAATGCTGGAATTGGAGAAACTGTTCACATGGGAACGATTTGTGAACTGAAATTGAACAGAAACAACAAATAAAATCAAAGCTCTTTGAGCAAGTACGACTCTTCCAACGTCATAGAATAACTGAACATTCAATTGAAATCATATATAGCATCGATGGAAGGGATTTAAATTTTCCATATTTTGCACTCGTGTCCTGTACGAAGAAAATACATCTTAATCAAAAAATACATCCAGGATCCGTCCCGAAATTTAAGCAAGTTTTCTTTAAACTGTGACACTATTTTCAACAGGATACTATTGGATTTTTGAGATTGAATTCATTATTTGTACAGACAAACTTTAGGAAGTACGTATAGATGTACGAAAAAAGTTTATTTTTTCTTATTCCACCTTAAAATTTATTTATTCTGTTTCTAACCCATAGCACATCCCTCCAGGAAATATCCTCGAAATTCATTAAAAACTATTGGACATAAGGAATTGAAAGACAGAAAAATATTGTGTGTGTGAAAACAAAGATTCTGTAAGCTATGGAAAGCCAATGAGGATAAAATACTGAAGATAAGTGAGAAAAGCAACACAAAAGCAATCAAAGTGAAGATAAGAAGAACAAAATGTATATTGAAAGAGGTAGAACTTCTCTGAAAGTAAGGTAAGAAAGCCTCCTTCTGTCTTAATTGGCAATGGAACATTACTGACGTTACCCCGCTGGGGCTTAAGCCCGAGTAAAGGATACGGAGATTCTGGGATGCTCAGTTGACAGAATCTCCCTCTTGGCCTCGTTGACGAAAAAAAAAAGCAGAGCGTGATAATTTCGGCATCAGCTTGGCTACCGGAAGCAGTCAAAAGGACGGGAGGTCGACATCCGACTGCTTTGAAGGGGCTTGACTCCCTTTTTGAAATTATAGTTGACCTTCTCTCGGAATGGTTGCCTTCCAAAAGCTAGAGAGCTCAATCTGACCGGCTATTTTACCCTTAGCTGGTGGGAGAGAGATGGATTCTTGCCTTTTCCAAGGACTTTAGAATGAAGTGAACGTAAACAACCTGAACCAGAGTTTGAACACGGCCCGTCGATTCTATCGTCCAAACCATAACCGCTATACATCTCACCACTCAAAAAGTAAACGTAAGCAAGTGAAATATATAATGGATCAATTTAAAAAATGTATGTAGTAACAAAAGATAGTGATTTAGACACGAACAAAGCAAAGAAGACTAAATAAGAAAGAAAACAAGAGCAAAATGAATGGAAAAAAATATATAAAAATGCAAAAACGAAACAAAAATTACAATTATATGCACACTTTGAGGATTGAAGAGACGGAGGCGTCACAAGACGAGAGAAGACGAGACGAGACTTGAGTAACGAGATTTTCGCCCGGCTGATTTTTATCCAATCACGTCAGCACCTCAAGCGACACTAAGATCAGCGCGGTTCGGCACACAACGCACTCTCTCTGTAGTTGCTATTCTCTGCAAAACCCTGATTAGAAAACACGACATGAATTAATACCACATTTTACTTGTTTTCTCTTAAATAGATTTTCTATATTTATTCCGTTCGCATTCATTTTGCCTGTGATTATAATTTTCTTTCACGGGAGATTTTCGTTTTAAATTTATATGATGTTTTTTGTGATTTTTTTATTTCTCTTTTGATAGACAGTTTCTTTCCTTCTTGAGTGATCGCTTTCTTTCTCTTACGTAGTTTATTCTTATAGATGTCGTGACACTCTCCCTTCAGTCTCTCTTTAATTATTTTCATTCTTTTGTTTTCTCAGCAGTTTTTTTTTTCTTCTTTTTTTTTGCTGCTTACATCTGTGGGTTTTTAGTTTTGTTTTCTCCTATTACACATAACTCTATGAACCTAATTATCTTTCTTTCTTACTATCATCAATTGAATTCTTTTCTTCTCTTTTCTATCTCTCCATGATGAATACTCTTGTTTCTCTCTTCCTCTCTTTCATCAATACAGTTCATCCTTCTTTCTTTTTTTGTTTCTTCTTTCCTCGTATCAATAATACTGTTGTTTCTTTCTCTCTTTATTTCTTTCATCAATACCGTGTCCATCTCTTCTTTCTTTCATTTAACCATCAATGTAGTTCCTGCTCTATCTATCCATTTCTTCCTTTCTCTTTTTTCTTCTTATTTCCAGCTTTCTTTCTTTCTTTCTTTCTTTCTTTCTTTCTTTCATTCCTTCTTGCTTTCTTTTTTTCTTGTCATTATCTACTCATGTATTTCTTAGTTTCTCTTTTTTCTTACCATCATTTCATTCCTTCCTTTTCTAACCATTCTTTCTTATTTCATTTTTTTCCATCATCCATACCTACCTTTGCTCTTTTTTTCTCTTCCTTTGTCTTTCATTCTTTTGCTCTTATTTTCTTTCTTTTAAACGTTTTCATCCTTTCTTTCTTTCTCTCTTCCTTTCCTTTCTCTTCTCTTCTATCAACCAGTATTCTCTCTTTGTGTCACTCATTCTTGTCTTCATAGTTTTTTTTTCGACCTTCTTCCTTTCTGTTTTTCTCATTTTTCTTCCATCATTTTTCGTTCCTTGAATATCTCTTCATTCTTTTCCATTTTTTTCCGTCTCCCCTTTCATTTCTTTCTCCCTCTCTTTCTTCCTGTATTTCTTTCTTCCTCTCTCACTTTCTTTCATGAGTCATTGCTCTTTTTTGTCTTTTTCCATATAGTTCTTGCGTATTTTTCTGTAGTTTCTCTCAGTGCTTCTTATATTCTTCAGTAATACATCGTTCAAACCTCCATTCTTGTTCCATCATTCAAAAATCTTCTTTAATTATTGCTCCTATCATTCATTTTCCTTCATTTTTTCATTCCTTCTCATTTGCCTTTTCCTTCAGTGGGACATTACTCCCTCCCCTTTTACTGTATTTTTTCTTTCGTTGTGTTCTATCTTTATTCTTCTGTAAGCCATGGTTCTCTCTTTTTTTTTTCACTTTTCTTTCATTCTTCCTTTCTTTTTTGCCATCATCAGTAATTTTTTTTTCTTTTGGTTTACCTTCTGTGATTCATTCATTCCCACTTTAGCTTATGTATCTTATTTCTTCCGTCGTTTTCTCTCTTTCTTCTTCTTCTTCAAATCAAGGCTCTCTTCCTTCTCTTTTTTCTTTCTTTCTTCCTTTCTTCTTATCTTCCTTGCCATCATCAATACATTTCTGTATTTCTTCTTGTGTAAGTCGTGCCTTATCTTTAACTATCAAGTGGTTTAAATAAAAACAGTTTTTTTTAATACACATGGCTCTATTTCTCGTTAGTTTCTATATAGTTGGTTTTTGAGCGTAGCGAATTTTATTGTGGGGATTTTTTTTTCCATCTATTTTACTTTAGCTTAAACGATTCCATTGTTTCTTCCCTTCAAATTCAATTTCAATTCCATTCATTTTTTGTGTCTGGTTTGCCCACGGCTTTTTCCATCTTTTTTCTACCTGCAAAATATTTTCTACATCTTTTTTCAAGATGGAAATCGTTTCTTCATTCTTTATGGTTTCTTAGAACTTGTTATAGTATTCTAGCTTAAGTGTGCACTTTTTTTCTTCCCTCGTCCATTTTTTCATCTAATTTCGTCTTTCTTTTCTGTCTTTCCTTTGTCTTTCTGTCGTCCTCTCCTGTATCTTTCATTCTTTCTTCCTTTCTTTTATCTCTTCTTTTTTTCTTTCTTTCAGTCGTCCTCACGATAACTCATTTCATTTTATCTTTTGTTTCCTTCAATATTTTCGGGAGACTGTTTTCATTCTCTATTTCCCTTCACATTCACACTTCTTTTTTCATTTTTCGTCCCTTCTCCCTTTTTGTACCTTTCTTTCTATCTTATATTGGCTGTTTACCTCTTGTCTCTCTTTATTTCTTTTTCTTTCTTTCTTTCTTTCTTTCTTTCTTTCTTTCTTTCTTTCTTTCTTTCTTTCTTTCTTTCTATCTGTTTTCTCTTTCTTTCCTTTCTTTTCTTTTTTTTTTCTTCTTTCTCCATTTCACATTTTTGGAGTTTTCTTTGCTTATTCAAAATCTTTTTCCCTTGTTGGTCTATTTTCCTTCTGCTCACCAATATATGAGCCTTTCTTTCTCACTTTCTTCCATTTTTTTCATTCATATCAACCTTCTTCCATCTCTCCCTAGCGTCTTTATTATTTCTTTCAATATATTTTTGTACATTATTCTCTTTCTGACATCTTTGTATGCTTTTCATTTTTGTTATGCCTTCAATGCTATCTGAAATATTTCATCATTTTTGTTAATTTTCTGAATTTTCCATCTTCCCCCTTCACTCCTTCCTCTCTCCCTTTTCTTTTCCTTCTACTTTCTTTCTACCTCTCCTTCCTTTTCCCCCCTGACTTGCTCACCCTCCTCGGTCTGTTCTCCTTATTCTCATTCTTTTTTTCATTCGGTTCTTCTTTCCTGGCCTCTCCATTTTCCTTCGTTTCTCTTTCACCTTTCTTCCCTGCCTTTCCTTTTATTCCTCGCTTTTTATTGCTTTATCGGCTCCTTCCAACCTCCACCCCTTGTTCCCATCTTTCTTTTCCCCTGTCTGTCTCCCCTCTTCACCCTTCTGTCTTATCCCTTTCTTTTCTCCCTCACTTCCCTCTTCCTTCCACTGTCTCTACCCTTACTTCTTTTCTTCCTATTTATACATTTTTTTCTCTCCTTTCAAATTGAGAGATAATCAGGTGAAAATAAAAATGACAATTTAATTAAAATTATTTTTGAAATTTTCCAAATTTAGACGCTATACATCATTAGTTTTATTCTTGCCATTGTTTTTTTTTAGTTTTTTTCTTATCTCACGCATTAGTCTCGATAATATTATTATCATTACTATTTTTGATATTATTATTAGATGTAATAACAGTATCGGTATTTGATGAACACCCTCTAAATCAATTCGCCTTTGCTTCTAATATTTTAATTAATCATATTCTGGAAAGTTCTTTTCTTTTTCTTTCTTCTCCCATGCGCAGCTCTATTAATTGAATTTTTTACACCTTCTGGCAACCCTTTTTAGCAGTCACTACTTTGGTTAATTTTAATTCGATTTTCTCCTCCCCACACTAGATACACGTCACTTTCCATCACTCCCGTTCCTACGCTTACCCTTGAACTCACTCCCCCTTCACGATCCTCTTCCGAACCGATTCCTTTCCTTTTCTTCTTTTTTTTTTTTCAAATCTGTTCCGGGCTTTTCGTCCCGTGCCGCTTTTAACTTCTGTGGTTTTAATGGCCTGAAATTTAATTTTACAAAACTTCTTGTCGTCATATCATACACTGATTTACTCGAACTAGCATCCTTATCTTGGTTGTTACGGTAGCAAAATTTCGGTCATTGTACCCTCCGACCTCCTTCAGGTCAGGTATCGGTCGTATTTGGTAACCTTCTGACGACTCTAAACCGGACCCTTTATTCTATCCACGGGCAGATTCTTATCTCATTCTGTTCTTAATTATCAGTTGATTTTTTCCAAGAAATTCATCTTTGCAATGTCGTCTGTCCGTCTCTCCCACTGAACATGAGTATATGGCTTTTTGCATAGCCTGACCGTTGGATTGAACCAAAGGCAGGTCACTTAATAAGCCTAACAAACGCCCTTTTCAACTCAGTGAGGTGAAATTAGAAACTGTCAAGCACAACTGTCACCATAGTTTTTTTCAGTTTTCGAGTTGGTTGTCTGGCTGGTTGACTTGGTTTGTTTGTATCTATATGCATATATATATATATATATATATATATATATATATATATATATATATATATATATATATATATATGTATGTATGTATGTATGTATGAATATATGTATGTATATATGTATGTATGTATGTATATATGTATATGTATATGTATGTTTATATATATGTATGTATGTATATATGTATGTGTACATGTATGTTTATATATATGTATGTATGTATGCATGTATATATATATATATGTGTGTGTATCTATGTATATGTATGTATCTATGTATGTATGCATATATGAATATATGTATGTACCTATATATATATATATATATATATGTGCACCCATATATGTATGCATATATGTACACATGTATATATGTACGTATATACGTATATACGTATCTATTTATGTATGTATGTATGTATGTATGTATGTATGTATAGACATATGTATCATGCGTAAGTGCAGCACCAAAGGAGTTAAAGGCTGAGCATTCTTTCTTTCTTTCTTTCTTTGTTGAATCTTATCGTAAGTTTTCAGTGGGAGGAGTCACTTTGCAACTCAGGTTTATACCAAATCGGTCCCTTAGTTTCCGTGATCACTGACCAATAAGAGGCGAAAGGAGTATCTTATCCATTATCACCTTTTTTTTTAAATGTTTTAATTGATCACTTTCAATGATCCATAAGACATTTGTTGCAAGACAGTTTTCCTATTTTGCGACTAAACAGACCTGCCATGATAATTCCTATTGTCAGAAATCCAAACGAAAAATCCATCGTCATCTATTAAATTCTAAGTGCAAACCCCTTTTGGGGGGTATTTCTCTAATATATACGGGTGGATGCATCTATCCGTTTGGATGAATAATGAGTACAATTAGTGGCTGCCGTAGCACTACCCTTAAGATCGTTAGTGAAGTGAGACTACAACAGAAATAAGGATCTTTAATAGGGTATGGTTGATAGGATTAAAAATGTCTTTATCCCTCGTAGACCAAAGTGAATGAAGCATGAAACAGTGATCTTACAAATCGATGGAAACTTAAAGAATGCAAGAAATCGGAGTTATTTGCAACTTATTAACAATGCTTTGAGTCCTGCGTTCTCAGCTTGATAACAATCATCTGATTTCTGTCTTTCAATGACCATCAAATATATATTCGAAATTTTTTGAGGTCGAAAACCTTCCATTCTAAACGGCACATTGTAGCCGGGTATTAATAACTTGAATTACACGAAACTTCGGAGTGATTTGCAACTTAATAATTAATTTCTTGGGTCTTACTCGGACTCCATGCGATAACAATAATCTCATTTCAATCCATCAATGTATATCAGTAAGTCATAGGGACAGACACTAAAAGAGGTTGCGCTGAATTTTACAGACCTTTTCTTTAGGTATTCACCTGTACGCTGGAACACCAAGTGCTGGCAACCCAGATATCCTCCACATGTTGACAAAACTGCTGAAAACGGAAAATATTTTGAATCTCAAGCATCAATATGATGTAGGGGAAAATATTATGCTGCAATTCTTCTTTTGTGAAATTGTTTTAATCTTCTCTGAAAATTTAAAGAAAACAAAAAATGTGATTAACAAACTTAACGATAACAATGTGTTGTGTCTCTTCTTCTTCCAAACTGCGCACTTATAGAATTATATATTTTGTAATATCAGTCAAATTCAATTCTAGTTACTCTTTACTTTTTCTAGACAAGATGCGGTCTAGATGAAAATCCTCCACTCTCAAAATAGTTTCGTGTCATGTGTTTTTATAACCTTTAAAATAGAAAATGCAACTGTTGGCAAAGTAAACCACTGCATCTACCTAGGACAACGGATCTCCATGCAACCTTCAAGAGAGGGGAGAATCAAGCGAAGAATCACTTTCGGATGGCAAGCCTCGGGCAGAGCAAGCTCAACTTTCAAAAACCAGACGATCCCGATAATCCTGAAAAGAAGAGTATACAACAACGAACTGAGAAGCATGCAGCGTGCGCAAGAGAGAATCATGCTCAACCTTACATGGATAGACTACAAGACAGCACAGTACATATGGAAGGAAATGTGAGTCTGACACATCATAGAAACAATTAAAAAACTAAAATGGCAATGGGCAGGCCATGTTGAAAGAATGAAATACAACCATTGGACTCCTGGGGGGAGGTGTATGTCCAACGACGGGCGTTAAAAACTGATGATGATGATGATGATGATGATGATGATGGCTCTGTAAATATCCTTTATTCATTTATCTATTTCTCTCGATGAAGCCTTTCTGTTGACTTTTGTTTTCATCTACCCCACTTCCTATCCGTTATTTCTTTCATAAAACTTAATATTTTCCTCCGTAACTCTTTTGCTTGTCCAAAACTGTATCCTCTTTTTTACTTCATCATAACAAATATCTCCAGGGACGTTCCAGAGCTGCCCATAGCTGTTATGTTCGGTAAGTTTCGCTGCAAGTAATTTAGAACTACGTGTTTCACCTTTGGTCAATGGAGTCTATATCTGGCAAACAGAGGGGCCAGAAGAGTATCCAGAAGTAAATACACCACTGAAAGCAATTTGTTTTACTCTTCACAGAAATTAGCTTACAGCAATGTGGGGCTCAAGTTATCGGCATCGATTATGTTATTTCATGCACTTGATCCTCAGAAACCTTTGGAAGGGAACAAAGTTTATCATTAAAAATAGGATGCCCCCTGTTTTGGGAGCCTCAAGTAACTTCAGTTACAGAAATTGGAGAGAATTGTTTCATCCAAAGAATAACCAAGGGCCAAACTGATCTCAAAAGACTGCAATTTTTATTCAGATTAGGGCATTATCAGGAGTGTTGATAAATCATAAGATTATACATTAAAAGTTACTTCACTGAATCTAACAGATTCTGTATTTTCATATAGTCGACTTTAGGTTGGAACTTGAGGATTTCTTGACCTGGATTGGCTATTGATATTGAAATAGCTGTAAACAAAAACGTATTGCTTCGTACGATGCTTAGGATTGATCAGAGGATGTAAAAAATTTGGTGTCATTTCCTACTTTTAAAAAATGATATGAATCTTACTCTTTGTCAAATCGTATGTACTTTGGTCATGATCAACATTACGAAATAATTTTTCGATCATTCAATTCCTGAGCATATTTTAATACACTATACTATGTATGATTGGTTTATTTCATAAAATGCTCGATAATTCAACATTGATTATTTTATTTATTTAGAGTAGAGCTTTGAATATAATGGAGTAAGGATTCCCTACATAAATACGTTTATGTTTCTGTCCTGTTCAGGTTCTTTCAGGCAAATCACTGATTCATTATATATATATATATATATATATATATATATATATATATATATATACCAGAAAAAATATCAATTCAGTAAGTTATTATCCAATATCTATAGAGCAATTTTATGTGAGCTTTTCAAAGGGTTTCATCTTTTACTCCTCCTGCTACATATACATATATACCAATATTTATACACACACATATATATAGAGAGAGATAGGTAGATAGATAGATAGATACATACATACATACATACATGTTCATATACATGTGCGTGTGTGTGCATGTGTGTCTATGTGTGAGTCACAGTATGTGTGTGTATGCAATATTTATGCGGCATATGTTAACCTCAGTAATATTACACGGAACATACAAATATAGATTCCTTTAACAGACATTGCAATCGATCTCTTTTACTTACTCTCTTGACATATCCACACACACACACACACAAACACACATACATATATATATATATATATATATATATATATATATATATATATATATATATATATATATAAGTTTTTTTTTCCAGTATTGTATGCATCTCTCACCCAGTCGTTACGTATGATATTTTTCCCCATTTAATGGTGACTTCCCAGTGGTGACGTCGTCAAGTACAATATATTCCCAGGGGAACGACTTCCGTTTGCTGGCTGCTTACAAAAGCCGCCATCGAACGGAACCGGAAGTTTGCTTGACCGAAACAAGTTCGATCAATCGATTTATCGTGCATGAGGGACAAATGGGCTCTTTTCTTACTCTGATAATAGGAATGACTTGGTCACCCGTTCCCAACGCCCTTGCCTCCTTTTCCCATCTTTCATACTTATTTTTTCAATATTTTTTCTCATTTTTTCCTCTACTTCTTCCTTCTTTCCCCCTTCCTTTCTCTTGATATATATTGTTTCTTTCTTTTAACTAGGTCTTTTTTCTTCTTCCCCTTTTCTTTCTAATTCTTTTTTGTCTTCATTTATATACCTGATGCTTCTCTGTATCTCCCTTTCTTTTTTTTTTTTTGATTTTTCATTCACTCATATCTCTTTCCTATACTATAGCATTTTTTCAACTTTATTTTTTGTATTACTATAAATAGAAATGTCGCCAGATATGTCAGCATAGTTTTGTTCAGACTGTAATCTGGGCTGGTTGGCTGACTACGTACGCATGCGTTATGTGTACCAGAGCTACAGGGCTGGAAATTTAAACATGTACACCTCATTATTTCTAGGGAAAAAAGATTTCTAATGCTCCTCTAAATAATAGGTTTTTGGGAGTATTTGCAATGTGAGTACAGATAGAATGTGTTTGCCAGCATTCACGATTGTTTGTTCTTTCATTCACACTTGTTTTAGCGTTCAGCACCCAACAACAAAAAAACGAGAGTAGTAAGTCATTCATTATTTTGTCATTTTCTTCTTATTTAATGTTACTTCAATTCCTTTTCCTTTCACATATTTTTATGTTTTGTCGTTCGCTTTACCACTTCTCTTTCTTGAAACTGAATTATTGAAAGGAAAAAGACAATTACCAACTCCTCTCTGCCTGGATAACATTGACAACGCGATGCAGCATGGAGTCTGCCAGCTTCTGGAGTTGTTGCATGGGGATATCTCTCCGGAGACATTCGAAAGCTGCCCATAGCTGTTATGCTTGTTAGGTTTGGCTGCAGGTAAAACATTTAGGAATGGAAGGACGCAATTGGTCTGCAACGTTGTTTTTATCACGTCAAAGATAGGAGGAAAGAGATTTGACTGTTCGAACAAATGTCAGTATATTAATGATTTTCTTTTCTCACATTTATAGATGAATAAAGATTCTGAAAAAGTGATCATTTATTATTGCTCGTGATCCTGTAATGATATTTCTGCCTCAAAATTTTGTATCCTGATATTTTTCTCCATTGTATCGAAATATTCCAGCAGCTTTCTCTCCCAACCATCTTCTATTTCTGCCTAACCTTTGTCTTCTTCTGGATGATATTGCTATCTCTAACGTTGCTTTGCTGGATTTTTTTCAAACAGCATTTTTTTGTTTCTTCTTGAGCCAAACTGTTGATTAAAGTATTTTTTTTAAATCTTATTTGAGACGTATTTTAAATAGTTCCATTGTTGTTGAAAGTATTGTTCGGGATATGATTGTTATTCACAGTACCTTCACTCATCTCTCTGGGATTTGTTGCTTTCACGATGGAAAGATCGTATCAGTAGGCGTGGAAGCCAACAGCAGAAATGTCGTGTAGGTCGCTTGATAGCCAAAGGGCCATTGTAAAACCTTGCAGGCGCATGTAATTTGTGTATAGGGAGGGACGTTTGAGTGAAAGCAGCATATTCAGAATGATTGAGGCCACGACAAGCCTTAGGTTCCAATTCAAAACTTTTTTCGCGTGGATCCATGTTCATAGGCAAGGCCCGTAGAATCTTATAGGTATAGAGAGTTTATTATAGACTTCATTTCTAGCCAATCGTTTTGGTATAGATGGGCTATACTGAAAATCAAAATACCGATAGGCTTAAAACGTGAAGTAGACAATCAGGGTTTGTGAAACCTAGAAACTGACAAAACCAGTCATAAACGAATTCAAAATAGCACCGAGGGAGGAAAATGGAGAGAGCATAATTAGAAATAACTCTTAGCAACAGGAAAAGTAATTGAGCAAAAAAAAATTGAGATGGGCAGGGCACCTAACGAGGATAAGAGACAATTGATGGAGAAGAAGGCTAAATAACTGGCGCCTATGAGACTGTCAACGCATTGAAGGTGTAATTTGAATTTTCATAACTAGAACCGTCAAAAGAGGGCTTCAAAAAAATCAAGAACTTTTTTTTTTTTTGCAAAAATTAAAAGATAAAGATTTTTGAAAAGGTCTAGTGGTGCACTGATGCATATTTTGAAGACTCTAGACCAATTGATTCGAACAAGAGCTTACACAATAAAAAAAAACGCATAAACAAACAAACATGACCATATGAAAAAGGATAGAACCTCTCACCCTCTCTGATGATTACAATAGCTCAATTACTTTCGTAAAATAAATTGTTATAAATACAAAACCATTTTTTTAATGATTGTGAAAAAAATTTTCAAAAGTGTTCATTTTATTTTCTGTTTCAGCAATAAAGTACACCAAATAAAATTGAACTGCATTACTCTTGCCAAGGATCTCTATTTGTCAAGGAAAACCATTGGGAGCAATTGGTCCAATCGGCTAAGAGCCTGCCCAAATCATTTGGTAGCCTAAGGATCATTTAGAAACGTTGCAGGTGCATGCAGGTCGTGTATTAGGGAGGGACGTTTGATTAAGAAGCATAACATGCAGAATGGTTAAGTTTAGATAATCATAGTCATTACCAAATGATGGGTGACCTTCATCCAAACAGATGCCCTACGGCTGAAATATTCTGATATGATAATATTGAATATCTATAATTTAACCCAATATTATTGGGGGACTGGTTTTAAAGCTTCGGTCTTCCTGTGAAGAATAACTAAATAAAACGTAACTGGTCTGGTTAGTCTCTAAACATGAAGTGTCATGTGATCAATGTCTTCAGACTGCATGTCGTGTTAAGGTAATCAATTGAAAAAATTGGAAAAAGGGTAACCAATGGAAATATCATTTCACTCGCCTTTTGTTAAGTGATGATTACTAAATAAGCCTTAATAAAAATAAAAGATCCCTAAAAACAGCATGGATGCAGCCGGGCACTAATTTGGGTATTAATTTAGCATATTAGCAGATCGTATATTGAACCCCCATTAAAAACCTGTTTTGGGTGGGAGATCCTAAAGAAACAAACGGGAGGTTTTTGTAGAGATAATAAGGTGTTAATCTTTCAATTTCCAGCCCCCTGACTCCATCGGAGCAACTTGTACACGTGATTCATGTATATACAGGTAGATAGCCAGACTGTCTCTGAAACTAAAGAAACCTATGTTGACAGTTTTGGTTGCCTGCTTTTTTTTCCATAAAATAACAGTCTTATTCATTCTTGTGTACACTGTTTACAAATTATACAGAGAAAACTGCTAATTACTTTCAGATAGCAATAACTGGCTGATAACATTAAGCAAAGGATAAAAGAATTCCATTCCTTGTCATGTTATTAAATTTATTCTTAAACAGTTTTACATTATAAATACATTCGATGTTAATAACCAAATAATTTTTTGAATTTTCAATTCATCGAGAATAAAATCTTTCGGATCGCCTGATTTTTATATAATTAACCCTTTAATGGCATCTGTGATTCTAATAAATAGATTCTTCTGTACATTGATTTATATAGATATAAGCATGTAGATATTCATGACGTATAACTTTAACTGTTACGGGCTAAATAGACCGAGATGTGATTCGGAAGATTTTGTTATGCCAATTCCCCGAATGAGGACTCTTTGCCTGCTTTTAAATCCTGATATTTACTTAGAATATAATATGATTATATAACACTGATAATAGTATGATTTCCAAATAATTTATTGATATTTTATAGACAGAGACATGTTATACTGTTCGTCAGTAGAATTGAAAATATGGACTAATTTGAAAACTCATTACTGTGATCTTGACTCTTCATTAAATATTTTAGCAAATCAATTTAAAACAGACGTATAGTAATTAATAAGGGAAGCCATTACTAGTTATTAAACCCTTGGTGAAAATCAGCCCTAAGGAGGGGATATTAAGCTAGTGGTACCTTAATTCAATACCTCGTTTCGGCTATATATCTTTCTTTATTTCTGTTCATCTGACATTCCTTCACTTCTTAATTCTTTCCTTCATTGAATAGTTATTTTGTTCATCTTTTGAATATTCTTTCTTTCTTCCTTCCAGTGACGAAAATCATTCTGTTGGTTCTCTACTCACTTTACATTTTATTCTTCCATAAAATTATAGGTTCCCTTACGTAACTCTCCTTTTTTAATTGTTTCTATCTTTGTTTCCAGTAGAGATTCCGTAATTTTCCTTCTATTCACTCATTCACCAAAGAATCTCCTTCCTTAAGTTCTTTTTTTTCCTACTAATCTTCCTATCATTTAATAATGAATATTATTCAATAACTTTTATCTTATTTTAATTTTTTTCCTTCTTATTTTCAGCATAACCTTAAAATAAAGATCTTGTGTTCAAATGAAAACCTGTTATTACTTACTTCTCATACAAACTTTCATCTGATTAGAATAAGCATTTTGGAATCAATAGTTATCAGTAGAATATCTTTGCAGTGTCACCGTAGATTTCATGGAAATTACTTTATGATTCTTGAAGTTGGAAATGTAGATGAACACATTGTGTTTGTCATCGCGACTATTCAAGAATTCAGAAAAGCTTATCATTTCATTCCTCAATTTTCCCGTTGTTAAGAGAAAAAACAAATCGGTAAGTAATGTTCAAGAATTGTGGGGAGAAATGAAATCTAAAATGCAGCAAGTAAAATTAGGTTTGTTTGAAGATTGAATTGTTGAACCAGGAAATGTTTCATTCTTTCTTCAATTGGCTTATTAATACGCTTGTTCGTACCTACTTGATAACTGTACAGAAAAAGCTTCCTTCGCATTCGGAGATAATGACACCGCAGACACATATTGAGCTCCTTCCTACAAATTGATTAATGGTTCTATTGAACCGTTAATTCTTCCTGAATTTACCTGTTCAGGTCTCCAGGTCAATGCCAGAAAGGATTTTTCTCGTTCAAATAAGAACTGGCATTATCATCCATTTCTATGGCAAATATTCGACTACAACAACTACTACTACTACTACTACTACTACTTGACTGAAGACCCAAGAAGATTTATTGTCACTCAGCAATGACCACTGGTAACCGGTGAGACACTGTAAACCACAGTATCATTGTGACCTATGAGCACTAGAAGAGAAAGGTTGGAGACTTGAGAAGACTTGCTGTCACTCAAACTCTAGCGGTTACCACCAGGCAACTGGTGTGAGATTGCAAATAATAATAATAATAATAATAATAATAATAATAATAATAATAATAATAATGATAATAATAATAATTATAATAATAATAATGATGATGATGATGCTGATTTAAAGTCCCTCTTGCTGCTGAGTATCACGATGCCAAAACATTTTTGTTGACGACAATGCTACTTATGATCTCCCATTAGCCACGCTGTGAGTTGTGATGTCCAACGGTAGTCTGATACTTTTTCAAGCAAAGCCTGCCCATGGACATTTATGTTCACTCGCCAGGCCAGCAATTATCTCCTGCAAATTGGTGCCATATACCCAGTACAACCCACCACGTAATATTTTGTGACGTGATGGACACTGGGATGTAACCCCCACCCCCATAATCAAAGAAATGCCATGAATATTATTAACCCTTCCACACGTCATAAGCCTGCTTGGCGTATTAAGGCTCATCACTTGTACGTCTAAAACTAATAACTAATTTAAATGCCAACAAATATTTGAAGACCAACAGTTCTCCAAAATTAATTCTAGAAAATTAATCAATTTGATAAGATCTTGCATATCATTTGATAATAGTTTAAAGTAAATAGAAATTATGATACTTACGTTCAATAATAATGAATTATATAAATCAAAGATAAGAAATATAAATCATAACAAAAATGTAATCAATGCGTATCATGGAATTTCATAAATACGTATAACGTATAAGTATGAGTTCAAATAAATTTAGATAAATTAATGTATTCATTTAATGTTATACGGGTAGATACATAGCAGATAAATGTGTTATTAAAAATTCTGATAAAAAATAATTGGTAGATGTGATTTGACAAAAACGAATAGTAACGCCATTAATTTATCATAAATATAACGATAAGTGTAAATTGCAATACATTATGAATAAGTAATACATGCTTCTTGACAATGATCATGAATAGATAAATTATGTATAATATTTCAAAGGTATGTGTCCCGATTCAGCTTCTTTAGAAGTGGGAGTGAATTCGTTATCAGATTTTATGAACGTCCTAGCTAATCGTGCATAAAGTGAATAGCTTTTGTGTTATCATCGTCGTTGTTATGTCGTAATGGAATAAAGTCAAAATTCAATAGTAAGAATTTGACGATGATAAATTATGATAAATATAGATTTTAATAAATCGAAATGAATATATATCATTTATACATGTCATTCAGCAATTCGAGGAATGGATGAAAAATATGAAAAGGTTTGATCTGTTTCGAAATATATTCCACGCTTTTTGTTGTAGCAGTTCAAGGTATCTTTAACCGTCTTTATTCTCCTTTCTTTTTTTTCCTGCCACATTCTGTTGGCAAAAAGAAAGTGCCGTTCAGCTACATGTCAGGTTTATAATGAAAATGGCAACTAAAATCGAGTAAATGCAACGGCAACACTAGATTGTATGAACTTGACATGATTCTCTCTCTTTATGTGCCAGGTCCTAACAGAACGTGGGCTGTCAATGCACTTGATAGTATCTCTTCTTTCGTCACTTTCAGCAACTCACGCTCCTTTACGCTCTCTGGTACTCGTTTTGACACCAATTTGCTCAAACCCTTCCCATTGGTTACCTGCGGTCTAAATCTGTTTTTCTTGTGCTGTAAGGACTCCGTGGGCTTAGAGTTATCCAAACCTTCCTTCTTTCCTTCCTATAGGCCCCATTCATTCCAGTTGTCTCTCTCTTATTGTTAACGACATATTTCGTGTAGTTTTTTAATCTGCTTTACATGCGATACTCCTAACATTCAATGATAAACGACGTTTAGCTTGCTTCAATTACTATTACTACTACTACTACTACTACAACTACTACTACTACTACTACTACTACTATTAGTATTATTATTATTATTATTATTATTATTTCTTCTAATGAAATCGTCCTGCATCGTGCTGATTAAAATGAATTGTACAACCTAGATATGTTTTCGTTCTCGCTTCAATGTTTCTATAATCACACTTGTTCGAACCAATATACTTACAGTGAGTTTTATGCTGGATTCAATCCATAAAAAAAATAATTATTGACTATTTCCACATGTTGTTACCCCCTTCAGGTCTTATGATTATCCCACCAAAAATATACAAAAATATTCGACAAAGACCATTTGATTCTAATGAATCAGGTTGAACAAAAGCCTACAGGGAAGTGTGAAATGGCCAAGCGGTCAATTGCCCAGAAAATTGGTATCGGTGAGTGGAGTTCAAACCCCAGCTGAGACGGGTATGAATCCATCCATGTGCCCCTCCAGAAACGGAATGGGTCAACATTGGAGGGTTAGGTCTATCGTCTTGAGATTCTTGCATAAAGAGGTTCCTTCTCTGTCCTACATGTAGAATTGGTCCTCTCTCTCCCTCTCTTGCATATAAACATTCTCCTCCTCTCTCGTGTGCTTACCAGAGTTCTCTTTATCTTACTGTCTGATGCATATTAACAGTCATTTTCTTTCTCATACAACTCTGTTTTCAAACTTTCACTTTTCACTCTTAAGAGAGACAGAGAAAAAGTTGCATCACTTCTGACCCTTAACAAGATTATTTTTTCTGCTGCACATGTAAACATGCTCTCGTTATCTCTATTTCTTGCAAATAAACAGTTCCCCCCTTCTCTCTCCCTCTCTCTCTCTCTCTCTTTCTCTCTCTCGTACATATAAACAATGTATTTCTCGTACATATAGATCTATCATCTGGCCTAGACAATGTCATCTTCTTTAATTGTTCATTCTATTTATGTTGTCTAGTCCAAAAAATACATCCACTAGTCCAAATGATACATTCACAATGAAATAACGGAAGATCATTTCAGCGGAGATTCCATATGATATAACAGTTTATAATCATTCTATTGGATCATATATCCATTTCTACATTATATATATATATATATATATATATATATATATATATATATATATATATGCGTGTGTGTGTGTTGGTGTTGTCCTTGTGCGTTCGTTGGATATTTGTTTCTAACGCTATAGTAACCACCTAAACATTGGCTCAGTCAAACCAAATTCATGCATAATCAATAAACCTTGATGAAGGATCTACAGTAATCTGCACATGTTCCGTACCAAACTAAACCCAGCTTTATATAACATCAGTGTATTTATCTCCACAAACTGATACTTGAGCATGTACTGGTAAATCTATATAGATGCATGAATATATTTCTACACACACATGCATACAATATATGTATTTGTGTGTATGTGTCTATGTGTCTATGTACACACGCACACACAACCTGTCCATATATGTAGATATGTAGAAATATCTATGTACTCACACTATATATATATATATATATATATATATATATATATATATATATATATATATATATATATATATATTGTACTATTGCGTGTACCTTTGTGACAATCAATAGAGAACCATTTAACAGCTAAATTGAAAAATCGAATTGTTGCATTCTTCAGGTTACTAGCCAATGGCATTGCTACGGTCAATATAATTCAATGTCGAAATGGTCATTTAATATGTCGGTGCAATGCAGAAGGGGCGGGATGCTGGAGAAAAGTCGATGATGGCCTTAAGTGCTGTTCCCCGGCCTGTGGTTTTTCTGCAAAGGCATGTGTACGCAGTTGGAAAGTTCTTCAGGTGATTCCGTGTAAGTCAGATTGAATTTCAGAACGAGGAGGAGAACGGGAAGAAAAATGCAAGCTGAAAGTGAGTCAGATGAGAAGCAGAATAATTAATGATGAAGTGGAGGAAAAATACTGAAGTAAGAAGTGGCCCAGGCTGGCTACGGCTTCAGTTGTCGCTGTTTTTCGGCTGTGCATCTCATATTTTTGGTGTCTGATTGCGATATGTTAAAGTAGACTTAGATGTGACAAGCCCCTGGAATGGCGTCACCTTATTCCCATCTCCCAGCAATAAACATATCCATAGCTCCGAGTCAGTGATCAAAAATGGGGAAGGGAAAATAACAAATTGCAGAAAGACATCTTGTTATCGAGGACAAATTTAGAGGAGATATCTTCCAAGGATATTGGCTCTCCCAACCATTTTCACTGCGCCATAGAAATAATATCTGTGAGCCATATAGTTCTAAAATGAAATGGAGGATAGATATTCAGATATTCAGTCAAAAGAAAACAAGAATCTCTTCATGTATGACATTGATCTCAAGAATTTTATTATAAATAGAAAAGAGCTCGAAAACCTATTTCACAGATTCTGGTTCTTCAGTCAAGACACTGGCATTGGGTTTGGCAATTAAAAATTCCCCATACTGATGATTCGATCAGAGAGAAATATAACAATAAATATACTACGTTAAAAGAACGAGGAAATACTTGAAACCAAGCTCTGCAGCAAGAACCTGACCAAAGAAAAACACCTTGGAATATCCTGTGTGAGATACTCTGGACCCTTTTTAAACTGGACAACAAGAGAACTCGGAAACGAGGGGTGAAGACTTATAAGCATTGCAGATTGCGTTGTGTCAGCAACCAGAAGTGTAGGACATCATACAAGCCTGAGTAAGGAGATGTTAATTAGATGCGAGAGACAGAAATAGAAATAACACGGTCACCAGAGAACAAGAAAATACCACTGCCTTTCAAGTTTTTCTAATAGGTATCTCTGACTCCAATTTTTCTCTTATAAACTGTGTGGTTTTGTGATATCTTCATGTGATGTTGAGCATGATTGTCTCCTGGGCACGTTCTGTGGTTTTCAGTTTGAGAGTCAATCTTCTGGTCATGTTTCGTGCTTCATCTCCATAGGTGACGATGCATTTGTCGCGTAAAATTGTCATCAGAACATGAAGTTCTTTCTTGTTCTTGAAGGTGGACTACGGAAAGATAAAGATGAGACAATCAACTTCAGAATAAACAATCGCAGCAAATTAGCACTGGAGAAGCACTAATCAACAGCCATGACTGGGTTGCAAAGGTGATTCACTGGTAACTGTGGAAGGACTTCGACAATATGGACAAACCAGAGCCTGTCCTAGAGAATGAAGCGCATAAAATCCTCTGATTCAAACAGACCAGATAAAAGGACGTTTCAGATGAAGGATTTTGTTGTTCCAGAGAATGAAATAGAAAGAAACTGAAATGTAGGATTAATTTCTGAACCTTGCCAGGGAGCTAAAGACGCTGTTGAACATGGAGTCGACGGAATTGTCAATAAAGTTTGAGGCGCTGTGGATAATCCTAAATAAGAAACTGGAAGTTCGATGAAAAGCTGACACTATCCAGACTACAGCACTAGTGAATTTGGCTTTAATACTGAGGAGAATCCTGGAGTATTGAAGATACTTGCTCTCATCTAAGCACCAGTGAAATCCTACAGTCGCCGTTGGTGTGGCAAGTAAACGTACGAATGGCACGGATGAATAGATAAATAGATAGATGGTGGTGGAGATACAAACCACAGGTCTGCAGTGATAGGTGAGGGAAATATGAGAGAGTTGCTTGTGACCTCAAAAGATTTGCTGTCACTTGGCCATCAGTAATAACCACCGATAAACCGGTGTAAAACAGTAAACCACAGTACAGCTGTGTACTGAGAGTGTGAAAAGGAATGCTAGAAACCTGAGAAGACTTGCTGTCACTCAGCCTCTAGGAGTGACCACCAGGACCACCAGACAACTTGCATGAAAATTTATAATAATAATAATAATAATGATAATAATAATAATACAGCCCTGGGAAATGGGAACCACAAATTACTTTGGGACTTTGACGTCCAAACGGACCATCCCGTTCAAGTGAGAATACTGGACCTAGTAATCGTGAACAAGAAAAAAAACCTGCCAATTAATAGATGCAGCTGTACCAGCAGACCATAGAGTAAACAGAAAAGAGAATGAAAAGCTGGGAAAATACCAGGACCAGACAAGGGGACTGAAAAGGGTACGGAATATGAAAGTCAGGCTAGTAGCAGTAATGATAGTCGCACTCAGAACAGTACCAAAGAAACTAAAAGCGAAATTTGAGGAGCCAAGGGCCAAAGGAAGGATTGAGACTGCCAGGAATTGCACAAATTTTAAGGAAATCGCCAAAAATATGAGATCTACGACCCTATCTGTTAGCAGTGGCGTAATAGAGGATGGCAAGGGAAAGAAACGCCCAAATGGTGGTGGAGGTAGGAACCACAGCACTGCTGTGATAGGTGAGGGAGAGAGAGAGAGAGAAAGAGAGAGATGCGAGGAGGTCTAAGAGACTTACCGTCGCTAAGGTTTCAGAGATAACCACCGAGCTACTGGTGTGAAACTGTAAACTTCTGTAATGCTGTGGACTATGAGAGTGTGGAAAGGAAGGCTGGAGACTTTAGGGCACTTATTGTCACAGTCTCCAGTGGTGACCACCAAGCAACTGGTGTGAAATTGCTGATGATAACAATAATAATACTAATACTTATAATGATAATAATGAAATTAGTTACCTCAGTAATGTTACAAAAAAATAAACAATTTGTTAGAGAATACAGACAACGCATGTTTACAATGTGGATGGGAAAACAATAACTCGGTGCCTAAACCCCGAAAAATTAGAAAAGAAGTTAGGTATCAGATATTGAACAGAAGAATCTGGGGGAAATAGAGAAAGAAAGATGGAACACTGCTCCAATCGAAAACCCTCCACAAATTGCACCATGGATAAACAAAAAAAGTAGGAACAAATATGTATGAAAACCCAGACTGAAATACAAAACAAAAACGAGAGAAATATTTCGACCCCCCATTAGAAGAAAAAGCCCAGATACTGACCCTGAAAGAAATAATGTGAAGAGAGAAGAAATCGATGTCATCTCTGAGGGGGAGGGGGATTGAGAGAGATGCGACTTCAAGTCAATCGGCTTTCGAAACATATCGAAATAGTAACAAAATGGAGCTCAAAAACCTCATCTAAAATGGTGCAAAAATAGTATCTGACGTCTTTACGCCATTACAAGAAACCCTGAACAAGAGAAACAAGAAGAAAACTGTACAGGGAATTGAATTGGAAAAACAGATGTTCAAACCCCAAGACACGAAAGATTACTAGAAGTTATTGCACATAGACGGATTGCAAATCAAACAATGGGAAACAGAAGATAATACAAAAAATGCTATGTCTGCTGTTGATGGGATACATAAAATATGAATGTCCAAAGAAGTAAGTCTGAAGATATATAGACGTAGATTTACCCTGTACACAAAGAAGAATGGAATGAAATTTTAACAAGATTTGGATGGAAAAAAACCCAGATCAAATCAAACGCTGCAGACACAAAAAAGGCTTAAACAAGATATAGTGATTCCAAAAGAGACACAATAAAACATCAGAATAGTTTAAAAAGATTATTTTAAATTCGAACTCTTTGGCATAGATGCGAAGAATCGAGTTGAATGCAACCACTTTAAAGAAAACATAGCACTGGGACTAAATAGGATCCAAGGATATTGGTTAAAGAAATTGAATACAGTACATGATAGACTAATATAACAACTTCAAAAGTGAGGTTCCAGGACGGACGACCAGAGCTAGAACGATCCCTGTCCTAATGGTCTCATGAAAAGGAATCATGCGAGCAATTATAGACCAATCACTTGTTTACCACTAATATCGAAGGTTTCTATGAGACTGATAGTAGAAAGAATATATATATATTTACAATTGAAGACGGGAACTGAGGTCATAAAAACAGGAAGGGTGCAGAAAAGGTATCAAAGAAGCGGCTGTCTTAGAACTAATTAGAACAAGATATCCACGGTGAAATAAAGGGGGAAAATAAAATTAATGCAATTGTATGGATCAATTGCTGAAAAGTATACGACACGATCTCAAATAGGTTGATACTTAATTATTTCAGGATATTCAGTATTAGCAAATTGGTCATGAGATTCATGAAAAACCGGAAAGCAGACTTGACAGGAGCAGGAGTACTGAGTGGCACTCAAGAGACTTGACTACATACGCATTCACTTGAAACCAAAAAAGAACCATCAGCTTTTAATAATAATAATAATAATAATAATAATAATAATAATAATGGAAGTACCAGTCGGTAGAAGTATACAAGCGTACAATGCAGCATAGTTGTGACTTGCTGTCACTGAGTGGTGACTTACACATACTAGCTCGAAAATTCAGTAATATCTATAATTCAAATCCGTCAGATTACCAGTCTGAGTACTGGAGTATTGAATAGGCATGGTGCGTCCTGACCCCGACGGATTTTGTTCGAATATTCCTACAGCAATGATTGGAAAAACAAGAAAAACAACTAAAAGGGAACGAAAGACAAGACGAAGAAGGAGAATACGAACAGATAGAATGAAAAAAAAAGGAAAGCAACAAGGAGAGCAGCAAAAACAAGAGGAAAAAAAGAATGAGATGAACAAGGTGAATAAGGAGAAGAATATGCACAATAAAGAGGAAGGGGGAAGGAGGAAAGGAAAAGAAGGGTAGAACGAAGGAAAGAGGGAAAACAGGATTGAGGGAGAAGGACCGGAAGGGATGATCAACGAAATGAAACTTGAGACGGAAGCATTTGAAATTGTCAGGTGAAGAAGCCACATTCGTCCTACTATTTCGAGCAATCACGCCTTGCCGCTGAATAGAACAATTTCGCCTCGCTTGATCTTTGTGCCTCTGTCATCGAATGCAAGCCGACACCATTTTCTAAGTCGCTCATATCCGGTGGCTACCAACTGGCCCTGTTCAACCTGACCCCAATTGGCGTTTGCCTTGGTCAACCAATGACCAGTTTCTAAAATTGTCGAGGATGGACGTGTGGTTGCAAATAAGCAGATGTGAAATTGAAATCTTGATTAGATGGTGAGCAAGCCTGAAATCAGATTGTGGAGAAAATACATTCAAT
Source organism: Thysanoteuthis rhombus (assembly GCA_963457665.1). Lineage (NCBI taxonomy): Eukaryota > Metazoa > Mollusca > Cephalopoda > Oegopsida > Thysanoteuthidae > Thysanoteuthis > Thysanoteuthis major. The sequence goes on from OY735223.1 coordinate 41,823,772, forward strand.
AATAACAGGAAACTAGGAAAGCACTCAGAGAGCGCATACATCTGCCAGCGCCATTTTTCAGTGGATGAGATTTTGCATGGATCGGTCCCCAAAAATTAATCAACCTCTCCCGTAACTATTCACACACCTTTCCACAAAACTTAAAGTTCATTGAGAACCTTCGAAGTTATTGTTTGGACAGGTGTGAACTTTTAGTGATATGACGTCATGCAGACATATAACTACGATGCATGGGAGGTAATTGCGTATGGATTTCTGTAAAAGACAATCACTTCTGCCATAGTCGTCTTTCACGAACACTAAGTTTCGAAAAGATTCATTCAGAACTTTTGGAGAAATTATTTGGACAGGCAAGAGCCAACACATACAAGTATAAAAAGCGGGAATAGATATCTCAGTCAGACAATTCCTGGATCCATCCTAAAATTCAACCATTTGCCTCATTTCATTGCCCATCCATCCATTGATTTCCTTTCGAAATATCAAGTGAAATTGATAATAATAAAAATAATAATGATTATTATTATTATTATTATTATTAGTAGTAGTAGTAGTAGTAGTAGTAGTAGTAATTAGTAATGGTAGTAGTGGTGATGATATGTTGGGTAAAGGGACAATGCAGCTAACTCCGTAGACAGGTAGAAAGTTGACGACGACAACGATGACGATGACGATGATGATGATGATGATGATGATGATGATGATGATGATGATGATGATGAAGAAGAAGAAAAAAATCTTGGTTTGTCTTCCCTTAATCGTCCACAGGATGGGCACAGTCGTTACTAAGTTATTGTTGGCCAAGTCTCCGACAACAACGACTAATGCCAGTTGTCTTAATAAGGGTGTAAAAGTGTTTAAAAGAGGCAGTTGATCATATGGGAATTAGGCAAACGACATGGGCTTGACGTTGCAAAAAAAAAAATAGTATTCATACAAAAGAGAATCCGTGTTTGATAACAAAAAGCCTAGAATCAGATTTGGTCTTGGAAGCAGGTCATCCAATCCAGATCATAATACTAGACCCGCGTCCTAAAAATCATGAAGGGATTTAAAAATCGAATGAGAGTTAGGACTCTTTCATAATTCAATTTTTTTTTCTCTTTCCAGAAAGTATTCATTCAGGTGAATATTTGGGAGAATTTCACACCTGAACAAGGAACAGAAATCGTGGAATTGTTTTTCAAATACAATGGAACAATTTTTATTATAGCAAATTTTCGGTCACGAAATTCAGAAATGTCTTGGCTATCACGTTCTCCTGATTTGACGCTTCACGATTATTTTGTTTGAGGTTACCTAAAAGGCCACAAATACATCAATAAGCCCAGACAGTTCAGCAGCACAAGAACGACGTCAGTGCAGAAAATCCAGGGCTGCAGCCTGAGATATTGACTATTGTTATGAAAAACACTGTTGAAAAAGCACGTCTCTGCGAAGCTGAAAATAGAGGACACCATTCTTCGTAATTGAAGCAAACTTATATCCATGGTGTGAGTTTTACTATGCTTTATAAAAAATTAATTACCAACAAATATACATGACATTTGATTTTTTAATTATTAATTTCCGTTTCCATTATTCCGTTATTCTATTTTGTAAGCACTCGCAGGTCACCCTGTAGCAACAAATGTCTGCTGTAAGCAATTTATGAAATTGGTTTGGCTTAGTAGAGATAAAGTATTATTTATTGGAAAACAATGTCCCTTTCGGGAGATATAGAATCAGGCTACTCTATTTGGCTAGAGGCATTCAATTATATGAAGCAGTCGTTTTGAACAGGGGAGGGGGGCAATATTGCCCCAAGGTTGTAGAAGTTGAGCTGAGAGTGGGTAGTGATAGATTTTTTTAAATGTATCAAAAAAGGTACATTAGGAATAATGGGTTAGTCCATGAAATAAGAGATGTGTATTTGGCCTCTCAGAAGCTGTTGTAGTATGGAGATTCTATGGTGACGTTCATTGGACGTGAATATACGTAAAGCTTTGAAGACATTGTGTTAGTTGGATAGCCAGATATTTTAAAACATCGGACGACGCAAAACTGACATAGTAAGGTTTGAAACTAACTAGCTTATCGTTGCTCCAGAGAGTTTATCTACTCAACTCACTCAAGTTTGGCACAAAGGAAGTGTTGTACAGTATCCAATGATGATAAAACTTACTTCACTGTCAAAACTGCCTGCGAGATGATCTTGCTAAATATAAACGTTCTTGCAAGAATCTTACTGGTGATATATGTTTATACTATTGTGAACATATCAGTTGCTCAGCCAATAATGAAATATATATATATAGAGAGAGAGAGAGAGGAGGAGGAGGAGGGGAGAGATAGGAAGAGGAAGAGAGATGGGGAGAGAGAGAGACAGACAGACGGACAATGTGAGAGATAGTGAGAGAGAGAGAGTGAAATAGAAATGAGGGTCTCATTTTATTTAATTTTTTTATTCTATTTACCCTGTGACGGTCAAATGATACATCCACCGTGTAATAACGGGAGATCCTTTCAAATAGAGTTCAAAAGTGATATTACACATTCATGATTACTCCAATTGGATTATACATCCATTTATTTCTCAATAATAAATATATATCTTATTTTATAATATATATTTGGCAAATTGATAATATATATATATATATATATATATATATATATATATATATATATATATATATGTGTGTGTGTTTGTGTGTGAGTGTGTGTGTGTGTGTGAGTGTTTATATATATACGACGTCTGTCCGAAAGGTATCTTGTCATTTAACATTAACAGAAACATAGGAATGGCGCCGAAGTCCATTGGAACCTCGCATACTCGTCATAGTGTCCCTTCCCCATGTCAAGACAATCTATACATGCACAAGCACACACAAACACACGCACACACACACACACTAACATATATATATATATGTGTGTGTCTGCGCGAGTCTTGAACCCTGTTAAAGTTAGCAAAGTATATGTATATACAATATACACTTGATATTGATTTATATGAGTGTCTGTAAAACTTGCTACAATATACATATGCCCAAATATTTTTCTCATCCATCTACCTACGCAAATCCATAAATAAATTCCCAGTTCAATGATCTATCTAATTTTATTTTCTGTTTGTAGAATGTCAATTCAACGCACGGAATATTATTGACAAATTCGATGGAATACTGTCGTACAAATCGCCGGTGGGTTTATATCGAGAGTCAGCTTAACCTAATTAACACAGACTCTCCGCAAGTTTTTCCTCTGGCAGTCACAAATTCTCAACCTCATTGTGGGATAGATTCATTCATAAATGCCATAACCCTATCCACCATCACTCTTTATAAATTTTAGAGGATTATTCTGCTAATTATGAATAAGACACAAAGTATATGTGACCATAATTCATAAATATATATATATATATATATATATATATATATATATATGTCTGAAGCGAAAGTTTCGATCCTATCTCGTGGTACTGGATGGGATATTTGATAATCTATAGCCACACTGAAGAGTTGTAATACAACGAGACCGCTGTGTGTGGACGACTCAATAATAAATTCTTATCGTAATTAAGGCTCCCTTATTCAGGGTTGAGCACTCTCTACGTAAGGTAACTCGTCCATTATAAGCTACGATAGCAATGCTCTTCCAATTCTGGAATCGAGCATTGTGGTGGATATTGGATAGTCTATAGCCACACTGAAGAGTTGTAATACGACGAAACAGCTCTCTGTTGATGACACTATATATATATATATATGTATATATATATATATATATATATATATATATATATATATGTACTTACATTATTTCAGTTATTTTGAGAAAGGCGAAAGCTATCTACCTATAGTATTGGCTCCGTATATATGAAATCGCTCATAAAAATTCTGAGATCTGTAAGCTTTGTTTTTTACAGTCAGACGAAAGGAGGCTTTGAGAATGTTAAAGCTAGCTTAGCTCACTGAAAAATGCTTAACCTATCTTTCACCTTTCGGTCGTTACTACGAGAACTGTCTCGACGGTTGATATCATTCTATCCTATGGCCATCCTGGATTGCACATCCGTATTGATATATATATATATATATATATATATATATATATATATATATATATATATATATATATATCGGTGTCTTTTTTTTAATTTCAGGTGAACTTGTGTAACCACTTGATACTTGGCGCATTCCACTGCAGGTCATCCAGATATGAGTCCAGTCCATATCTGTGCAATGCAGTATAATAAACGGACAACTCTGTTCATGAACAAGAGACTGGGTCTCGTTAAGGCGGTTGGAAGCCAACTTCGATGTCCTGTAAGCAGCTCCTGCAGAAAAGTAAATGTAAAAATATATTGCAGTTCGTTTTCTTTTGGGAAGCGTCAGTGACGCCAAGAGGAAAGTTCACTTCATGGCTGTTCCTTTGTCTATCGAGATAGGGGAAGGCCTTTTGATCGGGTCGGCAATCAATTCACGAAACAGCGTGCCTTAATGTGATGAATTGACCCCAAAAATCGTCGAATCTCTAAATTTGTATTACATATATAAAAGTAGGTAAATCTGGGGTACTTTGCATTTGGGTTATGGTTAATGAGCCTATCGAATGAAGCTTTCTAAGTATGTTCCTCAGTTGGAAACCCAAAATTGTAAGCGTTTGGCCATTCCAAAACTAAAATCACAATCAGAATCAATAGTCGAGCGACTGTAGTGTCAAAATTTAAAATTCTTTTTTAAAAAAATAAGCAAAGAATAAATATGGTCAGATTAAATTCTATTCGAGACATCACTGGCGTTTTTCATATAAAATAGGATAAAAACAATATCTTGAAAATCTAGATATTATTTTCAAAAAACCATTAAAAAGAATGCCCCGCAAAAAATAAAAATGAAAACATTTTTAGAAAAGGCTTGTGTAATTGCAATGCCGATTTTCAGGTATAGCCAGGGGCACTGGAACACACGCACACACACACACACACACACACACAGACGTACATATAAAAAAGGTAGAACTTTTCGTCACATCTGGTGGCTACGGTCGTTCAATAATTCAGTTCATAAATTATGATCTCTGTGCAAGGTGTATAAATAATGATCTCTAGTTCACGATATAAACTAGCTGACAGTTGTTAGAGTGTGCTTTGAAAAGCTTAGCTTTGTCCGGCACAAGGCTATTAAATTTGGTACACGTAATAACCATCAAACTTACTGCACGATATTAATGGTGTACAAGACTAGCTCGTAAATCAATACCATTGGTGACGTACCCAGAAATGATGATTTATACCTACTTACTAAGAGTTGCTTCGTTGGCACAAGATCAGCCATTCTTGGTTCGCTCAAATCAATTGATGTGCTTTCAAATTGGTTTATGCACTGGTATTTCGTTAACCGTTAAATGGTGCTATGAGCAAGTAAAATATTATGACAATATATTCACAATAAAAGAAAATAATGTGCCAGCGGTGTTAGAGTCAACATTCTTATCATCATAACCATCATCAACATAATCATCATCATTCTAACGTCTGCTTTTGTTCATAAACCTTCCCTATGATTCGCCAGACCTTTCGATCATGGACATCGCAGTGCCATCAACTTCTTGACTTGGCTGAATCCTCACGCCGTCTAATTCTTTGCCGGCCACAATTTCGCATATACTCTCTGGTGATCCACTGTGCAAGTCTCGATATCTGACAGATGTCTGCCAATTAAATTTTCTAATTTGTTTTCTTTAATGATACTTCTAATATATGATTATTTGATATAGTGTGCTGTCTTGTGATCTCTCCGTGATGTGTTAAGCATTATCCTCTCCCGTCCTGCTGTGTGGTTCTAAGAGTGAGAGACAATCTTTTGGTTGGGTTCCATGTTTCAGCTCTGCATGCGACTATCGGGTGAATGCAATGGTTGTAGACATTCCCTATTTCATAGCAAGCAGGTTAAACAAGTAATTTGTCTAGATGTGGTGGAATATATCATACATTGCAACACAAAGGTGGGACACCGTTCAATATAAATATTTATTAAATGGAAAACGATTTTTTTTTCCTGAAAGATTTTCAGATATTGGAGAGAAAGAGGGAGAGAGAGAGAGAGTGCAAGAGAGAGACAGAGAGAGGAAGCAAGACGAACAAACAGATAGGTGTATAGAGAGAGTTGGGAGGGCGTTTTTCACTCACAAATAGTTGCGGGTGATTTTCCTTGTCATCCGAATGTAAATTATTGTATCAAAAATATGAGCAATTATTAAACACTCCAATACACCATATCATCACCACCATCATCATTATCATCATCAACAACAGAAGTGCAACCATACATCCTCCGCTGGACAAAGGCCTTTCCCTGCTCGTACTATATCTCATCAACCCGTTTCTGTCTGTTCTTCTCTTTCTACCTTTTTTCTATCTCTTTAAGACCAATCTGTTGAATGTTTACATCGTCTGTATCATTTTTCTTTGCAATATGCCTAGTTGATCTCCATTTTCAACCACTCATACTATTTTATGATATGATTTAATTACACAAAGTTGGGCATCGTCTTCGTTGCTATCAAGTAATAAACACATCTCTCCATGATTAATACATATTTGAATATAATGAACAGAGGGCGCTTGCCATGTGTCTGAGACGGGAGATGTTTCCAAATAAAAACGGAAAAAAATTGAAAATAAATGAATTAAACGGAATAAGAAGGGGAAAATTCTAATAGCTGACAGTTAAATACTGTCTGTTGTTGCAAAACCATAAGAAACAATTGGCAAAGTAAATTCTCGTGACCAACTACAATCACAGTTGGGTCTAGCTAGGTGAGAAAGAGTGATCACAATAGCTGTGGACCATGAGGTAAAGTTAATTGGGCGAGGCAACGTTGCAATTGAATAAATATGTGAATAAGATAATACTGCGACTTAGAGGGCGCCCAAGTACAGCTTGCCGAGGTGCCAGGAACTCTTATACCCGTATTGTATATGTGTGAGTGAACGAATGTTTTGATTTAGAATTTATACTCAAACAATTTTTTTTCTTTAGCATCACTGCATATATATTGTGCGTAGGTAACCATATCGCTTAAATTCAGTCTTACTGACCGTCTAGTTCTACGTAGGGCAGGGGTAGGATGCCAGCCTTTGGGTCTGAAGCGAAGGTTTCGGTCCTACCTCTTGGAACTGAATGGGATAATAGATAGTCTGTAGCCACATTTGAAGGTTGCAGTACAACGAAACAGCTGTCTGTGGATGACTCAGTTATTATTATATCATTATCATCAGTCTTTCAACGTCCGTCGTTGGACATATATCTTCCCCAGGATGTGCCACATTTTTCTATCATGGGCGTTGCAGAGCAAGTACTTTCTGAATTCGTCTAGCTCACCTCTCCATCTGATATTCTGCCAGCCTCGTTTCTGCATGTGATATCAGGGGATCCATGAGGTGAGTCGTGATGTCCATCGGTTGTCTGCCATTCTTGCAACATGGCCAGCCCACTGCCATTTGAGTTTTTTAATGGATTCTATGATGTCTTGGACTCTTGTCTTTTCTCGGATGTACTGTGCTGTCTTGTGGTCTCTCCATGTGAGGCCCAGCATAATTCTTTCATGTGCACGTTGCATAGTTCTCAGTTTGCAGATCTCTCTTAGCAAACAAGCGAACAAGCAAAAACGTACTTGTTTACGTCTACCAATGCTTCCTTTTTACTTGTGCATCAGTCTAGTTCAAGGCTATTGAACTAACAATTCAACTGACTATTTAAGCGACTAGTTGGGCAACACTTCCAAATAACAATGTTAGGTAGCCTCTTCGATATTCTTGTTCAATGATTTTTCACCAGACTTTAACAGAATAGAAAAATACTTGACAGAGTCATTCAATTCGGTTCCTGATTTTTCTCCTAGAATTTAGCACCCAGAAGAACCCTGAAATTCCCACAGTGATGAGCCAATTGCAATAAAGTGTGTTTTTTATTGCGTAAGATTCCTGGTTTTATCACTCAATTTCAGTTGGTTCAAATACTTAAGTACTTTACTATATATATATGATTATGAATTGCGATATTTTATAATGAAACTCTTTTTTCAAATGTTCTCTCGTTATAACTCAGTAAATGTAACATTTAGCCTAGGCAGCATAAATAAATAAACAATTACAGAAAATACGGGCTGTTGCAAGAGGTGGGTTTGTGGTTGTTCCTTTGATTATTCATCCTATTTGTTTTGCCTCTGCCAAATGACAGATTCGCCGTGTAAAACAGAGGAACATTTCAAATAAGAGTTTCACTACAGTATAACGCAATTTATAATCATTCTGTTGGATGATATATCCGTTTTTTCATGACACACACACATGCGCTTACATATACATACATACATACATACATACATACATACATACATACATACATATATCTATATATGTGTGTATGTGTGTGTGTGTGTGTATATATATATATATATATATGTATGCATGTATGTATATATATATAACAGTGTGTGTGTGTATGATTGTCAATGTAAAATGCTTCGAGTGCATGTTGGGTGCCTTCTCATAATGAGAAATATAGGTGAGCACCAAGATTCTCACCCACGATTTCAATCATTGTAACGCTCTCCCTTCCATCAACCCCACGCCTAATACCTCTGACATTTCTTTATTTACATGTTTGTAATTTTTCTTAGTTTGATATTCAGAAACTATTCAGTACTCTGACTAAAGGTCAAGCTTGCCTAGTCAGCCCAGGCGTAGATATGAGCTTAATACATCCATTTCCTGTTTATTGCAGTGGGATGTTTACATCAGAGATTGTCGAGAGGCACATCATGCAGAGTCAGATAGGATTTGTATATATATATATATATATATATATATATATATATATATATATATATATATGTAATCGTCATAAGTATTTGAACAAAACGACATTATACATCTGTTTTGAAAGCCAAGAACAGGAACATCAGTTAAGAAGAAACATTTTTAGAATCAGCATAACAAGGTAATTTTTAGTTCCGAATGCTTTATTCCTAGATAATTTTTTAAAGGTTCAAATTGTCAAGTGGAATAAAAACAAGTTTTGTTTTTGTAGCCTTCTAAAATCTTGTTCAGAATTGATTAAAGAGATTGAAAGAGTGAACTCACATTTCCCTGAGGAACAGTCGTCAATGCAGTATTTTGGATTCTTTCCTATTCAAAATCGATGATGGTTTCTGCAATCTCAGATAATAAAAGAAAACACACAATTAGCATTGAAAACCATAAAACATGACAAAATGTATGACTAGTTACGTTGGTTGCAATGAAATTCGGTTCATCCTTCATAATGTTCATGTTTTTAGGCTAAATACTTATGACAAGAACTGTATATATTAGAAAAGTAACCGTCAAAAGGGGTGATTTCTTGCGAATAGATTTGATGTATATTTCAATATGAATGTATTTATTGGAAAAGGGAATACTTTGAACAAGTTTATTCAGTGTTTGCTACGATTCATTATGTTTCCTTTTTTAATAATGTCATATTTTTAAGGCAACAGAAATAGATTAATATGATTTTATTTTTCAACACGAGAAAAACACATACTTCCACTGAATTAGCGACAATTCAAACTAAAGAAATGCATAGAGATTGCATATCATGGTCCATTTGAAAAAATTTGGCGACGAACTCACTGATTCACCTGTACACACTCACACACATACATTTACACACACACACACACTCATATATATAAATATATATATGTATATGTGTGTGTGTGTGTGTGTGTGTGTGTGTGTGTGTGAACGTGCGTACTGAAAACAGATGACATCTGCCTGCTGAGCGCCTGGCCAAAAAGTGAAAGCTTGATATGCCTTGTACCTCTATGAATTTGCCTTTAGTTCATTCTATTTTTCAGGTACCTTTATGAATGAATTGAGTATTATCTTTATTCTTAATTCAGTAAACTCTTGCCGTAATGACACTGGCACACGCATTCTAAAGTCCCTTTTGTTTTTATATTCTCACAAGACTATTGTCTGATATTATACATTCTCCTAGTAATGGTTTATTGGCCATTTCTAGTTTCATTCATTATGATGGCAAATACGTAACAACGACAATCCATGGCGTTGACGTAATAACGGGAGTCTGCTGCACCCATTATAAGCGCAAGTCTGTTACAACGATGCTCTCTAGTTTTGCCGAAGTAACGGGAATATGCTGTGTTTTGAAACGTACATAAATATTGATTATCAACTTATTCTGTTGATCGAATATTGGAAACAAACAATTTTATTTCCAGGATTTACTTCCAAACTTATACTTTCAAAATGATCCCCTTGATAAAGTTCCACATAACATTCTCAAGTTTGATTCTCTACCGGAACTTTGTTGATTTTGGATCGAGGACGCCATTATGGAAAAAGGAGAGCATTACATTTTTGAGTCTAACGATTAGATATAGAATTGATCATTTTTATGCGCATATTGGAGCAATGTGTTCATGCGAGAGTATAGAAGGTTATTTCGCATATGTTATTTTCAAATTAGCTACATTTGATTTTTTCTATATTTTAGAAGAATTTTTTTTTATTTCCTTTTAATGCGATCAAATAATCAAAAACGCTGATCTTTGAAAATATGTAGGCGAATTCACCTAATTTTTTTTTTTCTGTTTGAAAAAATACAAGAATTTTGATGAATAAATAAGTAACAGTCCGTTATATATATATATATATATATATATATATATATATATATATATATAAATTCAAAATGGACAGATGGTGGTTCAACACCTGCTGATCTTTATTCGGGGAAGTTGAAGTACGACATGGCTTTTTCAAAAACGAAAAAAAATGAACATTATATTTCCCGATGGAATGTGAACTTTTCAGGATAATACGAGAAAACAATTGGCAAGCATACAAAATCTGGCTGGAGAGTGACCAGTTGCTTAGTATTTTTTTTTAAAGCCCATTAAGGGCAGTAGCAATTTCTCCTAGTGTTCCACTCTATTTTCATACCAGTCTCCACTGTGTTGTTCCAGGATCGCAAACAGCTGCACTCTCTTTAATTTTGTCCATGGTCCGAAGTTTCTTCTCTCAATAGTTAGTTGAGCTGTGGTGGAGCAGAAATCGCCAAGATTTTATCTTGATTATAAGGAGTTGACAGACTTGGACGCGGCCTCGTCTTGCAAAAATAACTTTTGATAACCTTTTATCGCTGATTTACTTAGTCAGTCATTGAGAATGCAATGATAGTGCAATGCACTGGCTCAATCAATTGCATCTTAATGCCAACTGAATAACAAAAAAAGGGGAATAGTTTGTTCATGAATAAACAGTGAGGTCTTCCTCAATTGGTTGCCAATTTAAATCGAGTTTTCGAAATCTAATTTTCGAACAGACCTTGTATATGTCCACGTTCATGGTTAACAACCATTATATATATATATATATATATATATATATATATATATATATATATATATATATATATATATATATATGTATATATATATGTATATATATATATATATATATATATATATATATATATATATATATATATATATATATATTTATATATATGCTGTGGGGGTGTTGTTGTGTTTTGGAGGTGTTTTCGTTTCCATAGGGATTAAATAATATTAAATAACTTTGATTAACGGAAGACATGCCGTTATTTTTACTTTATGTTCTACTTTGAGGAATATTCAATTAAATATTTCCTCAATATTTCTACAATTATTTTTTTCATTTCTCAATATAAATGAAAAAAAAATATCCTTTTGGTCCTGTGATTGCCATTTTCTTTCATAAAAAGCAAAAAAAAAAAAGTTCTCAAAAAAGCCATGTTGCTGTCTCTATTTGTCAATGGAAAACACATTTTTTCCCGCCTTCACACCGGCCTAGATTTCGTGCGCAAAAAGCATTTTATAATTGAAGCTGAGCCTTCTGCTGAGTTACGCGAATTCGGCTAACAGTCCCAAAAGAATACCAGTCATAAAGCAGTGGGCTATTGGAAATTCGTAGCTCGATTCGCCGGCAAATAATTAGAGTAAAATTGTTCACAATATTTTTGATATATTTTTCTATCTTCGCTCGCCATTTTTTTTTCTATCTTTACTCACTTTTTTTCTATCGATTCTCTGATTTCTTTCCATCTGAGCATTACTTTCTGTGTTTGGTTTCTTTTTGTTTTTGTTGATGTTTTTGTTGTTGTTGTTGTTGTTGTTGTTGTTGTTGTTGTTGTTGTTTTGTCCCGTTTTTACTTAAAACGTTCTTCTCACAAAATTTTCTTTCATAATTTTCATTGATTTTTTTATTCCTCTCACCCCCATCTATACATTCATTCATTTTCATAAACATCATTCATTCCTAACTTCTTTCTTTCCTTATTAGCTTATCAATTCATTCATTTTGTTCTTTCATTCTCTTTCTTCGTTTCATTCATTCTTCTCCTTCAGTTCACGCTCTCTGTTTTCATTCATTGAGTATTTCTCCTTCTCCTTTCCTCTCTCTTTTTCATTTTTTCTTTTCCGTTAATTTTTTCCTCTTTCTTCACTACTCCCTATCTTTCTGTCTTTCATTTCGCTTTATTCTTTCTTTCTGTCCATGGTTCGTCCGATATTTCTTTCTTTTTAATTTGTTAGTTTCATATTTCATTGATTTTTTTTTACATGTATCGAATCACACATTTTCTCACTTGTGCTTCACCCTTTTTTTTGCGCTTAACCATTTCCTTTCTCTATAAACTGTGACCATGTTTGATTGATAATTGAGTACCTAAAAGTATTTACTAACCTTACCTTAGTCAGGCAGAGGGTCATACATTTTGTAGCAACAGATGTCAGTTTGCTAACAACAATCCACAAGAGCAGCTTGCTGAACATGCCTAAATTTGGTTTTATGAGACATAGGGCTGCAACCCTGGGTAATCAGTCAAAATCAAGCTTACGTTGCAAAAAATGGTCAGCTAAACTAGAATGGTTGAGCATCCTTTTTGACAGCGTCGGCCTCAGAAACTGTGGGTTCCAATTGGAAACATTATTTGATGGGCCCAAATTCCACAGCCAAGGTTTGTAGAATATTACAGATTAAGTCAAAATGTACACAAAAATATTTTAGATTAACGTTTTCACGCTGTTCTTTAACTAATCAACATATCATTTGATATGAGTACAGTAACATATTTCGAAATATATACAGAAATGTTAACACCATTGACTTTTTGCAAATTCAGTTGAAAATTAAAATTGCTGCTCCCACGATAAATTCTGTTGCGTGGTGTTAAGTCGCAATGTGTTTTTGAGCCGCTGGCCTTAGTGCAGATCCCTTCTTGGCACAGGACCCTGCTGGAATTAGTCCACTTGGCTTACAGCCGACTCGGTCTCTACGGTAGGTACCTACTAAATCTATCAACATTAGCAAGACCGTGCGATCAAGTTCGAAAGCGAGAACTGAACTCAGTACATTGAATTGTTAATTAAGCCTAGGTCATCGTTGATATGCGAAGAAAAACTTAGTTTTCGAGGCCAGTTTAAGTGGATGCAATTCCATGATATCTCTATAGTAACCTAATCATATCTTCAAAAGGATTCTAATAATAGAACTTCTTTGCAGCTGGATATTTAACACCGACAGGAACATGCATTCAACCCTCAGGGTCGCCTAAAAACCGTACACTTGATCTTGGATTTTACTGACGCCTTGTAAGTGAAATGTGCAAAACGTGAGTTATACCTAAATGAGAATATTTCTTGCGATTCGATGTGTTTGATGACCGAGTAATTGATGCAGAAACGGATTGCATGCGTCATTGCCGGTGCAAAACACAGTTTGAAGATGTTTGATTTCATTCCGAGACTTTGAATTTGAAAAGTGGCTAGAGAAATTTACATGACTTCAGTCTTGCCATGGATATTAAAGTCATCATGTGATACCATGTTGAAAATGTCTTCTTTGACTTTCCCATTTACAGGAGCATTTTTGTTAGCGATTCGATGAAGGTGATTAACAACGTTAGTTAAGTAATGTAAGTTTATTTCTGTAGACTCTTTGTGGATTAACCACATCGTATCGATGATCAATAGTTTGAGTGATGCTACTGCAATGTCTGTAGTCATGAGTTGCTAGCCCAAAGCACAAGTTGGCCTGTTTTACCAGTTTAAAGGACTCCAACTACTTTGCTCTTTACCAATAGGTAAGAGGGAGGCAATTCATATCATTCCCAGCAGCAGTAGTATCATATGAACATGATGAACCGAACAATCAGAATCCTGCTGCTTTTCAGTGCAGATGACTGTTATGCTATCCGTTCATCTCGATTTGAATACTGAGGTAGGAAAAATTATCATCCAGAAAAAAATTGGATGGCTTAAAAACTAATCACAAATGATCAGAAACTGTTGATTGCAAGTGTTTTTTTAAGACTATTTTCCGATGAAAGGTTGTCTGTTTTCAAAAACGTCTTGGCTGTGTTCACTCTGGCATTTCACGTGTATCTGTTGTAAATTTTGAATTTACCTCTATTCACGGTGAGTCTAAATGCATCTAACACTTTCCAGAACGTGCATTTTTAGTATGCTTATGCTCTTTCAATTGACGAAATTCGGGTGAAAGATTCAAAATCATTCCGATATTTCTCCTTTAATTTCAGATGATAAATCTTTGGTGAAAATCCTGTCAGTTTTGAAGCTGCACAAGAAAGTAAAATTGTGCTTTATTGTACTGCGTTGATGCTGCAGTCATGGACAGGAAGAAATATTCGAACGACTTTAATAAAGAACAAATTGTTGTGAGAAGATTAGATCAGAGCATACGGGACGACTTGTACGGTTTTTGCATTCAGTCGTGATGAATACCTATTGGAAATGGTCTGAGAAGATGAAAATCACCAACCACCGAAGAGAAATTGGATGACTAAGAGTTATCTCTTCGTGGAGTGAACAAAAGTTTTATCGCTAAGTACAAACCAACGGAACAGCTGCAGGGAAACAAATTGCAGATAGCTGCAATGTCGATAAAGGAAAGAAAATGCAACAACACACTGTGCATGGTTTTTGCAGGGTATGGCGAGGGCAGAGTAGCCATGTCTATCGCGAAACACATCTTCAATTGGCATGAAAGCTTAGCCTGGTTCGATGAATATCTCTTTCTCCTGAATAAGACGGATGATTGAGAAGCGATGACACCAGGGTTCACTATTGAATAAACGAGCCAATGGTTTCGGCAACGTCCTGCTTTGGAACACTGGGTCTTATCATTTATATAAGACAGCCCTCGTTGTGTCCACCTCTGAGGTAAACCCCTATTTCACAACCATCTTCAACCATGACAGTAGTTTATTTAAGTTCGATAAGGTCCACAGTCACACTAAATTGATTCACTGTATTGTCCTGGCTACCGAACAGTTCGAATCTCAATTTCATTGAGCACATATGCCATGTTTTTGGGACATGTTTGCTCGGCAAAACCTCCACCACGTATTTTTCAGTACTTAAAGAAGTGTTGTCAGCTTGGCATAACTATTCAAAACATTCGACCAAGACAACGTAAATAGAATGTACAAGATGAGAAGATGGGGCTGCAGGAGGACTTGAAGCTGCGACCGATAGGATTGCCATTTCAATATTACCCATATATATATATGTATATATATATATATATATATATATATATATATATATATATATATATATATATATATATATATATATTGTGTCATTCATAGACAGCTGTTTCGATGTATTACATCTCTTCAGTGTGGCTACAGACTTTTTGTTAACTCATCCAGTACCACGAAGCAGGATTGAAACCTTCGCTTCAGATCCGGAAACCGATATCCTACCTCTGAGCTATGGAACTGGACTTGAATTTAAGTGATATATTCATTTGCACATAAATTCCCCATCCACCAGAGTGCTCTATTCCTATAAGAGCATTATATATATATATATGAGTGAACATAAAAAATGAGACAGAATCAGGAGTGAAAGTATTTGGAGGTTCCATTTGTTAATTGATTCACGAATGAGTTAATTAGTATGTTATACATATTTTGAAAAGGTTTTTCATCTCCAGTGTGTACATGTACCTTTTAGTGGTTAAAAGCTTCCTGTGAAAACTAATTTAGCATCAGATGTTTTTCTTTGAAAACAAAAATGGAGATCAAGAAAGAAGATTCCTCGGAGGTCATAAAAGTGACTTGGGATTCTATTGTAACTGTGAAAGAACCGGTTGTGGTATGGTTAGATATTCTGACGAAAGTAGTAGCAGCAATTATGGGTATTTCATTGGCTATGCTGGTCAGAGGAGGTGGGCATTCTTAAGCATCGGTTTTCATGGATACTTGGAGGTTGGATAGTAGCCTATTGTCAGACTGATAGGGTTATTAGTAAGTTGGGGATGAGGCAATCTCTGGTGTTAATCAAGGTTGTGGGGTATGAGGGTTCTTGTTATGAATGATCAAATATCCTTTGAATGTTCTGTATCCTTAATGGCCATCGTGGAAGTTCTGGAATTCCTGATGGCTTTGAGTTGTACAAATGGAATACTATACATAAGTTTCTATAGGTAGGGTGGCGTGTGACTGTGTGAAGTTCCAAATGTGCGATTTACATAAAGGGGATTGGGTGTAGGGGTGAGTTTGTTGTGGAGAATGGGAGTAAGTGAATATCAAGGGGTGTTCGAGCTTGAGTAGAAATATAGTTTGAAGAATAGTGAGTTGGTGAGTGTTTAGTCGGTTAGGAGAGAGAGTTTTGTTATTCCACATTCTTGTTCCGAAGATTTAGTCGTGTTGGTAAGTGTATTTTTTCTATATTTTCTTTATATTGCGAATCTGGCGTCCGTGCCGAAATTGTAACCAAGAGTGAGGAAGTGCAGTTCTACTGGGAGTAGTTGGAATGATAGGGTGATTTAATTCTGTGCCAATAGTTATCAAGTCTAATGTTGAATTTCCACTCAGACTCATATATTGTAATTAGCATTTATTACATTGAAGGAGGTAGATGACATTTTTGCTTCTGTATTTATAATTATCGTATGTGTAGAAAGTCTGGGTAATGGTAAAGTTATGTGAAGATGTTGTTGTGGTCAAGAAAGTTACAGCATTGACCATTTCTTTTGTTGTAAGGTTGGATGAATCAAACAGTTTTTGGGCTGGTGTTATGTGAAACTATGCTGGTTATTATAGTGTAATTGCTAATCATATTTTTGGATCCGCAGTATGCGATATACATGGAAATTTCTCAGAGTTTCGTTTTCGAGTGTAAGTATATTCTATATCTTATTAAATATTTTTGACACAATTGGGAGTGTGTAGTGGAAAGTGGTTATGAATGGTATGTGCTCGGATTTATTTATGTAAGGGTTTCGTATCAGGGTATTTCAGTGGGCTTTTCAGTAATCTGTATCTTATTATGAGTATCTTCGTTTAGTGAAATGTTGTAGTAAGTTATAGAATTGTGTATTGAGTTCACTATCTGTAAAGTAAATTTTCCTAATTTTAAGTGCTTGTAAAATGATATTTTCAGGTGTTTGGAGTGAGCAAATATAGAGTGAATGTACTTGTGAGTGTCTCCAGGCTTTGTATAGAAGGTGGTCTGGAGGTTTCTATTATTATCTATGCATATCCAGTTTTCAAAGAAGGCTATGTAGTCAGAGGATTTCTCGTAGTCAAATACTTATGTGTGTGTGTGTGTGTGTGTGTGCAGCACTTGTCATAAGTATTTGAATGGACATTTTGCTTTCGTTGCTTTTAAGGAACATTACCCAGGGAAAAACATTTTTATGCTATCAACATGACTAAGCATTTATTTAGTCATATGCTGTGGTTCTGGTATAAAAGGTTGTTTTATTTTAGAATTGAATTATCAAATGAAAACGTGTTTTTTGTTTATCAATCTAAAAAATCGATCACAAGAATTGAAAAAGCGTTTCCATACTGTGTTCAAATTTTTTTTTTCATTTTATGCCCCATTGTTCAATTTTGCATGTCTTCGGATGGTGCACTAAGCTCCAAAAATGAAGCACTATACGAGGTCGTTCTAAGAGCATAAATTGAGAGTGTGTCGCCAATCATTTTGAAATATACAATGTTGCTGTTGAGCTTCAAAACGATGAGTTGGGTCAATGCTCTGTATTTTAATTGGTAGCTATTCCCTGGAGCTGGGAAAATATCAGTAGGTGTCATTGAATATCGCTATATGATAAATTATTGAGTATGTTCATAGCAGATCAATTGTACAGTTATTCTAGGATACTATCAATGTTGCTATCCTTTATTATTCATAATCTATTTCGAAATTTAACATTACTGTGTTTATTACGAGAACTTTTCGAAAAAGAGCGCTGTAACGCATCAGCTTTGAATGATGTAGAGCTGAGACAGGTATTACTGTATTGTACTTTTACTTTCACTTTCACTCTCCTTATCTCAACTTTTATCAGTTCTACTTTCACTTTCCTCATCACGAATCTCATGTTTGGATCGCGTGCAAAAAAGATGCAAGAAAAGTGAGAAAGGGAAGAGAAACGTCCAAATCCATTCTCATCATCATATTTCTAAATACAGCTTCGTTCAGCAAGTACCAAACTGTTTTTCTCAACGCCCACCGATTCCTTTTCTAAAGAACCTAATCAAGTTATGCATATCTTGACATCTGCTTCATTACTTTTTCCCGCCTTTCCATTCTTAGCAATTCGTGATTGTCCACTAAAAGAAAGGAAAAAAAATTATTTTCGGAATTACTTCATTCTTTAAGTGGCAGTCAATATATTTATTCCACAGTGATTTTACTTTCAGAAATAGAAACCGACAGATCACCTCAGTGGTTAATGTTTCCAATCGAAAATTTAAAAAAACAAAGAAAAAACTCGGTTCAATTTCCAAAAGAGGGTTAAAAACCAAAATTATACAGGATTATCTTTATTTTTCTTCAAATGAATACGATATTGACAACCATTATTATTCACGTTCCACTCGTATTTCATTTTCATCTTCAGTTTTCGGCTAATTTTTTATAGCAACAGAACTGAGACTGTCACAGTTATCGGAGGTCAGCCGGGGGACATTATTTGGTGAGTTACCCATCGCTTACCTGAGGCAAAAAAGACGTTTTATTTCCGATCTGAGATGGAATCTTGTCGTGATTCAAAAATCTAACATGGAGAAACCCCAGCAAATGATAAATCTGTTAAGCAAACATTATGCTGTTTGAATATCGGTGAAATTAAGTCACAAATGTTTTTGATTTCTTTTCTCAGTATTTTTGATTACTTCATCAAATTAATTATATTTTTCATCTAAATATTATCATTTTAAATATTATTCAAACCATTTGAAAAAAAAAACACAAATTTAACATTTTTCAACATTGTAACAATATAACCATCACCTTTAAGTGTCAAACCTATTACTATCCCTTTGACTGTTTAGTGACTAACAGCTAATTATATATATATATATATATATATATATATATATATATATATATATATATATATAGAGAGAGAGAGAGAGAGAGAGAGAGAGAGAGAGAGAGATGAGGGGGATAGATAGATGGATAGATAGATAGATAGATGAGTATATATATATATATATATATCATGATGGTTCTCAATAAAAAAAGACGATTTCGTTGTTGAAAGAACGCAAATTTTAAAATTTTCTGATTTTTTCAACATTGTAACAACAGAGACATCGTTTTAATGTTTCAAATCTGTTACCATCCCACTGTTTGTTTAGTAACAAACAGCTAATTTCATACACATTTACTTCATGAAGGTTCTCAACATAAAAAAGAAAATGCCGTCAGCGAATCTGAGGGTACCATTTTGATTCCTTTGTTTCCCTAGTTTATGTTCCAGGAGATCATCTCAAAGCAGGTTGTGGAGAGTTTAGGCAAACTGGTTTCGCTTTGTCTTATTCCCTATTCGGGCTGAAAGAGTTCATAGTTTTTATGTGGCCAGATAAAGGAAGTGAAATGTCGAAAGATATGCCGCAAGACTTTAGACAAACTGAATGGAGAAAGTGACAAAGTAGGCCTTCAGATGAATGTCAGTAAAAACGAATGTCATTTACAACAAACACGTACAGGACAAAGACACAAGGATCAGAAGAGAGAATGAGGAGCTGGAGAAAGTCAAGATAGATTTCTTCAGGTTTTTAAGTTGGTCTGGCTGAATAGCTTGCTGGCTGTCTGAGCTACAGAGCTGAAAATATTTTCTCCTAATCATGTCTAACATGTTTTGTTTCCTTTTTTATATTTCCTTAAATAGTTTTTTTTATTTCTCTATTGGGTTGGGGATTAAATTTTCAATGTCAGTTTGTGCTTCGTTAGACCCTTGGTTTATGTACGGCATCATTTCCACTGATCCCTCAAAAATTCTGATTTCTCTTAAAGATCACTGCAAAACAAAAGCCGGGAGAAGTAAACGAATTGATGGCCCCTTTTTTCCTACTTGTGATATTGATCATCATCTCGCTGACAAAGTACTTCGGTCACGTGACAGTGTCTATTGTCTGACAGTCTTGACTTGTACAGTATATCCTTTGAACGAAAGAAATTACTAGAGATGTCAAGAAAGTTTCAGGGATGCCTCCTTCAGCTTAAGAGATATGTCACAAACAGGTCGTTCGGTAAAGTGTGTTGATGAAATGAGATATTGCTGTAATGGTTGATGCATAAGCTAAGGATCTGAATTTGGGACATTCCCCGTGTCACTTTCGTCTGTAAAAACTTGGGGAAAATGCTCACCGTTAAAAGGAGAGGGCATCTGAACATTTAGCCTCCCGCAAAAAATATTTCACTATTTTCGAACAGATTAATGATTGTGAAGGAAATATGGATATTTGACACGAATATAAAGTAATGCAAACAAACCAGCCGAAACACAACCCAATTGAACTTCAA
This sequence comes from Thysanoteuthis rhombus, assembly GCA_963457665.1. Classification (NCBI taxonomy): domain Eukaryota; kingdom Metazoa; phylum Mollusca; class Cephalopoda; order Oegopsida; family Thysanoteuthidae; genus Thysanoteuthis; species Thysanoteuthis major. Next base: position 41,844,670 of record OY735223.1, read on the forward strand.
TCCAAAGGATGTTCTGATTGGTGTTTTGTGTTGTTGTGGTCAGCTTTAAGTTGCTAACCGTCAATGTTATGACGACAGCAGACGTCTCGATTAGCGTTCAAACCATTCTTGGCTAAATCTTGCGTTCCATTGAGTACCACCACTAATGCTGAGGGTTCGTTTGATATATATATATATATATATATATATATATATATATATATATATATATATATATATATATATATATATATATATATATATACATACACACATATGCAATAAATATTTGTATCCGAAAATGAGGATGAAAAAGGACCTAAATTTTTCTTGAACCGTCATATACAGTCAGATTCCGAGTGGCTGATTCATATTTGAGACCTTCGAGGAGACAATATATATATATATATATATATATATATATATATATATATATATATATATATATATATATATATATATATATACATATATATACATACATACATATGGTATGACTGCTTTTTATATTTTCAAGGTTCCAGGGAACTGCATATATGTGTATATACTTCATATGCACACTCCCAGAACGTGGTAAAATAGCTGTTGCCTCCCTTTCCAGAATACATACAGAAAAATCCTTTTAAAAAATTCTTTTGAATAATTATAAGAAAACACATTGAAATAACACTGATCGAATTAAAGAAGAGACTTGCCTTTTACGTGGTCATGAATTTCTTTGAAACTGTACAAATATTGATCAATAAAATCCCCTTTTTAGCAGTAAAACGATGGGAATTTTGCATAACTCTTTATCTATCCATCCATCTATCTATCTATCTATCTATTTATCTTTCTTGCTCTCTCTTGCTCTCTCCCTCTCTCTCTCTCTCTATATATATATATATGTATATATGTGTGTATGTGTGTGTGTGTGTGTGTGAGTTATTCACATATGTAAGTACATGAATAATTATGTAGCTTAATCAGGGAAAACACTTTTATTCTACCCCAAAAATGTTCATTTTTCAAAAATCATATCTTTCTTACTCATTACCCGTGAGTAACTTGATAATTCTCCTTCATTAATCACATGTATTGAATATTACGTAATGAAAATTTCAGATAAAAATTCAGTCAATTCATTTGGCGGACTACGGGTCCAATACATGTGCGTTTGATAGGGTGTATCATATGTAAATTGAAACACACACACACATACACATATATATACATATGTATATGTATATGTATATATATATGTGTGTATGTGTGTGCATGTGTGTGTTAGGTTCAAGGAAACTGCTTGTGAAAATATGCTTGATGCATAACAGCGCTGATAAAAACAGGATGGAAGGCTTTCATGACGAAGTACATTATATTTATTTTGCCACAAATTTTGTTTCCCCTCTATATTTAATAATATTAAACCTAATTTTTATCATTCGGTATTCCTTTCCTCCTTTGCTTATTTTTACCATATTTTTTTGTTTCATCAAATTTTTATAAATTATGTTTTTTTTCTCTTTGCAAAACGTACCTACCTCGGGTAATCCTATTTCGAAAGTGCCCGCGCTTAATTTGAAAATCAGTAAACAAAACGAACAGCAAAAACTGAACAAATATACATTTTTTTTTTCCTCTCTGGAACAGTGAAAGTAAACAAGACATTATTGCGTAGCACGTCATGGAAATATTAGGAAAAAAAAGCAGGTTTTAAATTTAAAGGCTGTTTATTTAGGCGAAACCCAATATACACGTAACATAAGTTAGATTCCATATGAAGAACCTATTGATTCACTTGGAGGCAGCCGCACTTAGTAACATAGCTCTAGAATATGTAGCATTTTCAGGCTTGTTTGTTTGTGCATCGCCATCTATAAGGAGAATAAATAGTTCTATGATGCCAAAAAAACAATGAGGGGAACGCAAGGCTGCCTGCTCAAGTAAACGTGGTGATCTGGTAAGTGAAGAAACCTATAGGTTATTGGGGGTTGCATATCGGTAGTGCCTTGGTTCATGATATATATATATATATATATATATATATATATATATATATATGTGTGTGTGTGTGTGTGTGTATGTGTGTGTGTGTGTGTATTCATAATTATTAATTAAGTCATCCACAGACGGCTGTTTCGTTGTCTTACAACTCATCAGTGTGGCTATAGACTATCCATTATCCCATTCAGTACAACGAGGTGGGATCGAACCTTTGCTTCAGACCCAGAGGCATGCATTTTACTCTGCCCTACGCAGAACTCGACGGTTGGTAAGACTGAACTCAAGCGATATATTTATTTACGCACAATTCCCCATCCACAAGAGTGCTCTATTCCAGAGTATTGCTAATAGCTTGTAATGAACGAGTTACCTTACTTAGAGTGTGCTCAACCCTGAATAAGGGAGCGTTAATTATAATAATGATTAAATAATTGAGTCATCCGCAGACCGCTGTTTCGTTGTATTACAACTCTTTATTGTGGCTATATACTATCAATTATCCCATATATATATATATATATATATATATATATATATATATATATATATATATATATATGCATCTTCCTAAGCTTGAGACTTCCAGGAATCGCAAAACTGATGCATACAAATGGAACCGGGCCCTGTTCTCCATTGGAAGTTATCTTGTAAGAGACGAATCGCTTAGACCTACCTCGTTTATGTACCACCATCAAATGAAGAGTGGTGTAGGTCCAAGGAAGAGGAAGAATGCAGGGCTGCCTGCTCAAGCGAGCAAAGTGATCCGGTAAGCAAGAAAATTCTATATGGCTGAGTTCATGGGGTGTATCATTGTGCTACCGTATATCAATATATATGTATATAGTACTGTCAAGTTCGATCTCCTCCTACTCTAGGTGGTTGCTGGGTTTGCATGCTTCCACGTGTCCATAAACCTTATTTATATTAACTGGTTAAGGAACAGGTCTCAAATCAAACATGTTACTCTTTCAGTTGTTAATGCCATTCGTGTTTATTCAATATTGAAATCATGGGATCTGGTAAAGATTGGAGCCCAAGGAGAAGTATACCAAAGGAAGTTTATCAGAAATATACCTCCGTCAGTTGCGTTGAAATTGCAAAAAAACGTTTGAATATCAAGAATATCAGAAGAAACTGAAAATGGCATGTTGGAAAGTGGACAGGGGCATATTTCAATTCAAAAAAGAGATAGAATGTCGCTTGCATCAACTTATAAATCAGCAAATCCATAGATTGACCAAGAAATGGGAAAGATGGTGTCTTGAGAGGTCATGCTTAGTTCACCTGGAAATTGTCACGGTCCTCGGGTAGATCGGGCTTGCTTGAAGTCAACCTGAGATCACATGAGGTCAACAATTGCTTAGAATTTCTTTGTAATGAATTCCAATATGAATGCAGAATTAATATGCCTCTGAACATATGTTACAGTTAACATACTTGCAGTTTGAATAGGGTTAAAAATCGGTATAAGTCAATTTTGAATAGAGTGCGCAATATATATATATATATATATATATATATATATATATATATATATATATATATATATATATATGTATATTGTTACAACTTTCAATTATAGGGGCTCACGGGTAACAGTGGGTGCGAATTCGCTAAATACACGAATAAATTTTGTTGAATCACCCAATCTATTTCGGTCCCCAAGCAGTTTCGGTCCCAAAGACCCATAGATCTTGAACTATAAACCTCAGTTTCAATTACCAAGCTCTTTACCATTCCCAAAGTGTGTATGTATAAATAAATAAATGAACGTTAGATTGCATTTTTTTTCTGGTGAAAGATCATCCGTCAATTATGGTAGCATCGATTAATCTGCTCGGAAATCCTCTGTGAGTATACAAAAGTATTCGAAAGCGTCAACGAAAACTGTTACCGGAATTGTCAAGATAGGTTTCTTCAGTCTTTCCAAATTAAGCTGGCTTTCGAGGTTTGTATGTATGTATCACACATACAGGCTGCACCAACGGAGCTAAAGGGCTAAAAGTAGAAATGTTTACTCCTTATTATGTCAAGTAAAAATCTTATCATTTTGTTTTATTTTGTAATTCATCCCCCGGCAAAAAATAAGCTCCCAAAGAAGGAAGGGGATTAATTTACAATGTATATGTTTGCTAAATTGGTCTCAAATTTGTGCCTGTTTGTTTGGGGGATGTTTTTTTTCTACGGACTTTTTAGTGATCCAACAAAACGTGAGAGAAGTTACTTATTCATTGGTCCCTTTTTTTCTTTTTTTTCAATTTGACTGATCATCCCCAACAGGAGGTGGTGCCAAAATACGTTAGTCACGAGACAGTTTCTATTGAATTACTATTTTTTTTTTTGCTTTCTACTGACGTTATGCTATGACGTTATAATCAAAAGTAAATTTTCAAGGAATATATCCAATTATTGCAATACATTTCAAAAGGACGTCAGAAAATTACACGGTAGATGCTTGTTATCATTATCATCATCAGTCTGTTAGCATCTCCCCCCAGATTTGCCACGCCTCTGTACCATGGGCATTGCAAAGCCAGAATTTTCTGAATTTATCTAGCTTGTCACGCCACATATCTTTCCGTTGGCCACGGCCTTGCACCTGATTTCTGAGGATCCATCTTGTGAGTTGTGATGTCCAGAAGTTGTCTGAAATTCTTGCAACAAATTTAGTTCATTGCCATTTGAGTCAATGATGTCTCAGATTCCTATTTTTCTTTAATATACTTTGCTGTCTTATGATCTCTCTATGATGTGAGGTTGAGCATGATACTCTCACGTACACGTTGCATGATTCTTAGTTTGAGGGCCAGTCTCTTGCTTAGGTTCTATGTTCCAGCATCATATGTAACTATCAGTAGGATCCATTAGTTGTGCACACGTCTCTTTAGGACCAGTAGGATTTTATTGTTCTTGAAAGTCAAGCTGTGATTGTTAGCTTGGCTTCTTTTTCTTTTGGTGACATGACTTCATGGAAACTCATCGTCCAAGGTAGATGTAGAGGTCTACTTTCCCTATCACTGCATTTTAGTTTTTCATCGTCCCGGCACTTCCTTCATCAGTCTACATAAAGGCTGAGCGTTTTCAGTTGAAAAGGGAGCGTGACAAGTTGATACCAACTCACTCAATCTCTTCAAAGCCTGCCTTGAAATGATCTTCCGAAACTTAGAATAGGAACACAAAGCATTCATGATTGACGGAGAACACCTTAGTGATCTTAGATTTGCTGACAGAATCGTCCTTTTTGCTAAGAACCTTCACGATCTCCATGTTAGTCAAATTATATATATATATATATATATATATATATATATATATATATATATATATAGATAGATAGATAGATAGATAGATAGATAGATAGATAGATATAGTTAATAAACGAAACCTACAGTGCAGGGATTATCAACATATACCAATTTATCCAGTCTGTGCTTTCGTTTAATTTCAGGGTACAAACAGTTGAAAAAAATGAGAATTTTGTTTATGCATGTATAGATAGTAAGTGAATGCCGTTCTTCCTTCCAAGCAAAGTAGTGTAAAAACCATTCTAATGCTTTTCCTCGGCACTAAACAATCGTGATCAAGTCAGACTTAAAATATCCATTGAGATCAATTTATATACGAAGCCTTTCTAGAACATCTCCAGCTATACAATATTTACAAGAAACAACCCAGGCCAAAAATGCCCAACCCCTCTTCAAAACATTCGCTTTGGGACTTCACATACTTTTCCCATGGCCAACTCCACCTTTCAAAACATTACACAAAACCCTCTTTTGACGTTGCAATCCTCTGTTTCGTTGCATGCCTCCAATTTTGTCCACAGTCTGCAATCTCATTGGGAAAAGGCAGAAGTTGATTGGGTCTAAGGCGTGAAAAAAAAGACTCAATATTTCTGAATGCGACGATCAAATAGCACACAAACTTTCTCAACGGCATTTCACCGCCGATTGATTAATCCAGCGGAAGAGTGTCTGTTCTGTTTACGCATGCACAGTAAGGTCAATTCTGCTAGTTTTCCAGTTTACACCAATGCCACACACGATATATTCGGATTTTTAAAATAGCCAGATACTTCCCGATCAGACCCCGTATATTATAGTACCTTCTCACAATAAAAAAGCAAAAATTGCATTCATCATTTTTTTTTTTTTTTGCTGTCGAGACAGCGTTCACACTTTTATTTTTATCCAACAACACTATTTCCTGCACCTCATGATGTCCCAACGTTCAACGATTCAGCCCGGCGTGTAATCATTTTTGGTCTGGGATGCTCAAAAATTTTCCTGTTTAAACAATGTAATTTTTGGCAGCCATGTTGAAATCAAAGCGTGGCTGCGATGGCTGTCTAATTGCGTTGGCCTCTCTCTATCTAAAAATCATGAATAGTTCTATTTGTATGCTGATTCTCACACTTTTTCCGATTGTTGGACGTTAACTTAATGTACTGCACGTAGTTGATATTATCAATTCAACTCAGTATATACTTACGACTATATATATATATATATATATATATATATATATATATATATATATATATATATATATATATATATATATATATATATATATCCACACCGACAAAGCTGATGCAGAAAATCCCAGCGCATGTTTTTGGACTATATTATGAGGATTTTAAGGTTCTCACAGTCTTTTATTACTTTTGCAATAAATGAAGAGCTGTACGTCATTTACTATCCATGGGGGGAAAAAACAAAATCTGGGGGAATGTATTCACATGAAATAGCCAGAAGAACATCTTTCAGCGTTAAAACTTTCGTCTTCAATGTCTTGCTTGACACGTATAAAACGCATTTCTCAACATGATAGTCACTGGTAATAAAATCTAAATCCATTACAAGATTTCAAAACGATGAATATCGTGACTACACTATCTTCACCAAAATAATTTCCTGGGGAGAATATACTTTCTTTTTATTTCTTGTGGGAGTAAAGGTGGGGTTTTTATTATGGATTGCTGGTGCCTTGACTGACATAGAAAGGTCTTAGTCAATCAACTGCTCCGTTTGAATTATACATTGAAAAAGAAATTATTTTTATCATATATATATATATATATATATATATATATATATATATATATATATACATAATTGAGCAAAGATTCACTACACAAACACACATGTTTCTGTCCTGTTTGGTCTTCATCGTGCGAATCACCTGAAGAAGCCAAAATAGGGCAGAGACATGAACGTGTTTGTGTAGCAAATGCTTGCTCTAATATAAATTGAGTTCTACTCTGAATCAACTTGATATTTAATGTTGAATGTATCGAGCACTCTGTAAGATAGACCCATCATACATTGAACATTGTATCATATTATATTACATTGCATTCTAAATCTGTATTGTGTGATTGATATATATATATATATATATATATATATATATATATATATATATATATATATATATATATATATGCAAATATCAAAAATACTAGTTTTTATTCAATATTGTTATCATATGATATAGAGCTATATACTAAATATTTGAAAGATTTTTTGCATAAATCTACATCTTTACAAATCAGTCATTGGTGTAAGGATTTGCTACACAAACACGCTTCTGTTTCTGACCAGTTTGTGATCCTACGTGCAAACTACTTGCCTGAAGAAGCCTAAACAGGACACAGACATAGACGTTTTCGTGTAGTGAATCCTTTCTCTATTATATTTCAAGCACTACTCTAAATCATTCTAATGCGTAATGATAAATATATAAAGAACTTTCTGGAGTAATCCAATCTCACATCCGATATTATATGTTATCTATAATCATATTCCTGATTCGTATTGTGTATGTATAGATATAGATATATTTGAACATGTTATCAAAAACAAGAGATGAATTTAGTGTATTCTGATTTTTGTCTTTTCTTTTCAATATATAGACAAACTACTTGGAGACAAATGTGAAGTTCGGAAATTTGAGATCTTTCGACCGATACTGGTCATTTTCAAGAATAAGTTTGTTATTTTACTTTCAATAGACTGTGCTCTATCGTCAGTAAAAAAATGAATGTAATAATAAATACAGCAGACAAGGTTCGTTTGTGTATTATTATTCTATGTTTCTGGAATTTGATTCTCACTGAGTGCATCATTGTTATCGTTCTTACAGACTAATCTCATTTTAAATACATGCGAATGTGCATTTAATCAATATTCATAGGAGTTTTCTTTGAACAGTACACGAAATGTATCAAATGAAGTAAGGATTTTTGTCGCTACCAGTCGTGACCAGTGCTATTGTGAGACAGGCATAGAGTAGATCTTAGTATAAGTAATTTCGAAATGGTAAGAGTCAATGTGTACAGTGCATCGTATATACATGTATACACACATACATACACGATCTTGGGGCTCGTACACAAATGTGGGTATGTGCGTAATTTTGTGCGTGTGTGTGTGTGAGTGTGATAGTGTACGTATGCATGCTACTCTCTATGTTATACACAATATATACATATATATGTTAAAAAAAAAGGTTAGATCTGACTAATAGATAGTCGACAATTTGGAAAAGGAGAGACTATTTCACAAACCCTCCCTCTTCACTTCACATGCTTTATTTCTTCTTACTCCAGTCAACAATCAATATCAATTTGGATGACATCTACCATAGGAAAAACAAAAACTTTATTAATAGAACGTGATTACATTCTTATTCCCATAGAGGCATTCTATAGGGGAACTTGCACGTTTCGATAGCGACGTCATTTCCCATCTTAGAAACGTTCTACTATGGAACTTTGCATAGAAATTTGTTTTCAAATCTTGTATGGAATTATTTCCATAACTACGTCATTAACAACTAAGAAACCCACTACTACCACATCACAACAATGCCTCACTAGATGTAGACTAATCATTGTTTCCTCATACCACTCTTTGACAAAAGCTATGAGGAAGTCCAAATTATAGATGAAAACTTAGCTACAAAATAAGAATGTGAGATTTACCAATCAGGTTCTAGTCTTTTCTTTTCCAAACTGTCAACTTTCTTCACAATATATATATATATATATATATATATATATATATATATATATATATATATATATATATATATATACATATATATATACATATATATATATATATATATATATATATATATATATATATATATATATATATATATATATATATATATATATATATATATATATATATATCATACTTCTACTTATGTTTGTATCTTTGTCTTAAGTACGAGGGTCTTTGTCTACTGTTCACTTCTGTTATTTACATATAAAAACACTATTTACAGAAAGCATATTTTATTTGGCTTACAAATATATTCAAAATCAATAGTTTTTAGCTATAGATAGATGGATAGATAGATAGATAGATAGATAGATAGATAGATAGATAGATAGATAGATTACAGTTCTACATTATTCATACTCTAAAAATTGCAAATTAAGAATGCGTATGCAGTTTAACTATACATAGATTCATACATACACACATGTATGCACACACTCACACATACGTGCACATGCTCACATTCACATACAGAAATTCACACACACACACACACACACACACACACACATATATATATATATATATATATATATATATATATATATATATATATATGTTGCGTTGGAGTATAAAATATATTTCCGCTCTATTACTTTGAATATTCCCAGAAGAGCATGTAAAATGAATAAATTGCATTTAGAAAACAACTTAAATACATATTTGGAGGCAATTGCTCAGAATCTTTTACATTTTGTCAAAATGATTCAATATAGCCAACGAGAAAGGAATGCAAATAAAAAAAAGCAGAAAGGCAGAGAAAATCGATAAGAAGAACCAATATGTGCATTCGGTGAGACAGGGAAAGAAGAGATATTCGGAAGAAAGAAGACGAGGTTATCCACACGAGATAGATGTAGAAGATGGTTTCTTTTAAGTTACTTGAATGTTGATTGATATACCGGTTCTAGTGTGATCAACAGAGTTGAGCGACGTCGAGCCTGGTTATTACCAAAATGGGTGACCGTCCAGGAATACCAGGTGTCGTATGCAGCTACAAAATTGTTCTGCCGTCATCTTAGCCAATGCTTTGCTACCAAGAAGAAAAAAATCAAAAACAAAAAGAGCAGAATTAGTAGTATGAAAGAAGGAGGAATGAATGAATGAAATAATGATGAGAAGAAATCCTGGAAAAAATCTAATCATGAAGAAAAAGTAAAAGAAAAGATAAAGGATTTGTAATGTGGGGCATATTCGAAAGAGTCGATGTGAGGAAAAACAACGAAAAAATAAATGATTGAAGAAAACAGTACAAATTTCCCAGGGGGGAATACTCTTAGCTGGATGAGGAATTGGATAGAAACATTTAATGGAGAATATAATGGTGAACAAATTACTAGAAGACCACAAATTCGGGGTTGGGGGATGAATCGCAGAAACTTTGCAAGGGGGTGAATGTGCCTGGGATTCTGAGAACCACTGATCTAATCTGAATTTATTCATAAAAAAATTTTTCACAGCACTTCGCAGGATTAATATTGGATATGTTATTATGAAAGTTTGGAACCTAGACATACACTCATTTCCCATTTCTGCAGTGTTCAATTGGCTTGTTTGAATGACACAATAGAAGATAAAATAACTTTCATTGGCAGTATTAAGGAGAATAAGTGACTTTTCTGCATAATACAATTCGTTTTCTTGTTACAAACAACCATAGAACTAGATTGGGGATGTTCTTTTGGCGTGAGTGGCAATGGGCTGGACATGTTGCGAGAATGAAAGACAGCTGATGGACATCACAACTCAAAATATGGATATCCAGAGACCACATCCGAAACCGAGGCCGACAAAATACAAGATAGAGAGATGAAGTAGACAAGTTCAGAAAATACTGACTCCGCAACGCCAAAGATAGAGAATTGTGACGAATCCCGGGGAAGATCTACGTCCAACAACGGACGTTAAAAGACTGATGATGATGATGATGATAATGATGATGATGATGATGATGATGATGATGATGATGATGATGATGATGATGATTGCCAGACTTGTTATCTCCGGGATATATCTTGTTTCTTATCTGTGCAACTTCATTTACCTACTAACCAGAGGAATTTCCTCGAAGCATTGATTGAATCGAAACCAAAATTATTGTTTCATTCTGGAATGTACAAATAATGTGATAGGTCATTGAGTGACAGTGAAAATATTTTTCTCTGGCCATATTATGATGCAATGAGTGTATGGGAATAGCATACCTCTCAGAGTTGCCCGTAAATTTGTTTTAACATTGGTTATTACTCATTAATATTCTCCAAGGGGGCCTCCTCCGCAATTTTCATGTGGTCTACCATACCTTATTATATAGTGTCAACTAGGATAATGGGTTAATGTTTTTTCATATTCTTTGAGAACTTGAAGCTCCCTGCGTGTGATTTTATTGGTCGATTGCTAATATTTCATACAAGAATTATTTACAGTGAATGCATTTACTGAAGAATAGATTTACTATAGAATAGATTCTTTCCGGTGCAATTGAAAAACTTGAATACAAACACACACACAAAGACATACACTTATATATGATATGATATTTTGAAAATACAATTATGTATTTCTATATACTTATATATATATATATATATATATATACATATATATATATATACATATATATATATATATATACATATATATATATATATATATATATATACATATATATATATATATATATATATATATATATATATATATCATAAGTACGATATGATATAGTATGATATAATGCAATATCCGCTGTGTGGTGGGTTTATTTCATGAAATGCTTGTTATATCTAGTGTTAAACATTGAGTTGAATTAAAGTAGATCTTGAAATATGATTGAATAAAGGATTTTCCAAACAAACACGTTTATGTTGCTATCCTGTTTGGTTTTCTTCAAGGAAATGAATCGGTTTATGTATTAGATCCCTATTTTGGACGTTTCATGGGGGTATGTCTATTTTTTAGGGTTGAGAACCCCCTTTTTATTCTATTTGAACATCTTTCTCTCATATTTTTGCTTTTCCTTGTTCAGTTGATGTTCAGATGTTTTTTTTCTATTTCACATAGTGGAGATCCTTTAATATCTTGTAGTTATAAATCATAAACTAGGAGGATACTGTAGGCTCTTTCCTTAACGGTGTGCTGTTAAAACATCAGCCTTTTCTGATTTGCTTCTTTTTTGTGAATGTTTTATTTTTATTCAAATCATTTTCCAATTGTTACATGACTTTGGTTGTTCGTTAAATGTTTCAAGTTTGATATTTTTATGTATATCTAAGATATTTTTATGTATATCTAAGATAATTATGAAAAGGTGATTGGATTGTTCTTAGAGTGGCTGGAAGTAAACAACAACAGTAACAATAATAATAATAATAATAATAATAATAATGATAATAATAATAATAATAATAATAATAATCCGTTTAGTTTTGATATTTTCCATTTTACCGTGGGTGTGAAGTTATTATCGGTTAATCTCAAATGATATATTGACAGTGGTGTACCGTTTTTGTATTTTTCATTGTAAAAGATGAAATATGGTAGGCTAATAAAGCATTCCTCTTTGTTTTGCTTTCAAGCTTGATAAACAATATTCGATTTGATACAATTGTTTTGCCAAGGGCATCCGCTCCTCTTTGTACGATTGCAATTTTGTTTATTCATGTTTTCTCCATCAGTATTATTTCCAATTACTTCATCCTTATGTTTTGTTATTAACTTTTTGAAGTTATCTTTACAGCTATAGCTAATTTTCAGTTTGTTCTTTTTTTACCATTTTACACGGTGGGATATTTGGAATGAATTGTTGTTGTATTTTTTGTTGTTTTTTTTAAATAATTGGAGGAATATTTTCCTATGTAGGTTGAATGGCGGTTGGTATAAGATGACTTTCCTACTTGTACTTTTTGTAGTTGTTGTTGTTGTTGTTATCATCTTTTGGGTTTTACTTTTGCATCATATTTAAAGTTAGTTGTCCTTTAAGGCTCTAGTTTATTCATTTCGAACGTTGTTGAGTATTGTTCCATTTGAGTAGGCGTACATTAGCTGAGTTTCAATTGATTCGAGGATCTTTTGAATGATTCTGTTTGGGTAGTTAGATCTTGTATTAGTATATGTAATCTCAGAATGTCCTTTTCCACGTGGTTTATTGTTGTTAATGTGAGAAGATAAAATACATAACATAAAAAATAATAACATAATAAAATGCATACCATAAAAAATGAGAAAACTGAATTTCAAAGTTGAAATTAAGGCTATCGTAAAAATTCTACAAAAAATGTAGAATTTTTCTGATCGCCTAAATTTCAACTTTAAAGTTCAGTTTTCTTATTTTTTTATCGTATGCATTTTATTTTCTTGCATTTTTGCGCTTTGTTTGTTTGTTTTTTCTACAATTAGTCCGCCATCATCCCAATAGAGTCCTAGATCTTTAGAGTTTACTTTTCTTGGGAGGTTATACAAAATATACGAACAGATCAGGTCCAACATCTCAGCTGAATCGAGACTACTCATAGAAACATCAAAACCGCAGACGTCAGTATTTTGTCCTTCTTGGTCATTGAACAGTACAGTCCGTCTACAATGTTTGATTGCTCTATATCTTTATTGTGGATGTTGGTGTAGATCTTTGCGAATTCCATGGTTTCCTCAAAGATTCTTTTGGCTATAGAAGAGTAGATGTCATTAATGTCGAACTGAACAAATGCACAGGTGTGTTTGCCTTATGTTGCTAAACCAAGTAATATGTAAATAGGTAAATCAAGAGAAAACCTAAGAAATGAAATAACACACAGGAATATCTATAACTGATCTATAATTTATAACAACCAGACATTAAAGGCACCCACTATGAAAAACAGGAAAACTTAGCAAGCAGTAACCAACAACTATACAGAGAAAAGATAAAAGAAAAAGAAAAGATATATGAATAGAGTAAGAGGAAGGTTCTCTACCCTACATAAATATACGCACCCCAGGAAAACATCCGAAATAGCAATCTGATATGAATCATTCGTCTGAAAAAAACGAACAGGACAGAATTATAAAGTGTTTGTGTAGCAAATTCATTATTCAATTATATATATATATATATATATATATATATATATATATATATATATATATATATATATATATATATATATAACTTAGTCTGTAAGTCCATAGAACAATATTGCCATGATAAAAATGCATTTATTCTTCACTAGAAATATTATTAATCAATGTAATCTTGTGCTCTGTCAATGCACGTAATACAACCTTTACCATTCAATCATATAGCTCAGACATTATACTTCGAAAATTCCAAAAAAAAATCAACCTAAAACTACGTGTACCCCGATATACTTGTGAGTGACAGAATCTCACAAATCTCACTGAAACAGGCAGACACAGACACATTCATGCACATACACACATGTATCTATCTATTAATATATCTATTCCTGTGTATCTGTATTAATCTAAATCTTTATCTATAGGTATCAATATCTATCAATATATATATATATACATATATATATATATATATATATATATATGTGTGTGTGTGTGTGTGTGTGTGTGTGTGTGTGTGTGTGTGTGTGTGTGTCGATATAAAACACGTACGCAATTTACTAAATTGCGGAAGCGTATTTTTTTATGCTTCGACATTCCTTTTTATAATCAACGTCAAAACTATGAAATACATTTACATCTGAGGTAAACTCTATTTGTCATTACTGCTACGAAAAAAACTTCTCAACGAAATGTCAGACGGTTTCAATTTAAGTGCTTCAACCAAAAAACCTCAGCATTCTACTCTCACTACTGTTTCAATTACAACTACTGTAACTTCTGATGGATGATTTTAAGGAGTTAGAGTAAGCTCTCGAATAGTTAAACTGTTTTTTATATTATTATGGGCTTATATGAATATATTTCACGTCTAATTTTATTCAAAGGAGATACCATTTGCAGTTTATGTACAGTGTATCGTTAATAGTCATTTGTTTGTCAAGATTCCGAAGATAGAATTGCAAGTTGTTCGATAAATAAGGAGCTCATCCGTTGAGAATTGCCCAAAAACTCTTTCAGATTTTGACAAAGATTACAATGAAGACTAGTTATCTGATATTTGTTTGACCAAATATTTGTATAATAAACTTATATCTTATATTTAAAATGTTCAAATTACATTCTAAGCTTGAAATTTTGACTATAAAAAAAAATTGACAATACTTCATCGAAAGGGCAGCTGTCACTTCTTTCCACCATTTTATAAGCTGTTGGTTTTGCATGATCAGGTCCCTCCTATGATTAAGTCATCTGGTATTTAAAGAACAATCCCTTGGTTCCTCTGATAATACTATAAGGAGATCAATTGCTATAATACGCACCGCATCCAACTACTAGGCGTAGTAAAAGAAATACTCCAGAACGATGGATAGGGAGATGTCAAAATTTGGAGTTATTAGCTGTAATCCTGGGGCCTTACTTTAACAAAATCGGAATTCCTTACCAATTTAGATGCCGACATACTGTAAACGAACAACACAAAAGCAACGACGCCAACAAAACATTTGCCGTCGCTATTCCTCAAGTTTGAGGATGGCTGACAACATCACGCAGAATTCAGTTGTCTGTGAATGTATCCGTTTAACGTGTACTCGTTGCACTCAAGGAAACACATGATACTTCACACTTCACAACTAACTGATTTTAATAGCAAAGAAACCACGATGATTGGAGCTGACGAATCTGTTGTATTGACTTTAAAGAGCTGCTATTTTTGTTTGATTACATCTGTTGAAAAAAAAAAACTGTCGCTTTTCAGAGCTTTCTTTGATCGTCAGGGCACAGCTCCAGACTAAAAAATAAAAAATAAAAGGAAATAGAAAAATAGAAATAAAAATAATAGAAAAAATGAACAAACGACTTGTTTTTATTACATCCATTAAAAAAACATTGTTTTTTACAGAGCTTCAAAAATGATGTCCGTTTTCTTTGATTGTCAGGCTCCAAGTAAATAAATGTTATGGTGGCGCCGTTATTTCGTGGTCTGATCTAAAAATGACAATATAAAAATGACGAGTTTACGCCACTTCAATATGTTATATATTGAAGTGGCATAAACTCCTCATACTTTTACTGTCGTTGTTGGGTGTTTTTCGATGGTGAAACTACCACCATGATCATAACAAATTTACTTTCATTTGTTCGGTCATTGACATATCTTTTGAATTTAAACATATTGAGATATATGTGCGTGTACAGATTTCAATAGCCACTTAAATATATAAGGTCTACATAGTGATTTAGTTTACGACGCTTCAATATGAAATCCAAGATATTAATAATGTTGTAACTAGCAGAGGCGTTGTAAGCATGAATAAAGAGTTTTAAATTTTTGTTTTTTGTTTTTATTGTTAGGATAAATCATGAAAGCTTTTTCGACTGACATTTCCCGGAAGAAAATTTGTCAGAAGAGTGTTTAAATGCATAAATGTACCGTTTGTGAATGATTAGAATACTTTTGAAAATGTTGTTTTAGACGGTAAAGTAAGATAGGGAGAAGAGCCAAGTGTTGCAAATTACTTGTGTGGTGATCGGAGATCAAACCGCCCTTGAAGATGAAGTGAAACTTGTATCAGTTCTTTAGCAAACACAGACTAATTACGGCAATCAAAAAATCCGTGTTTTTCCACCTTTTTATTGATTAGTTCTTCCTGGTGAATTTGACCGATCACAAAAGAGTATTATTTCATTTTAAATACTTTATTAGCATGAATTTAATTTGAATTTTCCCACTTTTAGGGTTCAAAATCAAGATTAAATTATTTTCATTTCAATTTTTGGGATAATAATCAAGAGGGGGTTCCTTATTACCACATACATGTGTCAAAATCGAGGGGAACATTTTTTTCCTCCATTTGTGGTCGGAATCAGACGATTTCCACTCTTAGTGGTCATAATCAAGGGAAAACTCTTTTTTCCTCTTTTGAGGTCAAAATCAAGGGAGAATTGTTTGATCCACTTCTTGGGTTCAAATAGAGGAGAATCCTTATCTCACTTTTTAGGTGTCAGCATCGAGTAAGAATCCCTTCTTCCACTTTCAAGTTTCAAAATCAAGAGGGTATTTTTTTCAAATCTTATCAAAATCTCGTGAGATTTTTTCCCTCACTTTCAGTGGTTTGAATCAACGAATATATATGATTTTTTTTCAGTTATGGGAGTTAGATTATCCTGGTACAAACGGATATTTCATCTGTAATGATTATTTCTTGTTTCATTTTCAATATCCTGTATCATTCAAAAAGAAAGGAGTGAATAAGAGGTCAAGTAGTTTACTAAAGGGTTAGGAGAAAGGGTATTTATGTAGTTAAATGAGAGGAAAGTTAAGTAATATCTGAGGTGAGGGGAAGGGGGAAAGCGACTTAGGTATTTTACGGGGGTAGGAATTTTTTTGTATATGAAACATATCCATGTTTGTGTAATAGATGAAATCATCAACCAGTGACAAATAATGGAGAGAATAAGGGAGATAATATGGAGATACAAGCATAGGATAGGGAATGAGCAGAGACGTGAGATAATGGATTTGTTGTCAACCCCCTTGGAATTTCCAATTTACCGTAAGTAATACATTGACAAAATAAATTATCACATTTTGATTATATCTGCTGTGAAGAGGCAAAAGATTTTCAAAACACTTTCTAGAAGGTTTCTGTCTACCATTTCGAAAAGATTGATTTTATTTCGATAATCATTTGGACAACCGAACTAATCAACTGCGATATTTGTGTTGATCCCAGAACAGTTCAACTGATCCATTCTACGGACTTTCTCAGGGTTTTTAACCGTATGGAAGGAAGGGGTCTCTTTTCTTTCGAAAAAGCAGAAAACGGTAGAGCCCAGGTAGGAACAAGCTTACTTCCTGCAGAGTCAAACTCCAGTCCTACATTAATCCCGACTGCAGGTGATTACTGTAACGTTTGTATCGAGTATATATATATATATATATATATATATATATATATATATATATATATATATATATATATATTGTTAAATTTGAAAGAATATTTTTTAGTAAGTACATATTCATTTATTAACATGAAATGAGACCCTGTGTTTTTTTAGCACACAAGCCCAAAGATCTGTAAGACTTGTCCATTTAATTCAGAGAGAAACTGATAACTTTGGAAATGTTTCATTTACACATAAAGACCAACGAACAGTGAAGAGTTTACTCCCTTTATTTCAGTGAGGATTGTTCTCTTTATTGATCTTGTTCTTTTTGCAGAGGAAAAACAAAGTCCAGGGTTTGACAAGATTTGGGCAAAATTCAAAATTGTCAAAGCAATGCTTGTGGTAAAGGTTATCTTATTAATCAACAACTAGTGTAATGCAGCGTATTCCATAATTTAAACGCGTCTTTGTTGTTAATTTCCTTCTTTTTTTCTTAAGCAATGAACTCTATTCCATGTCCCTGTTCAACTAGTGAAGTAACAGCATTAGGTTTTTCAGGAGAGTAATTTTGTATTTTAGAAGATAAATCAAAATCAAATATAGAGAAAGTTGTATTGGCTGTCATGGACTTTTTAAACGACAAAATTATCGAAAATTTGTTCGGGAAAATTTCTCACCTTCACACACATTATGTTAGATACGGTCCATGAATAAAAATAACTTGGAGAATTCATGAAAGAAAAAAGAACATTCCAGTATTCGAAAAAAAACAAAAAAAAGTGAAGTGTCAGAATTAGTTCCATTCAAATGGTTTAATTTTGATGGTTAGAAACTCCACGATTCCTGTTGTATCTATTTGTCAAGAACAGAATAATCATTTACACAAAATTAACTCTTCTTCACTTTCTCGTCACGGGTTTGCCACGATTGTTGTCGAAGAAAAGTTCAGTCAGTGTAAGTAATTTTTCCTGCAACTGGTAGCTTGCAGCCTGGTGCTTATTACCTCATGCAGTTCGGGTTTCACTGAGCCCCACCCCAGTAGCAAACTTTGCCTTAGTGATGCCAAGAAGGCTCAGCCTGGCAGACCGACGATTACAGAACCAACCATCCTAAATCTAAGTATATTTTTGACAAAAAAAAAACGTTTGTAATGCAGCTATGGTAGAGATGGGTGTTACAACAATATTCGTGAGTTTCTAACACCAATGTAAATTGGATATTTGGACACAATAAACTCTAGCTCCTTCAAACGGAAGAAGAAAAAAACATGGGTAGAATATCTCGTTTGATGTTGTCTAGACTTGTCATGGTATCCATGTTTATTGATAATCTATTTGTAGCTTTGGCTTTCAGTTTATTTTGTACATTTTTTTCACGAGAGAGCGATGAAAAAAATATTGTAGGTCGGATATTTTGCCGAGAAAAAAAAGTGAGGGTTATAAGTGCGTGCTTGGCGTACATTTTACTGCATCAATCATCAGTAGGTTAGTTCGTTTAATTATTGGAGCCCGTCAGGTTGACGTCGTTAAGACATTTTCTGTTTCACAAAGAATGGAGGAATTAGACAGACTGAAAGGAATACTAAAACGCCCACGAATACATACAAAAATGAGAGAACAAAAGAGAAGTGACGATGGAATGAAAAAAAAATGGAAGGAAGAAAAAAAAATGGAAGGAAGAAAAAAAAGAAGGAAGAGAGAAAAGGTGAAGAAAATGAGAGTAATTAGAGCTGAGAAACAATGAGAGGTTGGAGAGAAAAAAATTAAGTGTGAATCGAACAGAGAGATAAACAGAAAAGAAACAAACGAACAAATTAAATAACTGGCGGTGAAAGCAATGATAATCAGAGCTAGCAAACAATTAGCAGGAAGAAGAAGAAAAAGAAAGAGAGATTCTTAACAGGGAAGAAAAAGTGAGAAAGGAAGGAAAAAAGAAAAAGGTGAAATGCAGGCAACAGAATTAAAAGACTTGAAGCTAAAATTGGAAAGTAAAAACAGAAATAAAGAAGGATAGAGAAAGAAAGAGGAGATGAAGTCAGTGAGCAATCAGATGGCAGAAAGAAACAAAGAAAGAAAGAAAGAAAGAAAGGAAGAAAGAAAGAAAGAAAGAAAGAAAGGAAGAAAGAAAGGAAGAAGGAAAAGCAAAGAAACAGGGGTGGTAAATGTAAAATGACTTTACAGACAAAGCAAAAAAAGGGAAGAAAGAAAGAAAAAATGAATGAAAGAAAAAAAGAAGAGGAATACAGGAAAAAGAAAAAAAGCAAGAATGAAGGAATAAAAAGAATCACGTATGATAGAAGAAGGAAAAAAGGAAGGAAGATTAAATAAATTGTGAAGAGAGAAAAATGAAGGAACGGTAAACCAACGGTTAGGAAAAATACGATTATATACTCGTCGTAACAGTCAATATTTGAAAAACCGTAGCGTCAAAATTCGTAGTCATGTAACAAAAATTTCCATCGAAAAAGAAATATGGTCAGAATAAATTCTAATCACGACATCACTGAGGTTTACACGGCAAACCATCTAAAACTGAGTAATAAAAATACATTCTGGAAAATGTAGATTTTAATAATAAACCCATCAAAATAGGACCCCTGAAAGATAAAAAAAATGTTTTCCAAAACTAAAAAAAACACAGTCGTTCAAAGTAGAAAAAATGGAAAGGAAAAAAGAAAGAGAGATGATCAGGTGAAAGGAAAGATTGGAAAAAAGGAAGGAAGACAGAAAGAGAGAAATCGTAAAGAAAAGAAGGAAGAAAGATATTGAGAGGGTAAACCAACAGTTGCAGAAAATATGATTGTGTATTATCGCTTGTAAAAAGTAGAAATCGAGAGAATGATTGAGAAGGTAAAAGATTAAGAGAAACGTGAGAAATAAAGGGGGAAAAAAGCTTGAATAAATTGATTGGTTGTGGTGATGTGTTAAGAGTCTCGTGTTGAAAGAATTAAATTTACATTAAACAAAAACAAAAGCTGAAAATATAATCATACTAAATGGGGTTAAGATTTTCGGGGAGGAAAATGAATCTAAACGAGATCCGTATAACAAAGAGAAACGAACTCAAAGAAAATTACCCGAGTTATCGTTCTTTGGTTCATCAGCCACTTCGGAAAAAGATCCCTCCTTTCAAAGAAAAACTGACTTACTGAAAATGAATTAAAAAGAACAATAATATAGCAAGAGAAAAAAATAACGGAAGCAGAGCAAAAAATAATTTGACGATATAAATTAGTACAAAAAGAAGGGGAAATTACAAAGAAAAATCCAACAATAGCCATAATTTAAGAAGCAGAATCAATGTAAGAGTTATCGTTATTTCCTGAGTCAATCGGTCTGGCATTAGAAAATCATGTCAACATGATGATAAAAAAATATTTATGTTGAAAGTCCTTAAAAAAAAAAAAGATAAGTACACAAGACAAGAGAACGGGGGTAATTGGGAACGGGAAATATTTTTAGAAAAAATAAATAAATGAAAGCGACTAAGGGAGTTTTAAAAATTACAAAAACTGAAAATGCTTAGAAATAAAAAGAGAAAAGAATGTCGGTTTAAATTGAGCTAAAATAATGACTTGCACAAGGAAATACACGCGGAAAAGTGATTTAGTCTTCGAAGTGTAAAGATTATTTGAAAAAAATCCACACGATTCACTATATTTTTTATAATTTTTTCTTCGACTGCCCTTTTAGTGGGTTCTTTGTAAATATCGTTTTATATATATATATATATATATATATATATATATATATATATATATATATATATATATAATTGATTCGTTTCTCCAGTCACCTGGGCGCCTTTGATCTTTCCTCTTTCATCTCTCTCAATTTTTGCAATCAATCGTCTTTGATTCTCACAGTGCACGTTCTATTTAATTAATTTATTTTTTCATTCATTTATTCATTTATTGTTCCTCTCTTTGTTTTGACCTTTTTCTTCTTCTTCTTCTTCTTCTTCTTGCTTGACTGTAATTAGAACTCTCTTTCATTTTCATTGCTGTTTTCAATCTCTTGTTATTGCACAGTGTATTCGTTCTTTTGACGAAGGCTGGTGTACGTCTGTGAAAATTACACTCCGTCGTTGCTTCTTACCAGATACAGTTGTTTTTTTTTACCACCTGTTAGTGTCTATAGTTTGTCCACTTATCGTACCAATTGCTCCAAATCTGACTCTGTGTTGAACTGCTTGGGCAGTCCATTCCATTCATGAATCAAAATTTATCATTGGTGTTTTTAGGCAAAAACATATTTTATAAAGGGCTCTGCACTATCCATGATTTTGGTATTCCCTAGATAACGTGATAATATACACCACAGACGAGGAAGGACTACCTCATGATGAGCATTAGGTACCATCCACGGTTTTGGCATCTGCTTGGGATCTTGTGATATATTCGCCGTTGATAATGTGGGTACTATATATTTCAACAAATTCTTCAATTCTCCTATTTGGAGTTGGAACCTCAGCTTTGATTCCATTTGAAAGAGTAGCTCCCTTTCTTTTTCTCATAATCCTTCCTAAGATGGTGTATCTTTTTTTAATTCACGCACTCATATCATCACTTATTACACGAATCTACAATCAAACCTACCCACAATTCATTTATACACACACATTCACACACATTGATTCTCTTATATACACACTCATCACTTACTACACAAATCTACAATAAGACCAAAATGCAAGTGTGCTATACCATGAACACATGATTTACACACATTAATTCTCTGATATGCATACTCATATCATCACTTACTACACAAATCTGCGGTCATACCAAAATTCAATTCATTCATACTGTGAACACACGTTTAACTCTTTCTCATACTCATTCGCATTTTTACTCACTACACAAAACTGCTACCATATAAAAATACAATTCAACCATATTGTGAACACTCACATTCATCATCATCATCATCATCATCATTATCATCATCAGTCTTTTAGCGTCCGTCGTTGGACATAGACCTTCCCCAGGATAGACCTTCCCCATTCTTGCAACATGGCCAGCCCACCGCCATTTGAGATTTTTAATGGATTCTATGATGTCCCTAATTCTCGTCTTTTCTCAGGTGTATTGTGCTGTCTTTTGGTCTCTCCATGTGAGGCTTAGCTTTATTCTTTCACGTGCACGTTGCATGGTTCTCAATTTACGGGAACCTAACCAAGAGACGGACCCGTAAATTGAGAACTCACATTCACATAGATTAATCCCCTTTACCTTTCTTCTTCAAGGGATTTCTGACATCAACCCTCTTCTTCTCAAAAAACTCTCCCAACAACTGGAATTTAATTATATCCATGGGGCTTGAGTTCAAGTCAAGATTAATGTACAAATGACCTGAATTTAACCTTGTCCGTTGAACAATGGAAATTATTGACCAGAAACAGAATCTAGGTCCATTAAAAACTATTAAATTTATTATATCTCGAAACTATAACTAAAACGTTTGGCTTCCCTTTTTTACACCTTTCTTAATTTCACTCAATCCTTATTGCAGAATTTACCGACCTATTTTCATATATATATATATATATATATATGTGTGTGTGTGTGTGTGTGTGTGTGTGTGTGTGTGTGTGTGTGTGTGTGCGCGCGTGTGTGTGTGTGTGTGTGTGTTTTCAACAACCACAGGAGGTCTTGGAATATATATTCTGCAGGTAAGGGTGAAGCTACTGTATTTTTAGGATTGGTACTATCTGCAGTTTCACCATTCACTGGTGGTCTTTGAACAAAAATATAAAGATATTTGCATGCATATCACAAAATAAATTCAATACTATTCTCTTATTTGCAAGTCATTTATAAGAATGAATTGATTAACAACAATACATTCAATCACATAACAATGACTTTATAACTATGAATGTGAATTCTTATAATTTTTATATCCTCCATTAATTCCATCAGGTAGTATTGTTATCTAATAGACCCTGTCCCTAAATGATCACAATAAGCAGCTTCTCCTGTATCTCCTAGATATCAGCCCTTCTGGCTGAGTTTCTTTGACTTAGATTACCCATAGTGCAACGTACTCAGGAAGTCGTGCATTGGTGAAAGCCATTGAAGATGCTATTGTTCCCTTGAACACGACATCTAGCCATCTTCTCGTTTTTGCACATTTTTTCTCTTTCTTAGAACAATTTTCTATCTCCTTTGATTGCATTCTTGTTTAATTTCGTCTTTTTTTTTTTCATGCTTTATTTTTTCCCATATTTTCAATTCTTTCCTTTTTTTATGATTCTTTCGTTTGTTATTGCCAAATAGACACACCCAGACTAATATTTTTGTTCTATTAACTTTTACGCCAGCCAATGAAGTTGGAAGAGTTACATGTATTCACTCGGATCAGGTTGTTTCTTTGTATGCCTATACAATATCCCCGAAAGTTCTCAATGAGGTTTTTTGACAAGTAAGCCACAGGATAAGGGGAAATTTATGTTGTCCTGTTTTTTCTTCACTTCTATAGTGAGGACATGGTTACGAACAATACAAGTAACCCTCGCTTTTCAAGAGTTTGCTTCATGCACCTTTATTTCGCTTTTCTTTAGGTAGCTCTAATGATTTTTTAGAATATACATGCATCAAGATATTCCCATGCTTGTCCGATTACCAAATATCTTGACAAGTATGTCATGTCTCTGGTATGCCACGATCTTTGGTGGGTCTGTGAGTTGGAGAGTAGGGTCTAGGAAAAACTGTTCCCCTATCGGTACTGCCGAGACAGGGATAGCTGCGAAAAAGGCAGGAATGGAATTCCAAACTTCTACGAAACAATGACGAATAATGCAAGTTTTTTTTGGTGGGGGGTGTTAGCAAGTCATCATAGAAGCAGCAAGAATGTTCTTCCATCTTTTGCACCACAGGACCCGTAATTCCTAATCACCAACAGCTCAGCCTAATATACCATAATTGCTAATTTGGAGTCTGGGACGCTCATAAATGTCTCTGTATAAATCAATAATGATTATTTTTTTGCTCTACTGCATTTCGGCTTACAATTATTATTTTTTAATTGGGACGTCCTATTTATGCATAGCGAGGGAAACTGTGCATCACTAGAACATTTTACCATCAACAATACATATTCTTCTCTCTTCTTACTTCAATGTAATGGACTGGTCCTCTTTCTTAATTCTTCATCAGCCTGTGATCAGTTTCTCAATGGTTGGGCCGTTGACATACAACTTAAACATATTTAGTAATTGTTCTCTGGCTTTATTTAGAATTTTGGTTAGAGAGAGAATGAGAGGTTGAACAAAGGATAAGATTTCATTTAGGAGTCAATTTGTCGGATCACTATACTGACATTAAGACCCGAGTGAAATTTGACTCTCACGTTCCTGCTGACGTTGACTCCAACCTACCATTGCCTGGTTCTGCCCGCCCTGAAACTGCTGACTGACGACTGCTCGAATAGCCGAATCTCTTCGACCGAATGCCGGTCATCTTCGATTCCACAGCGACCTCGTTGAATATCCCGTTTTAGATGAACTCAAGATCGAAAAGACTTAGTCACTGGTATACTTAAATTCATGTAACCTGATCACGTCTTGTTTTCATTTAACTACTTTTAAACATCGACATGTACCTTATGAGGTCAAGCCACGCTGTCAAATGTATTACAATATCCAGAACTTATCTCTTACAATTGAGCCTTTGTTCCCGTGAAATATATATATATATATATATATATATATATATTTTTTTTTTTTGCTTTTCCTGCCCCTCCTTTTCTTTCTTAACCTTCCCTTTTTGTTCTATTTTCTTTCTTCTTCTAAATTCACTATTCTCTATCTTTTTCTTCTTCCTCCTGTTTCTTGCCACCTCTTTTTTTTTTCCTTTGTATTTTCTTTCTTTCTTTCTATCTTACGTTGAAAGTATTTGTTCTCTTTTGGAATTTTTTATTGACTTTTTTCCTTTTAGTCTTTGCTTTCTGTTTATTTTGATTTTTTTTCGATTCTTTCTCTCCCCCCCTCTCTCTCTCTCTCTCTCTCTCTCTCTCTCTCTCTCTCTCTTCCCTTAACAATTCTATTTTGACTTTCATAAAACCATATTTTTCATCTATTTGTGACTTTCCATGATTTTTCTTTCTTCCTTTCTAATTAATTTTTTTCTTTTTTCAAAATTCTTCTCCATTTCGCTCATAATCTCGCTTTATCTATCCTTCTTTCCTTTTTAACTTTCTTTTTTTCTTTTTTTCCCTGAAAATATCTATCTTTGTACACTTAGATATTTCTTCTTTTTTCAAAATTCTATCCTATTCGTTCATCTTATCATTTGAATTTATCATTTTATCTGTTTTCTATTCTCCCTTTTGAGTACATAAAATTTGTGTTTTCTTCCTTTTTTCCTTTTTTTTTTCGAATATATCTTTCACTTTTGATCTTCTTCCCACCCCTTTCTATCCTTTGTTTTTTTTTTCCTGATTCTACTCTTTCCTTCTTCCTTTCTTCCCTTTGTTAAACTCATTCGTTTTTCTTTCCTTCCTTCTTTTTTCTCCTTTTTCCCCTCGTGTCACTTATTCTTCCTTCCTCCTCTTCAATTTTTTTAAAACTATTTGCACAATTCTTATTATCTCTGTCTTAATATCTATACTTGGTTTATTTTTCATTAAAACTTGCCTTCTCATTTTTTTTTCCATTTTATATACTTCCATCTTTCTTTTCTTTCGAAATTCAACCAGCTTTAATCAGATTCTCTTTGTTAACACATTTGTTTTACTTTTGTTTTGGTCTTAGTTTGATTTATGTTTCCTTCCTTCTTGATTGTATTAACCCACATATAACTATCTTAACTCTTCAACTTGACTGCGTTATTAGGGTAACAAGATATGAATGAACCCTCGTATATTATTTTCTTGCTCACTTGCTATTTAGAAACCGTCAAACAAAACTGTCACCAAACTGCTGTTCTAAAATTGGTCTCGATGGCTGGCAAAATACGTATGTATAAGCCGCGCAAATAAAGTTAGAGAACTGGAAATTTGATATCCAGAATAAAACGTATTTTTACCTCCTCTCCCTAAAAAGGGTTTTAATGGGGTATTCATTCATTAGTATTTTTTTTTTGTTAGCAAATCATCATAGAAGCAGCAAGAATGTTCTTCCATCTTTTGCACCACAGTCACCCGTAATTCCTTATCTCCAACAACTCTTACGTGCCCTGTCGTATTCACGCTTGTTTGAATCTTGTACTTTTTAAGTGAGTATCGCCCACGAAAAAGGCGAGAAAAATACTTTATTCATTGATCACACTTCATCTCAATGTTTAATTGCTTACCCTTAACATGACATACTGCAAAAAGACATTGGTCGAATGACGGTTTCAATTGAGTGACTAACCAGACCTGCTGCTCGTTCATTGTAACTTTCTTTCCTTGTTTCCTCCTTCTTATATAATTCCATCCACTTATACTTCTTTAGTTCGTTTTTCTGGTTTTATTTAACAACTTTATATTCTCTTTATTCCTTTCTAACATCTTATATATTTAAACATTTTTTAAATACTTTTCTTTCTTAAGGTACTTCGTTCTTTCTTCACTTTTATCCGCTTATTTTTGTCATTCATTCGTGTTTTTTCCCACTGTCTTTCTCGTATATTCATTCTTCTTACATCCTTTTCTTTTCTTTTTTCTTTCTTCTCTGTCTTTTCTTCAAATAAATTTCTAACTTTTTATATCCATCTTCGTTCTTCCGTCACTTCTTCGCTTCTTCATTCATATTTGTAATTATTCTTCCAAACTACTCGCCTGGTTTACCCGTCTCAAAACTATTTTTCTTTTCCCTTTTATTAATGTCCCACCCCTTTTTCTGAATCCTTTATCTCCCTCCCCCACGCTCTTTCTTCCCTCTGAGTCACATGTATTTTCCTCATTAGAAACCATCAACTAAAACTGTTACCAAAACAGTCAACATAGCTTTCTGTAGTTAGTTGGTCAGTCTGGCTGGCTTTGTATAAATGAATCGCCCGTACAGCTGCACCAATGGAGTTTTAAAGGCTGAACATTTAAATATTTACTCCCCACTATGATTGCAAGCCTTTGGCAGAGCAAGCTCAACCTTCAAAAATAAGGAGATCCAATCAATCCTAAAAAGATGGATGTATAACCAATGCATCCCCCAAATAGCCATTTATGGAGCTGAAACATGGAACCAAACCAAGAGACAGATCTGCAAATTGAGAACCATGCACCGAGCACATGAAAGAATTATACTGGGCCTCACATGGAGAGACCATAAGACAGCACAGTACACCTGAGAAAAGACAAGAGTCAGATACATCATAGAATCCATTAAAAGCTCAAATGGCAATGGGCTGGTCATGTTGCAAGAATGGTGGACAACCTCTGGACCTCAGAACACATAACATGGGTCCCCCAAGATCACATGTGCAACTGAGGCTGGCAGAATATTAGACGGAAGGACGAGCTAACAAATTCAGAAAGTACTGGCTTCACGACACCCATGATAGAGAAGTGTGGCGAATCCTGGAGAAGGTCTATGTCCAACAGCAGACATCAAAAGACTGTTGATGATGATGATAAGGAGGAGGAGGAGGAGGAGGAGAAAAATGCTTTGCAATTTGCGATGTGAGTTCTTGCTAAATCTATCGCTTTGGTACCCGGCAGCACTCACGCTTCTTCTTTAAAAAAAAGTTCACCCTTATTTTAGTGATCACTACCCAGCTAAAGAAGATGAACTTAACTAATCAATCGACCAGACCCTTTCCCGTTTTTTTTATTGATCACCCACAGC
This sequence comes from Thysanoteuthis rhombus, assembly GCA_963457665.1. NCBI lineage: Eukaryota > Metazoa > Mollusca > Cephalopoda > Oegopsida > Thysanoteuthidae > Thysanoteuthis > Thysanoteuthis major. Next base: position 41,873,427 of record OY735223.1, read on the forward strand.
AGGGCATGCTATCAAAAGACGTTGGTCACATTGCAGTTTCTTTTGAGTGACTAGCCAGGCATGTTTGAATAATTCTTCGTAACTCGTGCCAGCTTTTACCGAACGTAAGAACAAAATTGAGGAATAAAATTTAACAGAACGGCTTTTCTTTCCTGTTCCTTTTCTTTCTTTTTTTCCAATTGATATTCTTCTGTACATTAATTCATTTATATTTTTCATATCTACCTCACGTTTCCAATCTCTTCTCAATTCCTTATCAGCTATCGTGCTGAAATGCAAACAAAACCGAATACAAAAGATATATCGCACATATAAGGTTTGCCTAGCATCTTTGTTTCATTTTTTATTGCTTTTTTTTGTCATATTTTAATGCATTGTATAGAACCATATGTACTGGTGTATAATACCGCAGCATATTCAGATACACTCTACAAAAGACACGAGGAAAATTTGAATGTTCTTGAATAAAATAAGTATATCTGTAGCAACAATTTATGAAAGAGTCAGAAATAAATACACACACACACACACACATATATACATATATATATATATACACACACACCACACACGTATATTGCTCGCTTTTGTGAACATCCGTGTATTTCAATACATATATTATCTTTTACATACTCACATATGTATTGTATACTTTGTTCGAGGACGTATATATGAGTGTATGAGTGTGAATTCTTTTACATATATATATATATATATATATATATATATATATATATATATATATATATATATATAGATATATGACTCACCGGATATTTCACACATCTCTCTACCAGAAAGTAAAGAAGCTAATTTTCTATATTCTTTTTACTTTTAGAAAACCATTTCGCAAAATGAGCTCTCCAAACTTTTGGTTTATATATATATATATATATATATATATATATATATATATATATATATATATATATATATATATATATATATATATATATATACATATATATATATGTGTGTGTGTGTGTGTCAGTTTGCATTTGTTAATGTATGTATATGCCGTGTTCGGTATATGTTTCTTCTTCAATTGAGTATTTAGTGTATAAGTGTGATTATGTAAAAGTGCGTAAAGTCTACCTGTGTGTGTATGTGTGTGTGTTCACACGTCTGTGCAGATGAGTATGTGCATTAGTGAGTATTGTTGAAGATTGCATGTACTCTCGTGTGTATATGTATGTATATATGAATATTGTGACTGTATTTTTGTCTACTTGAGTATATGCGTGTGTAGTTTTGGCCAATGTGGGTATTATTAGTATATGAATGCACGTGTGCATATGAATGTAAGTGCATGGTTATGTATACGGAGATTATGTGTATTAGTTTGAATGCAAGAATCTTATGTAAATCGTGGGTTCGTATCTGTGCTCTTGAGAATGTGAGTATTATGTATGTGTATTAATTCTCTCTCTCTCTCTCTCTCTCTCTCTCTCTCTCTCTCTCTCTCTCTCTCTCTCTCTCTCTCTCTCTCTCTCTCTCTCTCTGGGTCCTGTGTGCTCTGTCGTGTCCCGTTCATTATTGGGTTAATTAATTGTTGAATAGTGAAGTCAGAACCTTTCAGACTAGGCATGTCGCAGTCCCCGGTGAAAGGCAGAATAGGTCTTCTGGGAGAGCATTTCCGGTAATGAAGCCGCAGCTGGAAGGCGGAAATGAACGAAACCGGGTTAAATAAGAGGAAACGTGGTAACACAGGAGAGGAAAAAAAAAGCGAGACAGGAGATGTGAAGGAATTTGTGAGTGCTAAAGTGTTGAGACGAAGTCAGAACAGGGGAAAAAATTGATGAAGGGAAATTAAAAGAAAAAAGTACAGGGAAAATATGATTGATCAGCAGAAAAGAGGAACTTTCCTCGAAGATCAAAATCCATTCGAGACATATGATTGAGAGAGCAAGAAAAATAAGGCTGGCTGCTGCAGGGTCAAGATCCATCCCAACTTCTGTTCTTTACTGAAGTTGATTATTGTAACTTTCGTATTGTGTATAGATCGAATAAAAAAATATATACATTTTTTGGCATAAACGTATTTACTTATCTATTTAAAAATGATAAGCCAGGGCTTATCAGTATAATAGACAATTCTTAATATCAATTTACCTCTGTCACCAAGACAGCCTGCTGGCAATCAGTTGATCGTGAGTTCAGACTACAGTAGATGAATGTGAATTTTCCGTATCAGTTCGAACCTGTAGTTTCGGTGGAAAAAAATTTGACTCTCGTTTGAGACTTTTACAATATATAGAAAAGTTGGTAACTGTGAATTGAGGAAAATCATATTTAAAAAAAAGAAAAACATATAATGAAAAGGAAGGCATGAACTCTAATTATTCATTAGCCAGGTTTGCTATCAACAGCTCTAGGGCAAACTTTACTCTTCATTAGGTTTAATTAAACCTGGTACACGGTGAAGATTCTGGAGCAAATAAGAAGAATCAAACCTTAGTAATGGTCCAGCACAGTGCTTTCCAAAGTTTATGTCACAGCACTTTAGTGTATTGCTGATAATCATCTAGATGTTTTGCAGAATTAAGTATAATTGTATGGGAAATTATTTTCCCGAATCAGTTGAACAGCTAGGATAGCATTAGATATTTAAATATGAATTGATTTCTAAAAAATGTGTCGCCAGCAGTGGAAATTGAGATATACCAACGCCGTGGGTCGGAAAGAAGAGGTGGGGCTAGAAATTAAATGGGAGGAGAAAAAAGAACGGAAGGAGAAAAGAGAAAGAAAAAAAAGGAATGGAAGAAAACAGATAAAATTAGGATAAAAACAGAACTTGATAGGAAGAAAATGATATCAGTACGAATAAAAGAGGGAAGGATAAAGAGGGCTAGAGGGAGGAGAAAGGAATATGTACCAACTGATCTCCATCAGAGGTTCAGGTCGACAAAGTTTATCCATCAAGATAAAGCAACGAAATTGGACATACGATTGTATGCAAAAATCTAATCTGTTTCACAATGGAAGAAACATCATTTTAAAAGTGGGTATGACACATTCACTAATGATCAAGACACAGCCTTAATGAACATGATTTCAATGTTGCTAAGTATCTGTTATTCATGGCTTAAACTGTCTGTAAAATGGCGACAAAACTGACGATCATTCCTTTTTCTAGCAAACTTTGCAGCGAAAATGTTATATACGTGAAAAATACTTAATTAGACTATAGTTTTCCTTTCAAACAAGCAGAAAAAAACTTGAACATTTTAAGAACGCTTTTTGAAATAGGATGTTGGATACTTTCAAAAGTTGTGTAAATTCATATCATTATAAATTCAATTATCATACGATAGATAAGATGCAATTGAAGATTTATCCAATGTGGGTCAGTGATAAGCAATAAAGATGTTGGAGTAAAGATAATTTTAGTATCTCTTTTCATTTCAAGTGAGCAATGGTTTTCTGTATCTATATATTCTGTTTTACCAATGACAGAAAAGCAACTGATATTTTAAAGCCATCCATAAGAAAAGAAATCAAGCCAGGGGAAGGCCAGAAAGCCAAACTGTAATAATGAAGCTAACATAAATGGGAAAAAAGCCAAATCTGTGAACTTGGACTAAAAAGAGACAATCTGGCAACCTTGACTGGAAGCTTCCCGACCATGAGTCGGGAAGAAATTGGAAAAATACCCCTGCTCGCCAATATAGAAAATTTTTAAAACTCTGGTCTTACAGTTTTGATACAACTTGGAAATTACACACACACGTATATATATATATATATATATATATATATATATATATATATATATGTATATATATATATATATATGTGTGTGTGTGTGTGTGTGTGTGTCTATACATACGTGTGTGTGTGTGTGTACGTTGAATGAAATTAGTTTTCTTCTAAAGAGAAATATATAGACAGAAATCATTTTAATTAAAACAAAACTTGAAGAAGTGCTCTTCCTTTTTCGAGCATATAATTCTGCAGAGCAAGTGTTTAGACGGTATATCATGCGAAGACATTACAGATAACATCAACACAAATGTAAAATGATACAAAGAACAAGAAAATAAAAAAATACTAGAAGAGTTGTACAAACGTTATACTACAAAGAAATCTGAGAAAAATCTGTTCATTTCTCTAATGGCACAGTCTTTTCTATATATCACTGGACATTCACACATCTCTCAAATCACCAGGAATTAGGGAAAAAAATTCCATCATTGTCTTTTTTCTTTGAGGAAGCCATTTCGCACCTTAACTTACCCGAACTTTTGCATAGAACATCGTATAGCAATCTTGAGCGACACGAACTTGACAGCTACATACATGAGAAAAAAAATCTCGACCTAATTCAAAGATTAAAAAAATCTATTTGACTAGAATATTTCTGAGTACGATACATTTGCATACGTTGCACTCTTATAGTCTCACGTGCATTTTTTATTTGCAGTGCGTGATTTGTAAATTAGCTTCTGAAAATGTTCACAAGTAATTGTTATGCAATGATTAGAGAAAGTTCAAACACACCATTTCTTGCAGTACGTTAGTGTATTTTATAGTATCAAAGTTTTGACTGATTAAATATATACCTTTCACACTAATCGCTTCACATATAGTATCACACGAAATACTAAGGAACATGTTTAAGAGAAAGCAAATTCTGAATTGTCCATAGTATATTTAGCTCTTGAAGGCAAAACGATTAGGATATTGATAAGTCTGGCTGCTGAGGGAGGCTTGATCCCCACTCTTAATTCTAGACTGAAGACGATGGATAAGATTTCCATATTGTATATATCATATATGAATAATAAATAAATTCGAGGATATATATGATTTATCTCGGTTGGTAAGAGAGCTGCCTAGCAATCAGTGGACTGTGATTCTAAATCAGGTGAGGGAAACGTTAATTTTATATATCTGTTTGGTTTAAATGACGTGATGCACAGACAGTGAAGTGTTTCTTACCTTTGTTTTGGTGAGGATTGTTTTTGATCTTGTTTCAGGGTGGGTGGTTCAAGGCTTACTTGGATGACTGATAAAGAATTAACTCCAAAGGATAAAAAGATTTCGTTTTTGCTACTACTTTAGAGAACATTTTTTCAGAAAACAACGTTTGTTTAATGACGGCCAAAGTAAAAGTAACAGAATGTCATTCATGTGGCTATCCAAAGTGTAGTGGCCATTTTAGGTATAAGGTTAAAATATTCTGATTATAAGTTTGCGAGATGTTTGTTTACCCTGGATCCAAAGATGTGGTCATTTTATCAAAGGAAAAAGCTGTTGAAATCGCAACAAGAATGTCTGGGTTGGATTCACTATAGATAGCATCTATGAAAAATCTCGTATTGTTGGAACCAGCAGATGGAGCACCTTTGAAAACTCGAAGTCACAAGCCATTTTTTCTTCAGTTATTAGTTGCTGATAGATCACAGGTAAGATCAGGTGCCATACCCTTGTAGTTTAAGCCGTAAAAGAAGTGTCAACTAAAGTCCTAAAGAAACGAAAGAATATAATAATAGTAACATTACTACCAAAAATAGAATTTCAGGATATGGTCACCAAATTTTGCAATCTTTTTTTAAAATCTGAAATTAGATTAGAATTGTTTTAAAGATATTGTCAGCGGTCTAGTATTGATACACGCATTACTGACAGGAATTCACTTGCATGCAAGTTACACTCGCAGTTTGTTATTTATGGATTAAACCGCTAAGATCTTCCAATTAGTAACTGCTGATCTATATTCAAATATTTGCTCACGCTTTATTTTTAATTGTCAGTATGAATATATTCAACACTCCAGATACAGTAACAGGTCACGGTTTTATCGGAGGCGACAATGTGAGTCCACCCCCAACTGAAGAATAGACGGAGTTGTAGTCTAATAGGACAGAATGAATGATAATGAAACGATAAGCTGTGACTTCTCCCCAGGGGCAATCCAGAGCAAAACGTAGAATGATCCTAGGATGTTCAGTCAACGGAAACCCTTTTCTCGGTCGCGTTGTGTAGCCCTAAAGAAAAGCAGAGTGTGATACGTTTGGCATCAATTTGACAACAGGGTCTGTTGGGAGTACATCAAATTGGACAAACAGCCAACTGGAGGAGGGCTCAGCTGGTTCGTTTTAGATCATAGTGTTCTTCTCTTAGACTGGTTGCCTCCCCAAATCTAGAGAACCCAGTCTGTCCTGCTATTTTACCCAAAGTTAGAAGAAGGAGATATGGGTCCATCGCTTTCCCATATTTTGTAACCGTAAGTCATAGCTGGTGCTATCCATTCATTCAATACATTGCTCTTCAAGCTTATTGTCAAGGTGCAATTCAATATGTCTCTATTCATGCAAAATTGTTATGCGTCGTTAATTCGCTTTTATAGTCTTCTTCTAACTTTATCATCTGCCTTTTGGGAGACTTCATCGTTTAATATTACATCAGTCTTTATTCTGGCCATTCTTATACCTACTCTTTCACTTTCCCAATTTAGATCAGTCAACATAATTTTGTAATTATTCCATTGATTCTAACGTCTATGAAACATCATCTGCGATTCTCAAACAAATCGTTCAAACAATTCCCAACTCTTCTTATTCCCATTCTCTCCCAGTCACATTTTTTTCCGAATTATGCGTTCAAAACAGAGTGCAAATAGTCAAATAGTTTAAGTGATATTGTAACCCTTTGTCTTCCTCGTCTCACCTGTATCCACCATAACACCAGTGATGATAATGTTAAAGATTAGAATCTGAACATTGTAATGCTGGACTGATAAACTTGGAATTTTTAAGAAATATGTACGATGAGAAAAATGTTCATGTAGTTTATCAGTATCAATTTTTAACACTTTTATTTCAGAATGTTGTTTTATTTAATCAAAAATATCGAATGAAGTTTATGAAATTTACTGCGTTTTATTTTTGTTTATTTTACAGTACAAATTTGTTTAAAAAGAAACATATTGATACATAGATGCAATTATCAAACCACAAGGGTATAGATATTTTTTAGACTCATATAACTGCTCTTTCTTCCTCCGTCCCCCTTCCTCTCTCTTTTTCTCCGTCTCTTTTTCTGTGACTCCCATGTACGTGCGCATGTATGCACGCACATGAGTCTGTGTGTTTGTGTATGCAAATGTGTACATTGAAATGTGTGTTCGTGATCACGATTATTTTTGAGTGTGTGTATGTTTGTCCTCATGGTTGCTTGTGTCTGTGTGTGTTTGTTTCTTTTTTTTTTCTTCATTTCGATGAATCAAAACAAATATCCACACAAATTAACACTAATTTCTGTATTGAAACAGGGGAAAATATGCAGCAGAGTCACTAATTACGCTGGAAAAAATATTCCTATAAAAAAAGAAGAAGAAAAGAGAAACACAGCCATATTATCCAACATTCTGACTGAAAGAGATACACAGGGTGTCTCAAAAGTCACTATACACGAATCTATTTTCATTTTTTTTCTTTGTTATAAGGCAGAACAAATTTGAAGATCAATACACATAACTAAAATGTTTAGCAATTTGTCATTCTAATTTCACAGGTAAACTTTTACGTGTAAGCCAACTTACTTCAAAGCACTTCAACCCTAGTGGCAATTGACAACAGCAAACATTTCAAGTGGGATATCCCCAACAGCAATCCAAGACTCTTGCTCTGAGTTCAGAAAGGTCTCTGGTATTTTTTGCATAAACTTTTCTCTTTATATGAACCTTCGAAAAAAAAATTACTGTCCCAAATCCTCGCAAAGGTGCGATTTGCGTACCAGTTTTTAGTGTCATCCTCAGGCTAATTGACAAATAGAGTTTGATATATATATATATATATATATATATATATATATATATATATATATATATATATATATATATTCACAATCAAACTATAATGCTGAACTGGACCTTTGTGTTCAACATATATATATATATATATATATATATATATATATATATATATATATATATATATATATATATATATATGTTGAACACAAAGGTCCAGTTCAGCATTATAGTTTGATTGTGAATAGAACCCCCTTTCTGAAACTTTTTTTCCAAATTCTCGGAAATTTTCACTCTAAAATATCCTCGTATATTGTGTGTATATACCGAATCCGGTCTCTACTCATGTTTAGGTGGTTTCTATAGCCAGACATACGGACAGACAGACAGTAAGACGGACAGGCTGACGGTGTGATACCCTCACCTATATATATATATATATATATATATATATATATATATATATATGGGAGAGTATCAAAAGTTAAATAGTTTCATACGTGTTTTTTTTACTGAATTCTAATCTGAAATTTTCA
>OY735223.1:41884218-41911718 GCA_963457665.1 Thysanoteuthis rhombus
ATGACATCGTCTTTTTTGCAGAGAACCTCCATGATCACCAGATGATGATGGACAGATCGAACAAAGAAAGCAAGAAAGTTGGTCTCCAAATTACCTTTAGTGAAACAAATGACGTGTACAACGAATCTTTTGAAGACAAAAGCATAACGATCAAAATCGGAGACAGAACTGGCGAAAGTAGACCGCTACATTTGCATGAAATACTCCCTTTTTAGGATTTTGCAGAGATTCGTCATCTCAAGTTGAATGTTAAACTTTGTTCGGACTTGTGTTTTGGAATTTGGTCCTTGTCTTTGTCCTCTGCATGTTCGTTGCAAATATTTATTTTACGGGAGACCAACTCTCTTGCTTTCTTCAGTCACTTTGTGTACCATTCTTTGGAGTTGAAAATGAAAATTCCCGACAAAAAAAAAGTGATGTTGTCAGCTAATCTCAGGTAATCACCGTCTATTCTGATTCCATCACTTACCCAGAATATGTTTGGGAAGATCATCTCGGGAAGAATGTGAAGAGTCCAGGTGTGCTGGTATCACCTTGTCTTACCCCCTTTTCTGGGCAGAAAGGACACATGTAACCCGATAATGGAACTGCTTTGTCGGTAGATATGTTGCAATACTCAGACATTTACAGTCTCAACGCCTCGTTGTATGATAGAATTAATGACATTGAAGATTTTCACTTAGTCAATGGCCTTCTTGAATCTGTGAATGTTACAAGTGGTATTTTGTAATCTGCTATCTTTTTTCTAGTTGGTTTACCGAATGGTGGAGTAGCTTCTTCTGTCACCCTGGGTTTTTTTTTGGGGGGGGGGTCGTAGCATTCTGGTGATACGGTTGGTGATCACTTTGATAAGAAGTTTATTGATGCGATTGAGTAGACTAACTGCCCGTAGTTGTTTAAAACTTGTAGGTTCCTTTTCATACAACAACATTATGATTGCAGACTTTCAATCATCTGGGACGTTCAAGTTGAATAGATAGGTTAGTTTCCTAATGATGGCTTTACCAGCCTTTTTGGATAGGTCGATGGTAATGTTATCTGATTCGATGCCCTTTTCTTTTTTATTGTTTGATGGCTTGCTCCACCTCCCACAGAGTAACTTCTGGGGATTCTTCAAACAGGCATCTCTTTATTTGTAAGTCTTTTTTCTTGGTCTGTGTTTCTTGTTTCGAAGAATAGAGAATTTTATTGAAATCTTGAGCGTATTCGATAATTTGGCGCCTGTTCATTGTTAAGTGTCCATTTTCTTTGAGCACACCGGCTATTTGCATTCTACCTATAATGAGAGTTTTGTTAATAGTTTTTTTGATTATTGTCCTTGTGTTTCCTCGTATATCTTCCCTCTGTTTCTTTTAGATTTTTTTCACTTCTGTTGCTTCATACTTTTCTTTTCTTGTCTGTGGCTTGAGATTTCTGCGTTCCTCTATTAAACTCTTTATTTCTTCTCATAGGTAACTGATTGTTTCAAAAAGTGCAACTGGTAGACTCTAGACAGTCAAGATAGAATTTTACATGACCTTTTTGAACTGTACATGATTCTTTTCTCCTTGCAAAAAACAACGGAATCAGCACATTTTCACCCAGCTTCTTTACTTTGCAGCAAATAAATAGATCACAGATATGACACAAATTTCTTTTTAATCGTTTGGTATCCCGGTTTCATGAAACAGAAATCAAACAAATCGGATTAGGGTTTGTAAATTATTAGTAGATTTTTCCAAGAAATGATATGGAATTAGCTTGTAATTTCCATCCCAAAATGAATACCTGCAAAACTCTGAATATGCAAATTAGTCTACCGTTAAAAAAGAGATTTTAACGAGTTATTGAATTTATTGTTGGATGACGGGGCTGCTTGCGAGTAAACATTGCTCCAACAAAAGTTCTCTCAAATAAAATAATCGAAAGCCTTATAAAAAGAAGGAAATCAAACAGGAGTTATGACAAAAAGTGTCTAACATTCGGTAAAAGAAATTTAGTGTAATTTCGTAGAACATACGAGTACACTACCCAGGACAATGTCAAGGCGTCGAAAGAATAAACTTGAACCAGTATGTCTGGGTTATAGAAAAGGCAAGACAAGACAAGTGAAAAACAAATTGGCAGAAACATTGTTCATGACAGATCTATAAGAAATCGGTTCAAGCAAATGGTATTTACATAAGGAAGAGCCAAATAAAAGCCAGCAGTAACGAAAAATCCGAAAAAAAACATGTTACAATTGGCTAAAGATAAGGCACCATGGAGTTTGGGTCGTTGAAGGAAAACAATGTTCGGAGAAGAATTAAGAATCTGCATTAGTGAAAGTGACGATGCTGCAATTTCTGTCCAGCTCTATTCCAATGAAACACATCACTGCTCAGAGAAAAATAAGAAGATTTCCCGACTGATGTTTGTAAAGAAACAAGGGATATAGCATCCTTTACGGCCAATGCACTAAAGCACATTTGAAATTTAGGATACTTTCACTCATCTATAGAAAATAGGTTTTGGTGACGGAGAAGTAATTTTCTTTGGTGATAATGCATCTTGCCACAGAGCGAAAAAGAGCAAAGAATGTTTATGTTTTTCTTCTGAAAAAGACGTATCAATTCAAGGATATGGCCAGCCAACAGACCGGATCTCACTCTCATTGAAAATCTAAGGAAAATTTAAATTTTGAATGGTTCACGACAAGGCGCTCTACGGCAAAGTGGATCCGTCAACCGGTATCAAAGAAAGTTTTATGCAGCCTGATGGGAAATATTGATACTTCGTGAAATCCATATCTCAAATGATACAGGTCATTATAAACGTATGAGTTGGAACCACTGGTATGAATCGTAAGCTTTTGATGATTCCATACTTTTTTTATGATACGAATTGAATAATTCTCGCAAATTCCTCTACTAGATCTAAAAGTAAAGATGTCAATATTTCAATTCCTCTAATCCAATTTATTTGTATTATTTTTTATGAAGCCAGAATATCAAGCTATTAGGAATAGTCTTGTGTCTTATCTTTGATTAGTGTACTTGCCGAGAATTTTTTTAATAATTCCATGATTTTTCTCCTAGGGTAGTATTGTCATATTGTTTGCACGTGACACGAGAGGCGTGCACGCCATAATAAAAGCTTTGTTAGTATTTTTTCTTTTAAATCTTTGAAAACAAACACTTCTAATATTTTCATAACATTGTACAAAACTTGCACTGGGGAAACTGTCCAACGATACTTTTGACAATGATTTACTCTCCAGTCTACTTGTTAACTGGTGATATATTTTGGGATATTTATTTCATGACAATCTAATGTAATCAAGAAAAGGATGCCAAATAACCAAAGGTCGCATAAACACAAGGAAAGAGCCACACATAATTCATTGATGTACATTATAAATACAGGGTAGGTCAAAAGAAAATCTCTATTTGAAATTGGTAATATTTTCATCATTGTTCCGTTGCAGTCAAACCAGCTTCACTTTGGACCATAAAATCATACACCTGATAACCTTACGCTGTCTGTAAAGCAACTGTTGAATTTTGATCACTTGTGGAACCTTGTTCCATGATTTTTGATACTTTCTCTATAGTAAAGATTTCATAATGCGTTTCCATCGTCATAACATTTGCAATAATTTGATATTGGAAAACCATCAGCAATACGAGTGTTATATATATATATATATATATATATATATATATATATATATATATATATATATATATTATTGTGACATCCACAGACAGCTGTTTTATTGTATTATAACTCTTCAGTGTGGCTACAGACTTTCCATTATCCCATCCAGTACCACAAGGCAGGATTGAAACCTTCGCTTCAGACCCGATATCCTACCTCTGAGCTACGGAACTGGACGGTCAGTAAGACTGAATTTAAGCGATATATTTATTATAAGTTAAATTCCCTGTCCACCAGAGTGCTCTATTCCTATGGAAGGGCATTGCATAAGCTTACAATGGTCAAGTTACCTCATTTAAAATGTGCTCAACCCCGAATAGAGGAGCGTTAATATATAATTTATCCTCATTTTGCCTGTAAAGCCTGCACTGGATCCCAACAACTGACAACCGTTTTTTTTTTTCTGAATTTCAAAAAACAACATACTGTAGGATCTGCAGGTACTCTAATGATACCACTGAAAATAGAATCTTCGAACCAAATTCAAACTCAGGCTATGTCATGCTTCTCTTCACACAAATGCTCTTAAGAAATACATGAATCCATTTCTTCTTCTCCCACCTATCGGTATATAGCAGAGTAACCTTGGCTTTTCAAACTGCCATCCACTGTCTGACCAAATAAAAAACAAGATCCCAATAATGTACGGTTAAATAAGGTTCTGATGAAGCTTTGATGGTTTCAACGTGCCGGAAGTGGATTGATATAAATTGTTTAAGAATAAACAAAAGAGGATGGAGCTGAACATGGAAAATAATGTGGCCACTGTCCACATCTCCAAATTACACCTGGAATACAATTGGAAAATTCAATTTCAGACAGTTCTTATGTATTTAGGAGATTAGCTTGAACGAGACGGCAATGATGGGGCACCGAAATAGAATCAAATTCGCTGCTAATGACGGTCTTGTGGTATTAACATGCTAATCGTTATTCCAAGGTGAGGCGCTCCGATTAAACTTAGCGCAACATAAGGTTGCCTTACTCACCACACTGTTGAATTGCCCTGTCAGATGATATAACTTGCAGTTATAGCTTCCTAACTAACACCAACTAACAGAAACTCCCACTGATATTATCAAGAATACGCTTCATATATTACCAGACAAGAATAATAAAGCCTTTGTAAATATATATATATATATATATATATATATATATATATATATATATATATATATATATATATATATCGTGATAGTATCCATCTAACTTATTCTACAGTATGTATTTCAGATATCATCAAGAACCCGCTTATAACAGACCTATGTCTTTTGTAAACATCGTGTGTCGAGTATGCAAAATACGAAATGAAGCCAACTGAAACATAAACTTCGAATCAACTGAGGTAACATATTGGACATGCTATGGCGTACACGCTATGGATTTCCTGTAAAGATCTTTGGAGTTTATGAAGAAACGCTTACAGATATTGGTACCTACGTTGAATTTTAACACTGCAGGCATTGTATGGTTTAAGTAAACCTGGTTCGACTACAATCGAATAACAAATAATGAAGTTATCATCAAATTCCAATCGTTTCTTTCCACTCACCCTATATCGAAGCAATGAGGACGGGTTGAATGAAGCTTGCGTTCCGAAATTCCTTGAAATTAACCAGGTACCATTGACACGAGAAGAAAGCCGAAAAGTTCAACATTGTGGAGATGAGGACATCAATTCCAATGAACTAATGTATAATAAAATCAGTAGAATCATAACAGTATTAGCTTGCTGTTCTCTCTCACTACAACGTGTGTTCCGAATATAGGATAAGTTGAGGTCATTCTTACACAAAAATAAAATCATAATAACAATCTTTCGACGTCAGTTCACTAATCCTCTCGCTTCGCTGTGACATTGTGTTCTTCATATTAAGTAAGTTCAGATTGATATTGAATACACGAGGCCAGAATCATATCGTGCCTCTATAAATGTCCAGTGATATTAGTTACCTGAAAATAACTCTATAGCAGGTGACGTAATAACGTTATATAAGCAAAACTTTTTCTGTTACTGTAGATAATGTAAAAAAAAGTCTTTTTTGGAAACATTTGTGTATTGTATGTTCATGAATATAATTTCTGTCAGCTGTGAAATGAAAAAAAACTTATATATACATATATATATATATATATATATATATATATATATGCATACATATATGTATACACACACACACACATATACATATATATATATATATATATATATATGTATATATATATACGCACACACATATACATATATATATATATATATATATATATATATATATATATATATATATATATATATGTGTGTGCGTGTGTGTGTTATCTTTTATATAAATATTTTTATGTGTATTGACTTGTCAGTTTTGTCTGTTTACCAGATACCTATTTGTGTATTTTGCAAGGATGTGTACTCGATGTGTTTGTTTGTATGCGTTCTAAATTTGGCGCAAAAGTTCCCGCAAGAAAGCCAATTGATTGAAGCTTCGTTAGCAACAATTACTGAAATTGAGTGAAGCGCACATTGCTTCAGGTTGTTTGGTCGAATTTTTCAATTTGTAAAGAAGATCGAAACCAAAAAAATAAGAAGACAAATTCAACGGAGAAAAAAAAAAGTATCAACAAAACCACACCAAATCAAATTCATTCAGTTATTTACAGTTTCACTTTCAGTTTCATCATTTTATTTTTATTTTCACTTTCACTTTTAAAATATGTTTATTACTGTTAACATTTATTTTATCATTGTCAATGGCTTTGGCTTCATTATTATTATCTTCATTACTGGTAACAGGAAAATCATCATCAACGTCATCATCATCATCATTATTACTATTATTATTATCGATATTATTGTTATCATCATTATTATTATCATTATTATTACTATCATCTTCATTATTATTACTATCATCATTATCAAAATCTATATTTCCATCGTCAAACATATATTGTAGGTTGGAAAGGGGGAGCCTCCAACGCATTTTAAACAAGGTTAAGTTTGAAGGAGAAAAAAATAATATGAACGAATATTCCAATCTTACGCATTGTTGACTTTAATCGTGTTCTTTTAATTTTTGTTTTGCTAAAGAGTGTTTTTTTTTGTTTTTTTTGTCTAATTTTAACTTTCCATCTAATTTCTCTAATTCCATTTCTGATTTCATCACGGTTTTCATCGTTGGAAAGAGTTATAAAGAGTAATTATATTATTATAACAATGAGGTTGGAAAAGCTATATGTATTCACTTGCGTCGCTGTGTCTCTCTTTCAATCTTTCCCTAACAATTTCTCTTGAAGTTCTCATTTATTTTGTGGGAGGATAGAGAATTGGTTACAGAGAGAATGCTTGAATTTTGAAATGGATCCAGCAGCTTCTCCTCAATTGTGCGATATTTTTGTTGTTCTGCAGGAAAAGGTGTTAGAAACGAGCAGTTAATAAAAAAGCAATATTTGAGTTTTCAGGGCAGTAACTTAACATTTCTACTCTGAAAACTATCTCCCTTGTTTTTTGTTACTGTTATCATTAGTAGTAGTATTATCAATTGTATTATTATCATCATTGTCATTATTCATTTTCACACCGATGGCTCAGTGGTCACTGCTGGAGACTGAGTGACAGCAAGTTTCCTTAGATCTCCGACCCTTCTTTCCACGGTCCCACGGTCAACAGCAATGCTGTAATTTACAGTTTCACGCCGATTACCCTGTGGTTATTGCCGAAGGCTGAGTGATAGTAAGTTTCCTGGGATCTTCTGCCTCCCTCTCCTTCCACCTCTCCCTAACTTATCACAGCAGTACTGTGGTTTGTACCTTCACCGCCTTTTATGGAATGTTGGGTTTTCCCGTCTTCTTTCACCTCCTATTCTCTCTGTTAGGCCTCTGCAAACAGCTGGGGTCGTAATTCTGATATTCCTAGCACTTTCCCCAGTATTCGTGCAGTCCCTAGCAGGGCTGTGGTCTGCAGAGTCTTGATCCTTCTTTTTATCCATATTTCCTCCAATCTTGCCTTCAGTGTCTTTGGTACGGTCCTGATTACATCTACCATTACTTGTACTTACCTGACTCCTATGTTCCACACCTTTTCCAGTTCTCTTGCCAGGTCCTGGTATTTTTCCTGCTTTTCATTCTCTTTCCTATTTACTATGTGGTCTGCTGGTTTTCCTCCCCTTATTCACGATTACTACGTCCGGTCCTCTCGCCTGAATGCGATCAGTTTAGATGACAATATCCCAAAGTAATTTGTGATTTCCATTCTTCAGGGTTGTCTCAGGTTCGCGCTGGTTTCACTTTTCCACGTGGTTAAATCCAACCTGTTTACTCAGTTCCAAGAGTATCACTGTTGCTTCTTTATCATGTCTGTGTTTATGCTTCTTCTGGGCTTGTTGACTACATTCACTAGTTATGGGGTTTACGGTCTGATCTCTTTCCCCACATAGGTGTCACCTGCTGTTTGTCTATGTTCCGTCGATTTTTTTTCATATGGTTTGTTCTGATGCATTGTTTCTGGCTGTCATCGTAAGCACTCCAGTTTTTCTCTTCAGGTTTCCTTTTCGTAGCCATGTCCATGATCTCTCGTATGTAACATCCTGTATCTGTCTTTTGAATTGTCTGTATAGTTTCTTTTGTTCCCATTTTTCTTTCCTTGTTTGCTGTGCAGCTCCAATTTTTTCTAGTTTTTTGTAGTTAGTTGCACTGCTCCGAGTACATTTTATGATTTCTTCACTGCTTGTTGGCACATACTTTTCTGGGCCTGTTTCAGCCCTATGGACACAGTCTTCGATGCTGTTGAGTCCTCTGCCACTTTCTTTTCTCTTCACGTACTGTCTACTCGTGTTATCTGTGGGGTGTAAGGCCTTTTGCATTGTCATAAGCTTTCTTGTTCGGCGGTCCATTGATTGGAGTTCTCCCTTTGTCCATCAAAGAAATGGTCCAGCGTATATTACTACTGACACAGCCCATGTGTTCATTCGTTTTTATCAGGCTCCCACTGTTCAGTTTAGTTAGGATTTTGTCATCCTCCTAATCTATTCTCTTCTTATTTTCTCTTTCATTTTTTCCTGTATTCTCGCGTCTCGTTCGAGAACTCCCAGGTATTTATATTGGTCTTGTGTGGTCAATGCTCTGATCATTTTCCTGCCCTGGAGTTTGATTCCTTCTGCTGCTGCGAGCCTTCCTCAGTGTTTTACCATTATTGCACATTTTCTTTATCCCAAATTCCATCCCAATGTCATCACTGTCATCTTTCACTCTGTTGAAGAGTGTCTCGAACTCTCCCCTGTTCTTTGCAAATAGTTTTATGTCGTCCATGTGCATTAAATGGTTGACTTCTCCCTTTGCTTTTGAAAATTAGGATCTTTTGCTCTTTGCAGGATTATGTTGGGTTGTAACATACTCAGAACAAATAGTGGTGAGGCCAGAGAAACTTCGTGGAAGATTTCTTTTTTTTACTTACCTCTGCTGTGTTTTTTTCATCTAGCTGTCGAGTCTACTTCCAAGTTTTCCAAAAAAGTTGGCTATGAATCTCACCACTGCTTCACTGATCTGAACATTCTGAGGCATTGGAGTACACAGCTGTGTGGAATCATGTCATGTGCTTTTTTGTACTCTATCCATCCTATTGCAATGTTCTTTTTCATTTATCTCACTTCTTTTAAGATTATCTGATAGATGTATAGCAAGTCATTCGCCCCTTTGGTTCCTCTCCTACATCTTCCCTGTTATTCTGGTGATCGTCCTCTTCTTTCAATTGATATTTATGTATTCTGTCCGCTATTTGTCCAGGTCAGGATTTCCCACGTGAGTTTTTTTTTATTTGGGTTTCTTCAAATTTTGTCATTTTCTAAGTTGGTTTTGTTTGAATGGTTCTTTTTCGCGTAAGCCATTTCCTTTCCGTCTCCAGGAGTCATTTGCTTTTTGTTCAACTTGATCAGCTAGACGCTCATGGCAGATTTTCCCTTCCATATTTTGAGCATGCATTCCGTATAACACTGCACAAATGGTTTGCTTTTGAAGTAGCAGTACATTATCAACCTATTGCCCTCCCTTGTCCATTTTCTCTTCTTGTTCTAACTTACTGCAACTCAGTGATGGCCGTGCCCATTCATCATTGGAGCATGAGCTGGACTTATGTCCAATAGTAGCTTGATAACAATTGTGACTCTCCTGAAGGCCATTATTATTATTATTATTATTATTATTATTATTATTATTATTATAATTATAATAATTATTATTATCATTTGCAATCTCACACCAGTTGCCTAGGTGGTTACCGCTAGACCGCCGGATTTTGGGTGACAGCAAGTCTCCTCAAATCTCCTGCCCTTCTCTCCTCATTCTCAAGGACCACAGTAATACTGCACTTTAGTTTCTCACCGGTTGCCGAGTGGTCTTTGCTGAAGGCTGAGTGACAATAAGTCTCCTCAGGCCTTCAGCCAATACACCTTCTCTCCCTCGCCAGTCATGCCAGTGCTGTGGTTCACATTTCCGCTTTCATTTTCCTTCCTCAGTTAGGCCACAGCTAACATTTAATGTTGCAGTCCTTATATTTTTAGCACTTATCCGTGTGGTTCCTAGCAATGCTGTGGTCTGTACAGTCTCAATCCTTCCTTTTTATCCTGAGCTCCTCCAGTCTCGCCCTCAGTGTTTTCGGGACAGTTCCCATTTATTATTATTATTATTATTATTATTATTATTATTATTATTATTATTATTATTACTATTATTATTATCGTTGATATTGCTGTCTGGTAGTTATCGAGGGAGTTTGTGATAGGCAAGTCCTCTCAAACAGCCTAAACCTTCTCAGCATTGTTTATTTCATGTCATTGCATTGTAATATATATATATATATATATATATATATATATATATATATTATATATATATATATATATATACATATATATACATATATATATATATATATATATATATATATATATATATATATATATATATATAAAGCATGTTTATTGTTACTGATAATCTCGAAAAATCACTTGGCAGACTAGTTCAAAAAGTGTGATTGATGTTGGGATAATTATCCGATCACATGGGGAGTACTTTGAAGTGAACTAAGGCACTATTGCCCTAAATCGGCTATATTGAGCAGTTGGATACCTTCTGAACAGATTCTATATTTATAGAAAAGCTAGGTAAAAGAATGTATAAACGTTCTAACGGAATAGGGAATCAATTACTCATATTCAATTATTTAACACATATTACGCTTTTTCCCCAACAACTATTCACACATATTCAGTTACTCCCAACACTACAATGAATCCTACCAGCTTCAAACACCTTAACAAATAATTTTCCATGTTTCTAAAAATGTATTCAACAAACTATGCAAAATTTGAAGAAATTGCAAAGAAAAAGAAAATAGAAATAAATTAAATGAATGTCCTATATGAATGATGCATGTACGTATGTAAGTATTTGTGAATATAGGAAAGAATATAAATAAGTAATAATAATGGAGAAAAGAAACCCTTGACATATTGAACAGATTCTAATTTCATTTATTTAATTAAAATCTTTATTCACACCAGGGAATTCGATTTTTTTTCTTTATTATCCCTTTTTGTTGAAAACTGATATTTTCTGTTTTATTTTTCTTGTGCGAACTATTTTTCGCTGCGTGGCAATCCGGATGCAATGAGGAAATTGAAAAATTGCACTTGTGAAGTTTGACTGCGACAAGGACGGAACTATTTTCACATAAGTCTTTTCAGACAATCGAGAAATACCTTTCCGGTTTTTTTGTTTTTTTTGTAATCTTCTTAGAAATATTGTTTCTTTATTTACGCTCGTTCGTGTGTATGCTTCCCCTATTACACTTGAATTATCGTCATATGAAAGGATGGAAAGTTTGTTTTTTAATGTGACCCTGACTTTGAACTGTACGTTGATGATAATAATAATAATAGTAATGATAATAATAATGATAATAATAATAATGATAATAATAATAATGATAGCAACAACAGCGACAACAACGGCAACAACAACAGCAATAATAATGATAATAATGATAATGATAATGATAATAATAATGATGATGATAATAATAATAATAATAATAATAATAATAATAATAATAATAATAATATGTGATAAAATCAACAAAACTGAGACTTTTCTGCACATTGTACATCTTAGTAAGTCAAAATCATGAGTAAATTATTATTCCTATTATTATTATTATTATTATTATTATTATTATTATTATTATTATTATTATTATTATTATTATCATTTGGAATCTCACACCAGTTGCCTGGTGGTAACCGCTGGAGTTAGTGTGACAGCAAGTCTCCTCAAGTCTCCAGCCCTCCTCTCCTAGTACTCATAGGTCGCAGTAATTCTGCAATTTACAGTTTCACACCGTTTGCCCAGTGGTTATCGCTGAAGGCTGAGTGACAATGTCTCCTTAGATCTTCAGCTAACGTCCCCCCTCTCTTTCACCTATCAAGTCAGGGCTACGATTTGTTGCAGTCCTTATATCTCTAGCACCTTCCTCAGTATCCGTGCAGTTCCCAGCAGTGCTGTGGTCTGTACGGTCTCAATCCTTCCCCTAATCCCGATCTCCTCCAGTCTCACACTCAGCGTTTTGGGGACAGTTCCTAGTGCGCCCACTATGACCGGTACTACCTTGGTTTTCATGTTCCACATCTTCCTTAATTCTCTTGTAAGGTCCTGGTATTTTTCCCGTTTTTCACTCTTTTTTTTTACTCTATGGTCTGCAGGTACAGCAACGTCTACTATTTGGCAGGCCTTCCTTTTTTTGTCTATTATTACCAAGTCCGGTCTTCTTGTCTGGATGAGGTGGTCAGTTTGGATGTCAAAGTCCTAGAGTAGTTTGTGGTTGTCATTCTAAAACTGCCTCTGGCTTGTGCTGATACCACTTTTCCACATGGTTGAATCCTATTTGTTTGCTTAGTTCCCAGTGCATTATCGTTGCTACTCTATCGTGTATAGTATGCTTATACTCCTTCTGGGCGAGTTGACTACATTCACTAGTTATGTGATTTACTGTCTCATCTCTTTCTCCGCACATGCGGCATTTGCTGTTTGTCTGTGTTCTGTCGATTTTTGCTTTTATGTAGTTTGTCCTTATGCTTTTGTTTTGGGCTGCCATGATGAGCGATTCCGTTTCTCTCATCAGGTTTCCTTTTCGTAGCCACGTCCATGATTTCTCGTCTGCTGCATCTTGTATCTGCCTTGCCATACAATTTTTTCTCTTCTCATCTTTCTTTTCTTGTTTGCTGCACTGTTCCATTGTTTTCTACTTTATTGTTTGTTGCGCTATCTCTCGCACTCTTTACGATTTCTTCGCTATTTGTTTGCACATACCTTTCTAGGACTATTTTAGCTCTCTGGACACGCCTATGCATTGATTGGAGTTCTTCCTTTGTCCATCCTAGGAATGGTATCATTATTAATGTGCTTTGCAATTTTACCCCAGTTGCCTTGGTGGTTACAGCTGGAGGTTGAGTGACAGCAAGTCTCTCAAGTATCCAGCCCTCCTCCCCACATTCTCATAGACCACAGCAATACTATGGTTTACAATTTCACACCAGTTGCCCAGTGGTCACTGCTGAAGGCTGAGTGACAATAAGTCTCCTCAGGTCTTCAGCCAACATCTCTTTTCTCCCTCGTCTATCACGCATATTAACTTGTTGTTGTTGTTGTCGTTATCCATTTACGTAATCTTTCAAATTTAGTTCATCTCATTTTTATTCTGAGCGGAACATTGCTAACGCCAACAGTGAAGAAATCCCCCACTTTCTGGCACCTATTTCAATAGAACAAAATTATAACCCTTGTGCAGGTTGATCACTAACCAATAGATTTACCCAAGAAATCTATTTATTACCTTTATTTTGACATGATACTCTCCAGTCGACTAATCACTTAATGGTTTGCCACTAAAGAATCGATAAAACTCTGCTCATTCCGTCCGTATTTTAAGAGACCCGCAAACCTCTGGCTTCCAGACCAGAGGTCAGTTTATATAAGACCAGATAGACATAGATATGGTGCCATAGCAAATGAGGGTTCACTTCATGAGGCGTGGCACTGCTCTGTATTGATAAGTCAACGGGGCTCAGGATTCAGTATTGGTCCGTACGGAGCCATGCTTTCATGTCCTCTCGACAATAGATGAGAAAACTAAAGATCAGGGAATCATGCGTAAGTAAATATTCATTGCTTAGTTCGGGCCTCCCCTATTCGTCCAGTTCTGCGTAGGGCAGGGGTAAAATGTCAGCCTCTGGGTCTGAAGGGAAGGGAAGGTTTCGATCCTACCTCGTGGAATTGGATGTTGGATAGCCATACTGAAGAGTTGTAATACAACGAAACAGCTGTCTGTGGATGACACAATTATCAATTATTATCATTATGTATTGCTGTTTTGATTTTAAAATCCTCAAAACGGTTCCATGGGAATCAATTGATGATCCAAACAAGACAAAATGTGTACATTGTACAATGAAAGCAAAGTATTGGGGAAACAGGATAACATAGGGAAATTTCATGAATTGCATTGACAGATATTGGGAAACGGGTGACTGAAAAGACACAGAAAAATCTTTTGAAAAAGTTGGTTTTTTTTATGTTTAGTGCTTAAAGATGTAAGGCTTTCTAAACGATATATATGTGTGTGTGTGAGAGAGAGAGAGAATGTGTGTGTGTGTGTGTGTGTGTGTATGTGTGTTTTTCCTTGTTGATTTTGAATTTATGCCCGCTTTAACCAAAGTTCAGACTGTTTAAGACCAGACAGTGAGAGATATGGTGCCATAAACAATGGGCATTTATCCCATGAGGAGTGGTACTACTCTGTTTAGTCAAGTCCAAGGGGCTCAGGAATCATCCAAAAGGGTGAGCCCTAAAGACCAACGTTCTTATGTCCTTTCGACAACTGTTGCTAAGACTGAAGATACTTTTCGCGAAGTTTCTACGCATGCGTACGCCTGTGTGGTATCCCTGCATTGAACCGACTCTGTGTTATATCCTGTTCTCGAGTGAGCTCAGGTAAATAGGAACATTAAAAAGAGTCATTAACATGTTAAGTTTCGTTTTAGCGATTCAAACGCTCCCTCCAAACTATAAATGTCCGTAGGGGAAAGGGAATCTCTCCTTTCGTCCTCTTCCTCCGATGAAAAAATGAAGAGAAAGTAGACCAATACAATCTCAGCAGACATTACATATTAGATCTGGACAAGGCCTTAGAATGAATCGGCCGGAACTTTACGTCAATATCAAAGATGGGAAGGAGAGATTGGACTGTTTTAACAAAAGTTGGTGGCTCTTCTTGTTTTCAACATGATCCGTTACATCATTCCTGCAGAATTTTTTTTCTGAATTGATACTTCACACATAGGCTCTAAAAGCATTGTGTGACTACTACAGATATCCACGGCTTTTTGGAAGTGTGCTTCGTTCAATCTCGCTTTTACGGAATGCTTACTTTGGTTCATACTTCCTCAAGCATCCTAAATGGCATAAGGCAAAAAATTATAAACTTTATTCATAGAAGATTCTTTGAGCGTTCCCAGACTACAAAATTGATTCTTTTTTGTCGATCTGCTTGCCTTGATGTTCAGATTCATGGTCGACCGGAACAGATTTGGAAGGCTTGAGTTAAACTTTCTTGACTTACTCGTTTCTGCATTCTTTCTATCGTACAGCTTCCGTGAGCGCTCAAAACATCCTTCAAACTGGCTCAAAGACAACATGCCCTTTCTAAACTGAGATAATAATTTCCTACAATTATTGCAGCCGTGTCAATCAAAAATATCTCTCTTTTTCTTTTGCTGGTTACTTTACAGTATAAAGCTTTTAAAAACAATAATGCTTTAGGCGAGATATCCAATCGGGTTTTTTTACATTTCATCTCAATTTGTGAAATTAAAAATAATGAAAAAAATGATTAAAGACAGTAAATTGTCAACACAAGCCTGCTGGAACTCCATGGTTGCAATGAAAAAAAATGATTGAATTTGTAAGTACATTTCAATGATAAAACGATTAACAGTTGAATATAAATTATTAGTATATTTTTGCGGTATCAGCATCCACGATGTCATCGCCATTTTTCACGCGTCTACCATTTCTCGGCGACGATTAATCATTCTGTTTAGGTAAATTGGATTTATTTATAGCAAACTACATTATATCTATTAGAAATAACAATTGTACCAAATTTACCATAAAGCTGGAAGCATCAATATGAAGATTGGGCATAATTTCACTGACTTACTGGACGTCCGGACTGAGTTGTCCATTAAAAATGAAATGATTTGTTTCTCAAATTCTCTTACGTTTTATATTTATTTATTTATTTTTTACTTTTGCTGTAGTCTGGTTTATTTTTTCTTTAACTCTTTCTCTCTGTCCGTCTTTATCTATTTATAGATATGTATGAAGACTGACTGGAAAGTATTAAGCTATTTAATAATAAGAGAAATATAGCCTACCTAAGGCAGTAAATCCTCAGACCCTATCGAAGTATATTCTTTGGGACCTTGCTATCTATTCTGGTGTCCCTAACACTTTTCAAAAAAGTCTGATAAGTTCTCTTTCAGGATTGCCATCAACTGCCCCATCACGTTCTCCTTAATCTCGCCCACAGTCTTGAATCTACAAAAGAAAAAAATCAAAGGGAGTAAAATCTGGACTTGATTGTTTAGGTGATGTTATATTATATCAAGAAGATCTGCATCCGACGTGAAGTTTGGAAAAGCTCAGTTATTGTGAATGCAGGCTCAGTCGATGACGTTCCACAGTTGACCGAATAAACCCACAGGAGAGCATCTTGTCAAGCAGGTTCAGTAAGGTCCATTTCCGTTGGTTGTTAAATTTCATACACGCTTTGCAAGCTGTTATAGGGATATATGAATTGGCTGAATAATTTCCGGATGGGCATCGTACAGAAATTGTTTACCTTTTTTTTTTTTCAATTAGATCTTTAGAAAGTTGAGAATTGAATGTATCAGCATTTTTGTTTTCATCATCATCACCTTCATCATTAAAATCACTCAACTTCCAAACTATCAGAAATATTATTCTACCAGAAGCAATTTTATTCCTCTCAGAAAAGTGTTGGTTTCCTTTTTTAATATGTCTTTGCTTGACAAATGTAAATATTTTTTGTGAGTAGATAATTTGTCTAGAATCACACCAGAAGGCATTTCTAATTTTGCTTATAAAGAAGGGAAAGTATGCAGTCTCACCTATATACGTCTGTAGGTATATACATATTTGACGATGTGCATATATATATATATATATATATATATATATATATATATATATGTAAAACACATACATACACATGTATATAGCAATTGTATTAATATTCATGATATATAAATGTACATACATGTATATATAAAACATTATATCAGCATATATTTGCATATGTATAAATGCATCTACACACACACACACATGTATATGTACATATATATAGTATTATATATACATTTATTAGATATTTTTTTACTATATGCAAACCTATACACATGCATGAGTTACACAAATAAGTTGGCTGTCAATTGTTAAAAAAACATTTATGTAACATAACGAATCGCTTCAATATTATCTATTTCCTTGTTCCTGCATTGATTACATAATTCAAACATTGTACCGTATAAATTTCGAATCGAAGTCCATGATAACAGGCTATGTATTTATTGATCCAACCTCGGATTTTGGGAAATATATATATATATATATATATATATATATATATATATATATATATATATATATATATGTATATATATATATTTAAATATATATATATATATATATATATATATCGAACTGTTTTGCTCAATGGTAAGAGCAACTCTACGCTGAAGTAGCAAAAGTATGATTGCTGATTCGATTCCTGCTACAACCCCATTTTCTTCAATTAATTGTTTTGTTTACGTTGTCTAGGCCGAGTGATACAATGTCTATGTAATAACAGATCGTTTCAAATAAGAGTTCCAATATTATATAACGCAATCTATTATCATTCTGTTGGATCGTATTTATCCATTTCTTAATAACACACACGCATGCATAAAAATATATACTTTTGTGGTTATTTGATAATGACCTTGGGCTTATTTAAGTCGAACCACAGTGTGCATTAGGCTTTATACTTTCTGCTGCCCGGCACATGTTACCGAAATATTCCGATAAAGTATTTACATCTGACACTTTCCTGACACACGTTAACGAAAGTGTCAGGTATAGATTTTTATGGAGACATTTGTTTGACCTGTGTCAGGAGAGTATCATATAGAGATTTTTTCATCGAAATAATTCGCTAACGTGTGTCAGGCAATGACAGAAAGTGTCAGGTAGTGGCAGGGATGAAAATTACTTCCGGCGTTCATGTTCAGACTACGTGGTATTCATTGAGTAATGCGATAACACATACAATACCTAGAAATTTCAATCTGCTTTTTTTTCAGTTATGAGCAATACATTGGTGTGAAAAACTTAGGAAAATGTTTTAAAAATCGAACATTTCCTTAATGGGCAAGTCTCACTGAAAATTTACCTCTGCCAATGAATTTAGAAGGAGAATATAGATTCACATCTTTGTGTGTCCACTCAAGATTCCCAAAGGTCCTCAAAAAATTTCAATGATATTTTGTGGACAGATTGGCCATGAGATTTGATTCAATCCAGAAATGATTTTCTTGATTGAGAGATATTTTTTTCGAATATGAAGGCAATAGTGCTAAGTATAAAAAATCGGTACTCCATTGCAAATATATATGATCTGATTTTTATATATATATACATGTATATATATTTTTTTTTAATTACTTTATGGCGTCACTCTAAGTGCTTTCTAGTTACTTATGTTTTGAGTTGGATTGTTGCTCGGTGACCCACACTAGTAGCTGTGGGCCGTGCTAGGTTAGGTTCAGTAAATATCAATATCCCAGCGTCTCGAGAAGGCTCTTAAAAGGATTACCGCAGTACTTCTCTACAAATCCGAGATTCCAAAGGCGACAAATTGTTAACCACTTAAAACAGAACCGATTCAATGACACCAATAAAGTCAGAGTCACGTAGGGCTTCTTACTCGAGTTAAGAAGAAAGCTCTGTCACTTCTTTGTTTTCTTCGCTTCGAGATCTCCTTATTTCTGTCCTTTTGTTTGTTCTCTTTCTCTAACTATAAATGTTTTTTTTTCTTCTCTTCTTTCGTTCCTTTTATATATTGAAGTATTAAAGTTTTGTATTGGTTTTTCTTCAACTCCTATTCTCTCAAATCAATCAAATTATCCGTCGGGTTCCACTTTCTGCTCTTCTTTGCTTTTACTGTTTTCAGCCTGATTTCAACAATTCTCCCTACACTTCTGTACTTGTCTTCAACATTCACAACCTATTCCCATTCAGAGAACCGTCCAGATATTCAAGATCAATCAATACTAACCCCCTCTTCATATATAGCTCTCTCTCGGCTTCTTCAGGCGAATCTGAAGAAGCCCCGAGAGGGCAGAAACATGAGCTAGTTTGTGTAGCGAATCCACAATCTACTATTTATTTCCAGCTCTACTCTAAAACAACTTAACTCCATGAGTAAAACGTTGCATGTATTGAGCACTCTATGAAATAAATCCCTTACATTTCAGAAGTGGCTATATATTATTGATATATAATTATATTATGTTATCCTGCTAGCCTGATTTGTACCACATATACTATGTGTGTATATATATATATATATATATATATATATATATATATATATATATGTGTGTGTGTGTGTGTGTGTGTGTATGTGTGTGTGCCTGTGATTCATTCCTACGTTCTAATTTTCGTTCATCCACTGTCCATATCTGCACTATTGTTTCTCAACATAGACAATTATATTATCGGGAAATGAATACATAATCCGACAGGTTAATTATGAATGTACGTTATCATTTGGAACCCTTTTTTAAATAGCTTCTCGTTATCACACATAGAATGTGTCACTCAGCCTACACAGAGTGACTACAATGAACGGTTAAAGTAAATGGGATTGCAGCAGAAATTGAACTGGTGAACGATTAGATGTCCGCTTTAACATAGCGTTGTATCCATCAAAACATCCATCAACACACACACACACACACACACACACATATATATATGTATATATATATATATATATATATATATATATATATATATATATATATATATATATATATATATGCTTGACGTTTGTCAAGGGAGATAATTATTAGATGATAATGTAATAGTCTCCCTTATTTTTCCACAATATCTTACAGGTTTATTTTTGTTGAATATCACCGAGAAAACGTTTCAATTACGCAACTTGATGTTCCTGATATTTGGTAAATACGGTTCAAGTGTATTTTTCAAAGTCATGCTGTTATTTATTGACAGCATAGGTGAAACCAATACATACATACATACATATATATATATATATATATATATATATATATATATATATATATATATATATATATATATGAACGGTGTGCTCGTGTGTGTGTGTGTGTGTGTATTGATATTCGAAATCCGACAAAATCCTTTTATCTTCATCAGAGAGTAACGTTTCTATTCTCACGTTACGTTCGTGATCAGATTTCTTTTTACATTTCAGTTTTTTTCCAGCGTTGATGTTGCTCTCACCGCTTCTCGTTTGCCCTTGACACATTTTCCTCTCTGATCCGGGATCATCTTAGCAAAGCACGGCTCAAATTCCATTCGTGTTTCGACTAATCTGAGCATTCCCCCTTCCTCCTCTTCCCTCAAAAGATTAAGTATTTCGTGTCAGGATCTATGTCTCTTAACGACTGATCCTTCTGCATTTGAATGAAATTGCAGCATTGTCATTCATCCGTTTCTCCCCCCCCTCTCTCTCTCTCTGTTCCCCCTCTCTCTACCTCTCCAACCTTCTCTCTCTCTCCCTCTCTCTCTATATATATGCATACATACATATATGTATACACACACACACACACACACACATATATATACATACATATATATATATATATAAATATATATATATATATATATATATATATATATATATATATATATATATATATATAATAACAGAGGACGAAAGGTTAATCCCCAAAAGCAATTTGCTTAGATCTAAGAGCGACGGTTAGCAAACTTGTCTAACACTTCATTAGTTAGTGTGGTGTATTCGATTATTACGGAGCCTCGATAATGCAGCCTCTTTCCAGACTAATCTAAGCTTATTTCACACGATGTTCGTATGAAAGCAACATTTCAAAGGGGAAATATCACTTTCAAAGAACCCTTGGAGCTGCTCCCTTGAACTCACAGTCAACTGATTTGCTGATACGCTAGGCTGAAATGCTGAGCAATTCAGCCAGTCATTTTAACGTGAATCTGTTGCAACTCAAATAGTACGAAACACGGATCAGAATTAGGAATATATCACCAGCATGATTCGAACTCACGTCCATTTTTTAGGGATGCTGTTTCAGACATGACAGTTGCCCAGGCCAGAAAGACCACCAAGAAAAAACTATATTGTCCTGAGAAAAGTTTAGTGCACTTTCTTTCGAAATTGATCCATTTTGTTTCTTAACCCTTTTCAAACTACAAACTAGTCATCCCTAATGTATGCGCTAATGCATTTTTTATTTAACATACACTGTACTAATATGTCTTCCGTAGATTTACAAAGCCTTTAGATAAGGTCGATCGTTTTTTCTTTTTTTTTTTTTTTTTTGCCAAGTGCAACCAATATTTTGTCTTATGTTTGTCTTGAAACATGCTTTCCTCCGCACTCTCTGACATGCCAGAAAGACAAGTTTTCCTGATTCTTCACTCTGTTCCTAATATGGAATACACCTCTCCTTCATATTCACACTTTTTAGCAATTTTATCACAACTCACGAATGTATCTTTCGGAGAGACATCTACTTACCAACTTTACCAGATCCCAAAATAAAAATATTGTACAAGCACGTATGGTAATCGGTACAAGAAGATCAACACATTTGAATCATGACATTTTATTATTATGAATTAGGTAAAATGAACATATGGTAGAGAACAAGTAGTGTTAAAAGGGCATAGTGATTCATTTGAGCTCAGCCGCCATTCTGGGGTAGGATGAGGTAAAATTTGCAAAATGACAACCAGAAGTCACTATGTTTGACATTGTCCTTTTACAGGGCACTAGAATAAATGCAGAATCCAAAATGCATCAGAAAATGTATTACTGTGCACAGTCGTTTTTACAGTACTATATATATATATATATATATATATATATATATATATATATATATATATATATATATATATATGAGTGTGTGTGTGTGTGTGTGTAGATAAGTTGATAGATAGATAGACAGATAGATAGACATAGATATAGATATAAAAAATATATATGTATAAGTGTATGTGTATATATATATATACTAGCAGAAGCACTTGACCTTACCATGGTCACTTAATATCCAAAATAAAAACAATCATATCCTATACTTGGTATCAATAGGTATGAGATGATGCAGACAACCTTCAGTTTGTCTGGGGATGTTGATTTTATAAAATTTGTCACTTCCAAGCAAACAACGAAATATTTTTTTTTCACGTTCATAAGAATATCTGAGAAATATTTTTTTTACAAATAAATGCGTCATTATATTATGCAGCAATAAGCAATATTTTTATATACATATTTTTGATATATTTTTCAACTTTTTCTTTCAATGTTGTTATGATTTCATTTCCAATTTTTCTAATAAGCCCGCAAAACATGCAAAAATTGCATTATTATCATGTGGGTAAACGCACACAATTATTTTAAAGTTTGAAATTGAACTGGAAATTGCTATTCTTCAAGCATGTTAACATTGTCGCGAAAGCAAAAATCTTGCATCGATGCGCCATGTTTGCTGTCTTTCAGTAGCAAACCAACAAACTATCAGAACTTGGATCATTTAAAACGTGACAAAAATTGGATCATTATTATAGTTGTCACGAACAAAGACCCAAGATCATTATTAATGTATGTGTCAGGAAGAAATCGCACAGCCGAATAATCTTGCCTTGAGATGTAACCCTATACCAAATATCATCTTTCTCAGTGCAAGACTTTTGCATTACTCTTACCATGGAGCTAAACAGTCGTCGGTAATGCAAACAACCAAATGACTGTTTCAACCGGCATATATATATTTTCAAACTACAAACTAGTCATCCCTAATGTATGCGCTAATGCATTTTTTATTTAACATACACTGTACTAATATGTCTTCCGTAGATTTACAAAGCCTTTAGATAAGGTCGATCGTTTTTTCTTTTTTTTTTTTTTTTTTGCCAAGTGCAACCAATATTTTGTCTTATGTTTGTCTTGAAACATGCTTTCCTCCGCACTCTCTGACATGCCAGAAAGACAAGTTTTCCTGATTCTTCACTCTGTTCCTAATATGGAATACACCTCTCCTTCATATTCACACTTTTTAGCAATTTTATCACAACTCACGAATGTATCTTTCGGAGAGACATCTACTTACCAACTTTACCAGATCCCAAAATAAAAATATTGTACAAGCACGTATGGTAATCGGTACAAGAAGATCAACACATTTGAATCATGACATTTTATTATTATGAATTAGGTAAAATGAACATATGGTAGAGAACAAGTAGTGTTAAAAGGGCATAGTGATTCATTTGAGCTCAGCCGCCATTCTGGGGTAGGATGAGGTAAAATTTGCAAAATGACAACCAGAAGTCACTATGTTTGACATTGTCCTTTTACAGGGCACTAGAATAAATGCAGAATCCAAAATGCATCAGAAAATGTATTACTGTGCACAGTCGTTTTTACAGTACTATATATATATATATATATATATATATATATATATATATATATATATATATATATATATATGAGTGTGTGTGTGTGTGTGTGTAGATAAGTTGATAGATAGATAGACAGATAGATAGACATAGATATAGATATAAAAAATATATATGTATAAGTGTATGTGTATATATATATATACTAGCAGAAGCACTTGACCTTACCATGGTCACTTAATATCCAAAATAAAAACAATCATATCCTATACTTGGTATCAATAGGTATGAGATGATGCAGACAACCTTCAGTTTGTCTGGGGATGTTGATTTTATAAAATTTGTCACTTCCAAGCAAACAACGAAATATTTTTTTTTCACGTTCATAAGAATATCTGAGAAATATTTTTTTTACAAATAAATGCGTCATTATATTATGCAGCAATAAGCAATATTTTTATATACATATTTTTGATATATTTTTCAACTTTTTCTTTCAATGTTGTTATGATTTCATTTCCAATTTTTCTAATAAGCCCGCAAAACATGCAAAAATTGCATTATTATCATGTGGGTAAACGCACACAATTATTTTAAAGTTTGAAATTGAACTGGAAATTGCTATTCTTCAAGCATGTTAACATTGTCGCGAAAGCAAAAATCTTGCATCGATGCGCCATGTTTGCTGTCTTTCAGTAGCAAACCAACAAACTATCAGAACTTGGATCATTTAAAACGTGACAAAAATTGGATCATTATTATAGTTGTCACGAACAAAGACCCAAGATCATTATTAATGTATGTGTCAGGAAGAAATCGCACAGCCGAATAATCTTGCCTTGAGATGTAACCCTATACCAAATATCATCTTTCTCAGTGCAAGACTTTTGCATTACTCTTACCATGGAGCTAAACAGTCGTCGGTAATGCAAACAACCAAATGACTGTTTCAACCGGCAGCTGCCTAGCTCAATGTTAAAAGCAACGCTATGCTGAAGTGGCCAGCCTATCGGTTGCAGGTTCGATTTCTGCAGCAGCACAATTTTCATTGATTTAAATAACATGGTTAAGTGATATTTCAACCGTGTAATTTCAAATAAGAGTTCCAATATGACATAGCACAATTTATATATACATACATATATATATATATATATGTGTGTGTGTGTGTGTGTGTGAGTATATATGGAAGTGCATATATACCATTCATGTGTCTACCTACATTTCAATTCTCTCTATATCTATCTATCTATCTATCTATCTATATATATATATATATATATATATATATATATATATATATATATATATATATATCAGTCGTCTTAGTATTTATATCTTTGTCTACTTTAAGGTGCTGTCAATTTATCTATCTATCTGTGTTTACCTGCGCAAGGATTTCAATTCTCTATCTATCCATCCATCTATCTGTCTATCTATCTATCTATCTCTCTCTCTCTCTCTCTCTCTATATATATATATATATATATATATATATATATATATATATATATATATATATATATATATATCAGTCGTCTTAGTGTTTATATCTTTGTCTACTTTAAGCTACTGTCTATTTATCTCTCTATCTATCTTGTTTAGTGATAGATATTGGTGGCTGAAATAGATATTTAGTTTGAGTGTATAGAGTTAGTGCTTGGATCCAAATGAAAGCGAATGCGACGTCGGATTAACAGGTGCAACGCCGTTGGGAGAATTCATTGCCATCAAACTCACCAAACATTTAGGGATATCATCCAAAATAGTGTCAAAGCTGTTCAATAGTTGAAGTGAAAAAAAAAACTTCTGTATTTCTTTTTTTCCTTCTCTTTTTTTAAAACTTTGTTCGTAAGAAAAGGAATCTTGGTGACGAAATTCAATTGCAAGATTTTACATGCTAGCAACAGTGAATTCCCAGGACAATAGAATATTCTATTTCAAATGATATACTTCGATTCCAAAAATGATTGTTTTGAAATTGATATTCGAGAATGAGATTAGTTTATGAGGACATATTAAGTTAGAGCTAGAAGGCTCAAAATTACCTTCTCTTGGATGAGATCCTAATTGTAAACAGGGGACATCACTGGAAAGAGCGAAAATCTAAGGAAGCAGCACGTATCATCTTATTGGTGGGATTCGTGAGTCTCGAAAGTGCATACTTCAGGGCGTTGAGGATTTTCTATAGGTTTCTGAGGGTGCTCTATTGTGTAGCTCGATTTGCTGGGATTGAATCGAACCGTTGAGTATATTAACTGCAATAATCGTCATCTATTTTGTAAAAAAAAAAAGTCTCTTTTCTCAACTCACAGACTGTACACTTGTGGGATAGGTAGACCAAAACAGTGTGATTGCAACATAAGCCACCTAACGAATTATTCTGATTGTCCAAACAAATCTTGTTATAAAATTTAGACATTACAAAATACAGAAAAGTAAGTTCATGGTGTCGAATAGATTGACGAAAACGTTATAGCAAGAATGCAAGGCAACCAAAACAATGAAATCAATTGTCCTAAACATTGTTGGAATCACAAAGACACAATTAGAGAAGGTATCGTTGCAATGTAGAGAGGACCGGCCAAAACACATTTTGGTAACACCAAAAGCAACAAAAATAATGATATCAGTATCTGGAACATTTATTAGAATAATAATGACTCTTCTCAAAATGAAAGAAGGTATCGTCACAGTGTAAGATAGATCGGCCGAAACGTTGTAATAGAAAAAAAGACTAAACCAACAAATTATATTCATAGTCAGAATAATTTCAAGAATGATAATGACTCATGCCAGAAATTAGAGTTGTGGACAATGGAATCAATTATTCGGGGCAGTTTAGATCAACTCTCCACTGAAGAATTGAGGCGAATCCTGGGGAAGGTCTATGTCCAACGACGAACGTTAAAAGAATGATGATGACGATGATGATGATGATGGTGATGATGATGATGATGATGATGATGATGAATACCCACGAGAGAGGCATAAATTCGATTCTTATCCCTTAGCTATGGTCACAATGGCAGAGTAGACTGTACTTTCTAACTTTAGGTAGGCAACAAGTTATAAGAAATCGGTAATTCCAATTCCAAAGCAGTCAGTGGAGACCCCCTTGGGGTGGCGTAATACCAATATTGACGTCCCTCTAACGGCAACTGTAACTATGCAGATGCCAAATACATTGCAGTCCGATTGCTTTTGGACAACATATTTAGATAGGTCTCTTAGGATTTCCGTACGCATTCCTGGCTTGTGCCCTGGTTGGGTCACTTAGGTGTCATTACATCGTCGATCAAGGCAGAAGGGGAACTTCTCCCTCTCGCCTTGCATCCGCCCCACTGTCTCTTTCTCAGAAAGATATATAATGAACAGAATGGGTGAACACAAAGAGTTTATTTATTTGCTTACCTTGCTTTGAATTTAGCAATGAGTTCAAATATCTTTAAAAAAAAAATCATGAAGTCCCGGAACTGGTCATGTTGCAAGAATGACAGAAAACTGATGGACAGCACAACTCACAACATGGATCCCCGGAGATTGCATGCGAAACCCATGCCGGCAGAATATAAGATGGAGAGACAAACTAGACAAGATCAGAAAGTATTGGCTCCGTTTCTCCCATGGTAATGAAATGTAGCAAATCTTGAGGTAAGTCTATGTCCATTGACAGAAGATAAAAGACTGAGGAAGATGATTGAAAATACAGGTTGGACTGTCACTTTTGATAATAGTATAGAATATAGAAATGTTTTATTACTTTTTTTTTCTAATTAATTTGTTACAAGTATGTTTTTTTTTTAACAATGAAACGTTTTTCCATTGATATTTATTTTACTTTAAACACCTTAAGCAGGATTCTGCGTGCACCTGTCAAAATTGTTGCGTGGTTAAATTAATAAAATAAAGGCAGGCCTGGGCGGAATTAAAGGTAAAAAAAGAAATAGAATGGAGTTATCTCCCTTTAGACTTCCGAATGATTCCTGTAA
>OY735223.1:41914218-41944218 GCA_963457665.1 Thysanoteuthis rhombus
TGTTTCGAGCCAGAAGAAAAAGAGACAAGCCTGTAAACGCTGACCGATGTTCGCTTCGTTGAGTTTGTGCGCAATTCATTTTCTTAGATTCCGAATGTTTCCAAAGGCTTTTAAACTGCAAACTACAGTTGACTGATGTCATAAAAAGTAAAGAATAAATATCAAGGACACCAAGAAAAAAAGCTTCCCTATCATTGTTCAAATGATGTTTTGGAATTATGCATCAACTATATAATAGAAAAAGATCCACCCAAGAAAAATATGCAAGAGGAAAGAGACAGAATATAAACAATCCAATAAGCAGGCCAAGTGGGGAAATAATTGGTATATCGGAGCAGGAAGTCAGAAGGGCAAGACATTATCCTGATGGTCGTCATCGTCATCCTATGCGACTTTTCCATTGCAATCATCTCGATGAAAATCATCATCATCTTTTTCCTTTACATTACCAGCATTTTCATAAGCGTTTTGTAATTAGTATAATCTTTTTCGATTCATATATTACCATCATAGTCATAAATGTCATTTTCCTTTCTCCATATCCCCATGCAACTCATTTTTCTATGAACATTTGAGTAATTGCACATTTAAAGTGCTGAATGGACTTCAATGACTCCTCAACATTATACAAAATGATCATATTGACCAAAATAGTGATATTAAAGTCTTTTAACTCGATATGAATGTATAAATTCTATTCAAATCCAACTATGTATGTATATCAATGTCTGTCGTCCTATTTAGGGAGCTAATATCTATTTTGCAATGTAACCTTCTTTGTTAATGCAACCGATCCAATGCTTCTCTATTATCCATTAAGGATGAGACAAATTATACAGTGAAATTTCCAGCTCTAAATTTATCGTATAGGTGTATCAGAGTAAGGTTTTATTGATCCACCCACGCATTTGGGGCAACCATTGCGGATCAAATTCATTAACAATAGTCTATGAGATAATGTTGTCATTTTTTTCTAAAGCAGAACGACGCAATATAGAGGAGAGGGAAGTTTTTATAACCTCTTTATTTTGTTTCATTCATAAATATATCAATGAGTCTGCGGTCCGATGATATACAATGTTTTTATTTGAAAAAAAAGCAACAAAAAACAAATATCTATTTTACAACGTAATCGTCTTCCTTGTTTATGCACCAGATCCAATGGTTCTCCATTATTCATTAATGATTGGACAAATTACACCGTGAAATTTTCAGTTCAAAATTCAGCAAATGACTGTATCAGAGTACAGTCTTATTGGTCCAACCTTGCATAAGAGGCAACCATTGCAGATCAAATTCATTCACACAGGTCTGTGTTATAATTTTTTTCTAAAGTAGACTGATGCAATTTAGGGGAAGGGGCAGCTTTTATAACATGTTTGATTAATACAGATTAGCTTGTTTGTACCCTCTCAATAACTTTATTTCCAAGCTTTATCGTGATCGTGAGGGGCTAGAGGGTACAGCGGCTGAACAGTTGAGACAAAAATAATAGCAAAACTGATGAAATTATTCCGGGTGAAAGAAAACAAAATACAAACATTTTATCTGTAGCTGAAAGTTAATATTGTTAAATGAATCAAAAATATTATGATTATTCACAAGTTTGTTTTTGGCTCGCGAGATAATAATTATCAGCGCACGAGTTCAGGGTTGCATTTTAATCGTCGTCAGTTTTGTACAGGAGTATTTACGACAAAGAAGCCAGAAAATGATAAGAGCCAAGTCATTCTACGGCTAATGAAGGCTACATTGCTCGATTCAAGGGATACTGAATCCATACAATGAAGATAATTCAAATTATGTTTAACTTATTTAAGTTTATGATGAGTTGAGAGTCATTGTATGAGGTATTTGGACTATCGGAAATGTTGCTTCTCTCCACGCTGTTTTTCCTTGTAATCACAATATTTCAGTCGAACCATTCTATGGTCAACTGTGATTTTTGAGAATAACTATCATCCTTCTAAGACACATTTGGACATATTTTTCCAGGTTGCTTTTCCTGCAGCCGTCACGTTCCTGCCGATCAATTCAACAGCCTTCTGTAAATTTGATAGGTTACTATCCGTCCGGGGGTTGCTTAGGCTATTGATTTTATTCTTTTACTCGTCTTTTTTTTTCTTTTTTTTTTTTACTCTGGCGATTTTGACGATTGATTCTACGGTCTATTTAAGAAGGTAATGTTTCCATTTCACTAGTTTTCTCAACTGGGAAAAAGTGTGATATCCATCCACGCCAAACTTGTCAACACAGGTTGTACGCAGCAGAGATTTCGCAAAATTGATCGGTCAGGTCAGAACAATTAAGTAACAAAAAAGTCAAAACAATAAGAATAATATTTTTTATAACTCTTTGAAACAAATCAATCTTTTTTAAACACGCACGGCTCCAGCTATGAATTTCGGATGCAAAATATAGAAACTAAGGAAGCAAAACGAGTGCCAACTTGAAATCACATAGAAAGCCATGGATCAAGTACTGCTAAGGGTGACACTGATAGATATAATACATGGGCCAGAGGGAGAGACAGGATGAACGATATTATACAAATAATTAAGCAAAGACATTGGAGATTTGCTCACGATGAGATGAAAGCAGATGGGTCAAAAGACTAACCGATTGGTGTCCATAAGACACAGTAAAAAAGATCAGTCACAAGACGGAGAGATGAGGTAGGAAGATTTCCCGGTGAGACATGGTAAACATTACTACAATCTCATTTGTCATGAATGGAGATAGGTAGTTTCTTTTGTTCAGGGGTGGACTTGCAATGGTTTATATGTACATAAAACGTTGTATTCAATGAGCTCTCATCATCAAATATGTTTTGGGGTAACCTACGTAAATAAGCCCTGTGTCTCAATAGAAAGAAAAAGGGGGAAAATAAATTATGTGTAGTATAAAAAAAACATTCATATTCACTACATTGTGATGATGTCCCACGTAAGATAAGAAAGGACTCGCAGTATGACATGTACTGTATATTGAAATCATACCTGGAAGTGAGTTGGTGTTTGATCAACACTGCCGGGGTGCTTTGTTGATAAAACTGCGTTGTTTTTAAATCCCCAAAACGGTTACATGGTAAACAACTGATTATCCTATCAAGAGAAAATTCACATATAGTAACACAATAACAAAGTATGTGCAAAACATTTTAAAAAAACACAGAAGGAGATGACACAAATTACACCAACAGATATTGGTAAATAAGTAACTGAAGTGACACAAAAGATTATCAAAAAAAAATTTTCTTGTGTGTTTAGTATTTAAAAACTGTCTAGACTACATATATGTATGTGTATGTATGTGTGTGATTTTCCGTTTAATCAGAATTTATATATAAACAGTTGAAACATGGAACCTAACCAAGAGACAGATCTGCAAATTGAGAACCATGGAAAGTGCACATGAAAGAATTACGCTGGGCCTCACATGGAGAGACCACAAGACAGCACAGTACATCCGGGAGGAGACAAGGGTCAGAGACGTCATAGAATCCATTAAAAAAACTCAAATGGCAGTGGACTGGCAATGTTGCAAGAATGGCGGACAACCGATGGACATCACGACTCACGACGTGGATCCCCCCGAGATCACATGCACAACCGAGGCCGGCAGAATATTAGACAGAGAGACGAGCTAGAAAAGTTCAGGAAGTACTGGCTCCGCGACGCCCATGATAGAGAAGTGTGGTAAATCCTGAGTAAGGTCTATGTCCAACGACGGATGTTGAAAGACAGATGATGATGATGATGATGATGATGATGATGATGATGATATATAAACAGAGGTTCGATCATTATTAAATAAACACATTACAATGATTCACAAGCTTTATATCTGTTCTGTATACGACCTGTGGTTTATAGGAAAAGAAAACAGAAACACTAGTTTCCACATCTTCCTGTGCTCTGAGAACTAGTCTGTGAAGATACTTCTGTTGAAAATTCTGTATAGATGGTTATGGAGTGATATTTAGAAAAATAAAATAGGTGTGAAATATTTTCGCAGCTAAGCTCTTCAATCATTTCAAGTGTGATCTTTGCTTCTTGGGACCGTGTATTATCATAATTGAAAACCATACTTTGTGATTGATCAAACATAGCTTTTTTTTTTTCCTTCCAAGCAGTGTTTAAACCCTCGAGCTGCTGACAATAGATGCCTACACTTTTTGTGAAATTGACCGGTGGCAAATCAAAATGGACCAAACTATCTATCATCCTATGATAGAACGATAGGTCAATGGATAAAGACTTGAATAAATAAAGAGAAACAAAAAAGGTGTGAAGTTATTTTGATCCATGTTCAATGCAATTTCGAACATTATTTAGCTGCATATCCAACCTAAATTAAGATTTTGATATTAAGGTCTATTTTATAAAATAGAATTATCTGAAACCACATTTTCTGAGACCGAGAATATCGTCATTAAAACTTAATATTCTAATGATCCTTTATCTATATTCATAATCCCTACCCTATCAATTTCAATAGTTTACCAACAATTTTTTGTATTGGCCTTCTAATAATTCCTATACTTTCAATTTCCTTTTTTCAAAATGATAATTCAATATTTTTTTGATCAAATATTCAATTTTTTTCAGATCCAATGATCTTAGCACCCTATCTATCTATCATATATATATATATATATATATATATATATATATATATATATATATATATATATATATATATATATACATATATATATATATAATCTTCATTACGATACGATTATTTTCATCACATTTTTTATTAGTTTTAACTTCGTTAAGTTGTATAAAAGTCAAGTGAAATTATAATGACGGTGAAAACCAGTCAAACATGTAATAAATATGAATGATCAGGATTTTCCTATATTTTTATATTTATATCTATTTATATTTGATACTTCATGGCTATCCATTTCCACCAGTCTTTTCACATCTATCTATCTATCAATCAATCTATCTATCTACGTGTATGTTCTTATCCATGTGTATCACTGTGTGTTATTGGGTGCTAGCTGTAAGGAGGTTGGTGTTATTTATCTGGTTTGAACATGGACGATGCCTTGAATACCTTTAAACGACTTCAGGGATTTCTGATTTATTTTGATCTTATCTCGACTTTCGTTTACTTAAACTTCAGATTTAATTTCCCGTTCGAGGCAATTCTTTCCCGACCGCAGGCCACCAGCCTCGCCAAACCTACCGTTGATGGGAAATGGTGGGACGGTGGTCAAAAACCAACTGACACGAGCCTCCTTCAGGTGTGGAGAGTGGGACATCGATCTGAGAAAAGATTCCATAAGATTCGAGACAAAATTAATCAAACGATTTCAATGGTTTGATCACTCGAAAAGGTCTGCCCCAACCTTCACTGGATGTTGATTATTATCTGAGCTATCAGTCTCGGAGAAGACGAATTAAACATTTAATTGCTGGTCCCTCCTGTTCTCTATTCTATTCCACATGGATTCAGGAGTGTCCATTGTACACAAGAGGTGGGCTGGAGAACGTTCGGAAAAGCATTGGGGTCGTCATCAAATAAGTCTTTACTCAAAGAATTCCTCTCTTTTGCCTCTTTCTTAATTGCTATTGCATGATTCTCTTCATCTTCTTGTCATTTTCTGTCAATTGACAACAGGTCTCGTTCTCTCTTTTTGTTTTGAAAATGTATTCTTCTTCATTTCTTCATTCATTTGTTTATTTACTTCTTTCTTCCTTTTCCTTGTTTCGTGGTATTTTTCTCTCACTTTCCTTTCCTTTCTTCCTTTTCTTTTTCTCCGTTACGTTCTTTCATTTCTTCATCTTATCTAATTCTTTTTTTTTCACTTTTTTATTGCATTTATCATTTATTTCTCTGATTTCTTTCTTTCTTTCTTTCTTTCTTTCTTTCTTTCTTTCTCCCTCATCTTTCTCTCTTTTTCTTCATTCCTTTAATTTCTTTTTATCTCTCTTTCTTTCTTTCTTTGCTTCCTTCTGTTCTTCTTGTTATCTCTCCTTTGTTCGTTCTTACTTCTTTCGCTTACTTCTTTGTTTGAATCTTTCTGTGAATTCCTTTCTTTGTTCATTGATTCATTTTCTTTACTGCTTTACTTCCTTTCTCTTTATTCCTTTTTTATCTTTCTATCTGTTTCCTTTTTGTCTCTCTTTTCTTGCCTTCTTGAATTTTCTCTCTAATTTCTTTTTTTCTCATTCTTTCTCTCGTTTTCCTCACTTTCCTTAATTTCTCTTCCCCTTTTTTTGCTATTCCTTCTTATTTTTCTCCCCTTTTCCTCTTCCTATCCTTTTCCTTCTCTTTCTTTACTTGTCTTCCCTTCTTTCTTTCTTTTAATTCTAACATTTAAATCTTTTTCGCACCTCATCCCCCTAAACCAGCCACTTCTTTATGTATAGCTT
The DNA here is from genome assembly GCA_963457665.1 of Thysanoteuthis rhombus. Taxonomy (NCBI): domain Eukaryota; kingdom Metazoa; phylum Mollusca; class Cephalopoda; order Oegopsida; family Thysanoteuthidae; genus Thysanoteuthis; species Thysanoteuthis major. The sequence goes on from OY735223.1 coordinate 41,920,611, forward strand.
TGTCTATGATATTTTTCTTTGGTCTTCCTTTTCTTCAATCTTTTTTTTTTTCATTTCTTTCTTTCATTCGTCTATCGATTGTTTTCTCTCTCTCTCTTTCTCTCTCTCTCTCTCTCTCTCTCTCTCTTGCCGCCTCCCTCTTTCAATTGAATTTGTAACTTTCGCTATTTCTCCATCTTACAATAGGCTTCCCTCTACTGCTTCGACTTTCAAATTGCACATAGGTTGTATTCGGCTATATATCGCCCACACAGTCAGTCAACTGAAGTAGGTCATTTACTAGCCTTTGGAAAAGTTCAGAAGCTTTGAAAATGTGTTCCACACGATCTTAATTGCACTTGTCTTTCTCTTTTTGCCCAATACAAGAAAGAAAGTCATTGTTGCGCAATTTAACACCATGAAACCTACTTTTCTGATTGCTTAAATGTATAGAAAATGACTATTATTCCTTCCAAACTCTGCTCTTTTGCCAATATAGAGATAATCGTAAGTTGTTGTTTATTTATTCTCTTTTCGTATTATCAAAAATGAGTAAATTCACCCGTTGACTCATTGAAAATAAGATAACTTCAATCTTTCACTCCCCTGGTCACAAAAGCAGAGTTTGAAGGAAATATTTGACATGTTCTATACGTTGTAGGCATAATTGATCAGAAATTGAAACTTATTACCCGTGAATAAAAAAAATGTCACACTTTGTAATCACTGGGGATGAAAATATTGAGAAAATCGTAACTAAATCAGTGAAAGCTTATAAAATCCCGACCTGACTAGAACATTCTTGAGGAAAAAAAAACTTGTTTTTCCTTCAGTGAAATTCTAAAAAAATTCTCCCATGCAAATTTCTAAAATCGGGCCAGACAGATATTGTGCAACACTCTAGCCAGAAATTGGCTCCTTCCAATGACAAACGACCAATGGCTGGATGTAGACCGGTCGGCTTGGTACATGACTACGTCTCTCTTGATATATATATATATATATATATATATATATATATATATATATATATATATATATATATATATAATTTATTTTTGGCATAATCTCCATTTGTTTTTTATGAACCTAATTCAGTTAAGAATGTTGCAAGATCGTTGATTATCTCTTTAGAGAACGTGATTCTGCAGAAGTTTGGTCAGTTATGTGCAGTGACTCCTTATCGACAAAGACGGAGTCCAGCACATTAAGGGCGGTTGGAAAAGGTGTTTAACCGATATTGTGCCACTTCTAACCTCCTGGGGAAACGATAAATTTATCGGATTGCCGACAGACAAGGCTTTTGCAGACAAGTTGTTTTCGGCACAAAGGGATACAAGTAATCATTAGAAGTATAGAAATACTCCGTTTAGCGCTTCTCTGTTTAGTACTGATTCGTTATGGCGTCGTTATTCAAATATTTTTGCAATAAATCTAGTAATGTTTTGTATTTACAAAATAAATGATAAACGATAGAAGACAGCCTCATGGACAGACTCCAAAATAACTGTTCAGTTTTGTTAATTAGAGAATAAACTTATACATATGCATACACAATAATTTATCTTACAGTGATATACGTCGACATATAATATTTCACCAGTTCCTGTTGTTATCAGATTAGATACGCAGTACTAATTCATTCCATCTCGTATCACATTCTAGAATGATCGCTGGCACAATATTTATTTATACTTAGTTACATTGACCAGGTACAGCGCCGTTTCGTTTAGTTCAGCCTTTTTTAGGTAAGTTTCTTGAGCAAAAACCAAGGTTTTACTGTATGTGAATTATAGTACACGTTTTTATCATCTGCTGAGCATTTCTCGAACGACCGATTACATTCCACAATGACCCGATCACTAATAAAGAGCCATCCACCGATTTAATGTCAAAGTACTCCTGACAGCGACTTTTATTTCCGGCGACGAATTGAGAAAAGCCGGACACTATTAGGAATCGTGACAGTATAGATTCAAATGCTTGAGCCGAGCCCACGAAGGGGAGGAGTGTAGAATTGAGGAAGAAGGAATGAAACAGATGGGGGAGCGTGGGTATACTCATTGAGCATCGGTTATATTTGAAGGAGGAAGGACTGTAAACAAGGGGATACGAGGAGAGAGCAAACGTCTCGTAAACATGAAACGAGACTGGACTTGAGAAATCTCGTTAATACCCCGGTGACAATCATCTCAGTTGTAATGGCGGTTAGATACGACATTTCCGATTAACTCTTTCAGTAGAGCACCGTCCGCTCGGTGAACATAATCTTTTAGCCCGCAACCGTTCCTCTCCTGACGAATATTCTTTATTATCATTTGCTGATTTGGTCGCCCATTTGTCTTGAGAACGATGACTTTGGTTGAGCGTATCTAATAACTTACTTGGCAGTCGCAAGTCCAATCTATTGGTCACGTACTGTCGAAAAACTTTTACTTTGGTTCAGAACGAGAGGCTGACAAGGCGATATCGCAGAGAAAAATTAATCATCATAATCATCATCCTCCAAGATTCACCGAACATCTCAAGCATCGCAGAGATTGTACTTTCTGAACTTGACTAGTTCGTCACGACATTTTCTTTATCTTTATTTGCCACAATTTCTCAAATGATCGCTGGAGATCTGCGTTGTGAATCGTGATATCAATTCGTTGTCTGATATTCTTGCAACAATACGTTATACCGCCCGTCCTCCTGTCGGCATAGAAAACAGAATGTAAGCTATCTATCCCCCGCGGATTGAATAGAGGATCCAGTATGAAATTCTTGAAGATTACCAAGTATGATGGATAGCTGCAGAAGGTCAAAAGTTACTGTGGCCGAAAAGTTGAGATGATAAAAACCAAGTTCGAGTAAATCAGTAAATGATTATCAAAATTTCACTACTCAGCGATTCAGAACGAAAGTGAACCAGAGCCTTGGACAACTTGTACAGAGCATCCATTTTGATTTCTGCTGCTACAGTCATTTCTTCAACTGATAAACGATTCCAAATTTCCTGGTCCTTATTTTCACTGATTTTCACTCAGTCATGCAGAACGTAAGAACCTTGAGATCAGGAAGCGATAGGGCCTGAAATATATGATTGGGCTAAAAAAGAAAAAAGAAAGATAAGAAAGAAATGCATTTAATGTGAAGACAGAGAAAGAAAATGAATGTTGAGTTTAGAAAGTTAAAGAAACAAACAACCAAACTCTCTATCACAGTCAATAATTGAACAAAGGTAGCATCAGAATCCAAAGTCATGTAAAGTAACTCCATCAGAAAATGAATATGATCGGAATAAATTCTACTTATGACATCACTGGTGTTTTCCACTTGAAATCTAAAAGGCAGTAAAATAAACACCTAGGAAGGTCTAAATTCCCCGGAATCTAAATGCTATTCATAAACCTGCCAAAATAAAGCCCTTGAAAGTCAAAAGAGCCTTTTTTTTTCTTTAAATAAAAAAAACAATTTTAGAAGGTGTTTAAAGGTGTACTGAAGCCAATTTTCGAGTATATAAATAGGATGATATGACCAGGTGTGCTGAATACATAAACACACACAAAAAAAACACTCATATAGGATTGATCCCTCTGCCAACTTTTATGGCTACGGTTGATCACAAAAACAAAGGAAGAAAGGATTAAAAACATACAACTGATAAAAAAAGAAAAGGAATGAGGTACCCCCTTCTTAGCAAGCCAAAAGTAGAGCACTTCTATAGAAAAAATCTTTCACGAGGCTCAACTGCGTGAAGTGAAGAATTACTCTCAAACCCTGAAATGGTGATGATTTTATTTTAGATACTATGTTAGAGAGGAAAAGAGGGTACACGTTGTCTCTATAACGGCTTGCTTCAAAAGAAAAGCTGAATTTTATTTTTGTCTTTCCATTTTTTGCCGTTTTTTTTTGTCAATGATCTATTTTAGGACGGCTAAGAAATTAGAATATATATATATATATATATATATATATATATATATATATATATATATATATATATATATATATATATATATATATATATACACTGCGGTCAAAATAAAAGAACGATTTGTTCAAATGTAATTCTTATATATAGTAATTGACCAATGATTTTGAAAATTGGAGAAATCGTTGTTCTTTATATTTCATGCACAAAAAACTTTCATTTTAAATCTTTATTCAAAAAACGGTTGACAAAATAAGAGAACAGGTTTCAGATATTATTTTTGATGGGGGTTTATGTAATGAAAATTGAACGTTTGTAAATAATTTAACTAAAAACAACTACTATGGAGTATATTAAGTTTTATTCGTAATATCTCCAGCTCATTAAAGCCCACAGGATAGGATTTTATTGGGTCAGTTTATTTTTTTTTTTTTTTACCTTCCAGTTTTTCACATAAATTGATCACAGAACTCGAGTTTCGTTCCGTAACATTGTTTTATTCTACAAGTTATTTTTGCTTTGAAAGTCGGGACATTTTGCAAGCCATATCATGACTCCGGTGTTCTTTTCTTTAAAAAAAATCTCTCATTTACGAATGTGACAGGAGACGTAACTCTGCATAAAAATCGCTGGCTGGTTGGGCGCTGGTTAGATAAAGAGGGAATGTTATGTTGCTTCCTTAAGTTCAGATACACATAAACGTTTATTACCTATTAATTCTCCATAGGTTTGATCAAATCAGAGAGAAGCATCCCCATACTATGTCTTCTCAGGCAGACTTTTTGACACACTTTGGTTTAATTCTGTCGCCTATACGATATCAACTGTCTGCCGTCAGATCCAAATGAATTGAATTTGCTTTCATCACTGAAATGAACATTACCAAGTCATGGACACATAGCGTAGGGGTTAGAGAATTAGACAGAATTACTGCAAGTAATTTAATGGTTTTAGGTTCAATTCAAATGTGGTACAATAATAATTCGAAAATGCTACTACTGCTAAGAGGGGAGTGCGGTCTATATACCCCCGTCGGTTAAATAAAAAGTTCATTTTGTTACTTCCCCCACACCTACCAGATGATAACTGATGAAGGCAGTACAGTACAACGGCCGAAACGTTGTATGAAAAACAGCCAAGATGAGGATAGTCCGAATAATAATAGAAATAAAAATAATACCTCATCTCAAAAATTCAGAGAAACATTACCGAGTCTTATCCCTCCAAAAAAACGTGTTCCTCTGCATATCCAAGTCTATTCTTATCATTATTTTTTTTCATTTTTGGTATCTTTCGTAGTGGGAGAACTAGCTTTCAATTCGAATCAATCTGTTTCACTATCCCGCCACTGTACATCAGATCACCCCCCTTTTTAAGATAAGCTTTGATTTGCCTTGATATGCTGATTGCAGTATTAAAGATATCGTTCATGGCGTGTCTTTTAATAACTATGTCTTTCCCAAAGCTGGTCATGTGGTCTTACAGGTTTTCTTGGTGACAGACATGCAATCGGTTTTCGTCTTATCGAAGGGTTGTAGTCACTTAGAAATAGAGCTGCATCTGATTTCTATTCATTTCAAGATCGTGTGGCAATTATTATTGATAAGAACTACTTTTGGATGAATCGTTCACTTATTTTAACCGGAAATGTATATTTTCACACACTCACATGCATACACACGCACACACACACATACATACATACACACACACATATATACATACATACATACTCAGAGGAAGAAAGGGGAGGGAGTGATAGGTAGGGAGAGAAAGACGGAATAGATGTTGTGGTTAACACTTCATGGTACTCAGTGTTTCACCTTACACGATCTTCAGACTATAATAATAATGATGATGATAATAATAATAATAATAATAATAATAATAATAATAATAATAATAATAATAATGATAATAATAATAATAATAATAAGAAGAAGAAGAAGAAGAAGAAGAAGAGCATAAGTATATATCAAATACATATACGTGTGTGTGTGTGTGTGCGTGCGCGCAAAAGTTGAAAGGAACAATAAGATAAAGAAAGGGAGAAAATCGAATGGAATCGTAGCCAGGCACAGCAGGTGAAAAGACAAGATCAAAGATGGCTGTGAAAGAATCTTAGGTCATTTAGTGCAGAACAGAAAATAGCAGTTAATGGTACATTGAATGTCGAAACATGGCCGCGGAGTTTCAAAATAAATAAGAATCAATAAAACGGAATACAATCATAGATGGCGAGGGGATAATAAAACGGCACTAATAATTTATTATATTGTTAAATAAAGTACGAAGTCTTCAAATAAAACAGAGGAAAAAGTCTTCTGTATCTATATGTCATAAGTTATTTTATAATTTCGTTTCTCTTGTTCTCTTCTTTGGTATACATTTCTCTGTATTTTGATCTCTGTTTTTTTCTCATGATTATCCCAACTTTTCATTCTTTCTTTCCTTTCTTGATTTCCTCTTCCTCTCCCTCCTTTCTTTCCTTCTTTCTTTTCTTCATTCTTACCTTCAATCCTCATTCCTCTCCCATCCTTTCTTCTTTACGTCTTTATTTCCTTCTCTCCCTCAATCCTTTCTCCTTCATCTCTTCCCTTCATTCCGCCTTTTCTTCTCTCTTCATTCCTTTCTCCCTTCTGCCCTCCTTCCCTTCCTTCTTATATTCGTTCCTTCTTTTCTTCCTTCTCTCTCCTTTTCCTTTTTGCCTTTTATATCTTTTGTGCATATTATTCAACGTCTGTCTTTTGTCGAACTCAGAGCCACACAATATCCTCAGTGAAATACTCGAACTGAACCCAACAAATAAACAAAGAATCAACAAAATCATTATGACATAGAATACAATATAAAAAAAGCTCTGTAGAACACAGAAACAAAAGCATTACCGGAAGTAATAAACGTGCACATGCGCCGTTGTAGACGCGGGCGTGAGTAGAATGAGAACTACTAAACCTGGCAAGGCAAATTTGAAAGAAAGCCGTGAAAGATGGCAGCTCGGAAAACAGGGTGCGAAATTTCTTAGCTCTTTGAAAATTTTGCACCTTGCAAATAATATATATATATATATATATATATATATATATATATATATATATATATGTGTGTGTGTGTGTGTGTGTGTGTGTGTGTGTGTGTGTGAACCTGACACATTTATTCAAGGTTGGTAAACACTCTGTTCCCCAAAAGATGTCAAAGTGAAAAGCGTAAACATTTATTTTCTGTTGCTGGGGATCAAGAGTGACTCAAAGTTTTCTGGCAAAGATAATGGCAATAGGGTCTTGAGCATCTATCAAATATATGTATATATTTCAACGAGAGAAGTAATTTTTTTGTCAAAAAAAGATGGTTAGTTAGATCAACTGGTCTTTTTACATGTTAGTTTAGCTTCGTCTAATGTAGCTGGATACTGCCCTCACACTGGCCACGGCTTCAGATGTCCCATGTCAAGTTTCTCCTATCACGATTTGAAATATGTGAATTAGGATCAGAGGATCTTGCCAGACTCAACATTACTCAACTTTGATGATCACAAGAGAACTGGTTTATCCAACATATGTTCGCTGTAAGTGTTAGGTAATATAGTCAGTTGAAACCATCATCCAAATCTGTCTTCAAAACCGTCAACATAAGTTTCACCAGTCTTTTAGTAGGTCTGGCTGTATGGCTTACACACTTAAAGGCTATCAAAGTATGTATCGCACTTTTTTTTTTCAAATATCCCTAAATGGGTTTGTGATGGATGGTTCAATTTGCAATGTATCTTTATGCTCAATCGGTCCCTTACTTTGTGTCCGTCTGCGTTCATGCCTGTTTTTTTACTTTTTTTTCAATTTGGACTTTTTAGCGATCCAATAACATGCAAAGGAAGTAACTTCATTTTTCTCAAAATTTTTAATTGATCGCTCCCAACTCGGCATACTGTCAAAAAACGTTGGTCATGTGACGATTTCTATTGAGTGACTAACAAGGCCTGTTTTATTTCAATTCCCTCATTGTAGAAATCCGAAATGGGAAGATCTTCTATTTCTCACCAACGTCACAACACCTAGCTGGTTTCAAATAAAGGCCCGGTGTCGATAATGACAAAAGCGAAAGAAAAAAAAAATGTTGAATCATTAGTAAAATTCGAAAACAATAGAGCCACTCGATAAAATCCAAATAAACAATATAAAATCAAAATGGTTGCTGTAATAAAGCAGTTAACCGTGAGCAAGTCTGGTTGCTAGCCTCGCTTTCGGTTTAAATACACACTATTCGTTTGGAAATAAATTTTTAAAGGGGGAAAATCAATTTGTTAGAAAAAAAAAAAATACCGGAGAAATGCATCAATAATGATATACAAATTGAAAAGAAATAAAGAGTACGAAATAACTTTTCATAAAAGATAGAAAATAAACCATTTCTACTCGCTTATAGATTCCAATAAAATTTGAATCCTCGTCAAATTATTTTCATCAATGGTGTCGTCTTCATATTTATTAAAAACCGTCATCTGAAGCTGTCATTAAACTGTCAATATGGGTTTCTTCAGTTATTACGTCAGTCCTCCTGGCTGGCTGTGTATATATGTATATATTACGACAACAGACTGCGCCAATTGCACCAGAGGGACGAAAATGAAAACATTAACTTATATTGGGTTTTTCTTTTTAGATTCCCCACCGAGGTAAGTTTTCAAGGGAGGCTGTTTACAATGTAATTTTATGTTTAATTGGTCCTTTTTTTCTGGGCAACATTCACTATCTTTTTTTTTTCATCAGATACTTTTTAGGAATCATGATCCAACAGACAGCAAGGGAAGTGATTTATTCATTGATCAGCGCTTTTCCAATGTTTTATTGATCACTCCCAACACAGCATGCTGCCAAAAGACGTTGATCGCATAACTGTTCCTATTAAATGACTAACAAGATCTTTCCTGCGTTTCCCTCTCCTTTTTTTTTTGTTAATCTGATAATCGCTGTTCTCATACTTATCTTCTCATCCCCTCTTTCTTCTTCTTCTTCTTCTTCTTCTTCTTCTTCTTCTTCTTCTTCTTCTTCTTCTTCTTCTTCTTCTTCTTCTTCTTCTTCTTCTTTCAATCATTCTTATTCATTTTTTTCTCCTGTTCTCATTCATTCCTTTCCTTTTCTTTCTTATTATCATTTTTAAGATTATTACTGTCACTATATCCATTGGCTTTACCATTATTATTATTATTATTATTATTATTATTATTATTATTATTATTATTATTATTATTATTATTATTGTTGTTGTTGTTGTTGTTGTTGTTGTTGTTGTTGTTGTTGTTGTTGTTGTTGTTGAAACGACTTCCATCACAGTCATGGCCATCGTCTTAATTATCATAATAAAGTGAACTAATTTTACCATAATCATAATCATCACCATGAAATTATTTCTATCATCACCAGCAGCATAATGAAATGATGTATACCAACATAACCATCATCATCATCATGAATTTTCTGTACCATCATCATCAACACCATAATAATGTAAATATCATTACCTCCATCATCATCATCATCATGATAATCTATAATTGCCACTCTCATAATCATTGCAGTTCTGTTACTACCATAACCTCAATTAGATTCATTGTTAACCCATCATCCCAAGCATCATTGGTAAGTTTGGATCTATGGTCTTTACAACTGAATTCGGTGCTGAATGTGCCTAAAATAATCCAAGCTTAGAGATTATCATCATCATCGTTTTTCATTATTACTACTGCCAACATCTTCACTACAATGAATTGTTTACTGTCATCATCATCATCATCATCATCATCATCATCATCATCATCTTTGCAATCCTCATCCACAACATATGAAATGTATTCTTACGATCATCATCATCGTCGTTGACATCCTTATTATGATGAAGTTATCATTACCATCATCATTATCGTTAAGATGAAATTATTATTGCTATCATCATCATCATCATCATCCTCATGATTATGATGAAGATATTATCATCATCATTATCATGACGCTATTATCGATGCCACCATTATCATCATCATCACCATCATCATCATCATCATCATGAAGTTATTACAGCCTCCACCTCCATCAGCGACGGCAATTTTTTTCTTTTTATTTCCATGAAGTTATCAGTGCCGCCTCCGCCATCATTGCCATTATTATGATGAAGTTATTGTTACCATCACCCTCCTCGCCGTCACCCTCATTCTGATGATGAAGTTACAATTGCCACCGACATTATCATCATCATCATCATCATGGTAAAGTCAGTATTGCTACCACCGTCACCACCATGATGATGAAATCATTTATGCTACCACGATCATCATCATCATCGATATCATTCCAAACCTCACTTCTGCTACTGCACTTATGGTTTTTGTTGTGTTGGTTGTGGTTGTCGTTTTCATTTAATTGCAACTTTTCCGGTCTTATTTCGGATTCCCAGTTTTTTTTCTCTCTCTCTTTTTCTTGCTTCATTTATTAATATTTATTTCTTTAGCAATTTCATTTCTCGATCTTTATCAATTTATTTTCCCCACAATTTATTGGTAATTATTTATCTATTTATCTGCTAAGCGCTTCATGTATGTATTTATTTATTATCTTTTTTTTTCTTTTCTTTTTTTCTTTTTTCTTTTTTCTTTTTTTTTTTTCGAAGCACGGGCAAATAATTAGAACACATCGTTGACAATGACGAAAGATGCCGTAAGCATGGGAGCAATTAGAAAGAAACAAATAGGTTGTTGAATAAAAAGAAATAAAATTTCTTCGTGACAAAAATAATCTTCGTTGACACAGAAGAAAGGATGAGAATGACGAATAGGAAATATTCAAAAAGAAGAAGAACAACAACAACAACAACAAGAACTAGAAGAAGAAGAAGAAGTAGAAGAAAAAGAAGAAGAAGAAAAAGAAGAAGAAGAAGAACAACAACAACAACAACAAGAACTAGAAGAAGAAGAAGTAGAAGAAAAAGAAGAAGAAAAAAAGAAGAAGAAGAAGAAGAACAACAACAAGAACTAGAAGAAGAAGAAGAAGTAGAAGAAAAAGAAGAAGAAGAAAAAGAAGAAGAAGAAGAACAACAACAACAACAACAACAAGAACTAGAAGAAGAAGAAGTAAAAGAAAAAGCAGAACAAGAAGAACAAGAACAAGAAGAACAAGAACAAGAAGAAGGAAAACGAAATCCGCTAAAAAGAAAAAGAAGTTGATGAAAAAGGAACAACGAATAAGTAAATAAGTAAACAATGAAAAAAAAAGATTTTTTCCAAGATGGCGGAGAAAATCAAGGAAGAGAGAGAAGAATAAAAAGGGAATGAAATGAAAAAAAAACGTTGATGAAGTATATGAAAATACATTGATAACAAAAGATTGACAAATGTAGAGAGAAAGAAAATAGGATAAAAGATGAATATGGTAAAAATTACAAAAGACAAATGTAAGCAGTACTGAACGGAATCCGTTGAAAACCTACGACATTTACACATTTTTTACATCTGTTTTTGACATTACTGACAATATTACACAATTCAAATAAAATTCCAATATTTCATCAAAAGTACGAATGCATTTCAGCAGGAAGATTATATGTAATGCATTTCACATTTAAAAAGCTCTATTCTGTCAGAAGTATATTAATTCCTGACCACTGACAATCCTTTTTTTCCTGATTTTCAATGCATTTCTGCAGTAAAATCATTAGCTGTGCTTTAGTTTATAATATTTCCATCACTTTTGACCTTTTGAAAGTTCAATGAAAATTGTCATCGGAATGTGAGGCCAAGAAGCAAGAACAATAAGAAAAAAAGTGAGGTCTGGATATGAGTCCTGGTAAAAAGAATATATATAAATAAAAATAAAAATGAACAACTCACATAAAAAAAAATTATCAGGATAAGTCTTCATGACATTTCATCGTTCAGACGTCAGGAATATAAATATTGTAAATCTCTCTCTCTCTCTCTCTCTCTCTCTCTCTCTCTCTCTCTCTCTCTCTCTCTCTCTCTGGACACCATCAATTTTTTTTTTAATCGTGGTCTGAAAGAAAATGAATTTGGCTCTTGTCGACCTTGCAATGAATAGAAGAGAGAGTGGAGAGAATTTGATATGATCGAGCCCCCAAATTACGTATGTTATGGAAATGCATTCAGAGAAAAATGTGAAAAAATGTAAAAGAATCCTTAATATAAGGGGAATAAGGTGGAAAAATAATTTAGTGGATATTGAGGGAAAAACACGATTCGAAAAATGAAAAGCGAAAAAAGAAACGAATACTCCTGATTGCTGCAGGGTCATACCCCACTCCCACTTTGGTTTTTCATGGATAAAACCGATATATATATATATATATATATATATATATATATATATATATATATATATATATAATTTTAGGTATTGCCTTTTTTTAAAAATTTGTGTGAATCTATTTTTCCATCATAATGAAATAAGGCCTTGCATATATCTAACATGATTGTAATAGATTTGTAAGACTTGTCAGTTTGGCTCAGTTTGTAAGAGAGTCGACTCCCAATTGCTTGGTCGGGATTTTTTTATATATATGATATCGGTTTGGCATTACGCGATGAGGCGGATTAAGAGTGAAGAATCAACTCCCGTACTTTTAGTGAGGGTTGTCCTTATTCTTGTTAAGGTAGAAAAATAAAGCCAACTCCAGACTTACAATGAAGTCATACAAAATAATGGCTATGAAGAAAAGAGAAAAAATGTCGCGAAAAAGGATGCTATCTCTAGTCTAATATCCATTTAAATCATAAGATGAAGTATTGTATATCTTTTTTACTAATTTTGACTTTTTACTATTTACCGTGATCATAATTCTGTTCTTGTTTTGCGAGAAAAAAATAAGTTGGGTAATAATCAAAATTAAAACAACAATTCATAATATTTCATCTAATGATGAAAATAAATACTAAGATAATTGCTTTAATGATACTACTGGTACAGTTGCATTGATGACACACACGGCGCTGATATTCAAAGCAAAGGGTAGGTTCAAGGATGAGATTTGAACTTTTGTAAGCTTGTTAGAAAATTGTGACTGGGTGATCAAAGTAGGGGCCGTAAACCAACCTTCCCTTTAGCGAGAGAGAAATGAGGTTGAATTTCGTGCAGGATTTCATTCTTTGTTTTCGATTAGCGCTATTTGCTCAGTGTCGTTGAATGGCAGTCCGAGTTTAGTTGTGATAAAAAGAAAAGACTGCAAAAAAAATTGAACTGATGGTAAATATTCATCAGCAGCAGCACCCTTCAAGCATCCGTCGTTGTTCATAAACCCATGATTTGCCAGACCTCTCTATCATGGACATCGCAGAGCCAGTACTTTTTTAATATATATTTAGCTAGTCTCGCCATCTTACTTTCAGCCACAATTTTTCACTGATATACAGTGCTACCTTATGATTTCTCCATGAGAAGATGAGCATGATTCACTCATGTGCACCTTGCATGGTTCTCGGCTGAAAGGTCGATCTTTTGCTTAGGTTCCAGTTCCATAGGTGATAATCGGTAGGATTCATCGGTAAACAGTAGTCAGAAATAATTGAATGGATTACATTATTTCATTTGATAAATGAAGAATAATCATTTATCTTATCTAACCGTGCAATAAAAAAAAGAAGTCGAAATAATAGCAGGTAATTTACCATAAAGTCAGAGAAGAATGCGACTCTGAAAAATGTGAATTAAAAACCAAAGAGATGTGCAATTTCATTCTTAAGAGGAAAAAGGAAAAAGGAAGTCGTAGAATGCAGAAACTTGAACGAAGAAGGACAGGTGGTATATAATTTAGTATAGATATATTTATTGCTCATAAAAAAACACACTCACCGGACGAAATTTATTTCTCTATCGATTTTCTACAACTTTTTATATATTCCTTTTTTCCAATTTATTAACAATGAGGCTACGGAATTGGGTAAAGACAAATTTCATTCCTAATATGAGGAAAACATCGGTTTTATCCATTAAAAACCAAACCTGTCTATATTAAGTGGAATTGTTTTCGTACTACAATTGAGACATCAGCATCAGCAGTAGTATTGATAGTGATGAAGGTACGACGATCATACTGATACAATATTACTTTACTTACCCCTTTTATTCTCTTCCTGTTTGTTTCAACGTGACAGAGACCAATCGACAAATGGAAAAAAAGTTACACAGGTTTTTATATCATTAAATATTTCATGCATTCGGATTTTCACTCTCGACGTCTGGTGGCCATCATTGGAGTTTGGTTGACGTAAAGTTTTCTTTAATCTTTAGTATATTCTTCAGTATCCCAACTTTTACTATGAATATTACAACTATATTTTACGCATATGAATTTCCACACTAGAAGTCTCTTCGTCATCGCCGGAAATTGATTGATTTCAAGTTTCGTAAAATCTCCAACATCTCTCTCAGTATTTTCATCTGTATCATTCTACGATATTTTGTGCATTTGAAAGTTCTTGGTTATTGCTGGAGATTGAGTGAAACCGAGTCTCCTCAAATGTCCAGACTCTTTCTCGATATCATCACAAACCTCAACATCGATATGATCAAGACAGTCTTAATTTTTCGTCTAGTTTCTCATTCATCCGATCTAAACTCTTTACATGCTTCCAAGCTCGTAATCTATTAAGGATAGAACCCTAATAATATTCATTATATAATTTTTTTTTTTAATTACAAATGTGCCATTACTGCAACATTTGGATGTTGTTCCGACGAGGGACCGCTCGAAACTCTTACCTCTCCAAAAGTAAACCATCTCACAAAATGAAAATGGCCATGGCATTGTGTATATTCCATTCTGCGTGACTCTATAATTGCTCAACATAACAGAATAGGGAGAACACTTAGTGATAACAGTGCCTGAAGAAAGTAACACTCAAACTTCCGTCCGTCGAACTAATTAACCGATCGAGCATCGATCTTAATAGCATCTGGAAGCCTCTCATCATAAGAGACACCTCAAAAAAGAAGTAAACAGATTATCCAATACAAGGGGAGCAACTTAAAGTACATCAAAAACGCAATCCGGGTATACGAAAATGGATGTGATGTGTCCAACCCAATCGAGCATGCGCTTCAAATAAGTGATTCCACCTTCTAGAACAGACAACACCCGATGAAGGCCGAAAGGAAACAGGCCTAAACGTTGTTTAGAAATGTGCACATAGACGAGGTAAATAGTCCGGAATATATCATACATAATGATTAACACACCACGTCTAACAAAACTCAGACAAGGATCTTAATATGCTCTACGGTTTTCTCAGTTACCTGCTACTTTCCCAAATTTCGCACTCTTTTGTCTCCTGACTTATTGGTCCTCTTTTCACAGTTGACGACTATCAGATTCAGTGTTCTCCTTTAATACAGTCGTCGATTTTAGTTTCATTTTTCAGTGACGTTTTCTTCTTTCGAACAGCAACTGGTTTTGTGTCCTTTCGAAAGATCGCTTGATTCCACTTTTTAGCTTTACGATAAACCTTCAGCGTTAGTTTCCCAACAACCCGTAATAAAGGCACCCCCACCTCTTCCACTTATATAGCCTAGTGTGCTTGATATCCCACCACCCCAACTTCCGACAGCTCAGATACCATACCATCATCACAATTTCTTGGGTCTTGGTTGGATCCCTCAAAAATTCCCATTTGAAATCATGGTAATTGGCTCTTCACTTTGCACTGTTTCGGTTTAGGAAAACTTCTTTCTTTTTTTTTTTTTGTTTTTTTGAAGGCTCTCTTCTTGGATAGCGGGAAAACTTTCAATTAGTGAATATAGAAAATTAGTTAGGGGTGAGTACAAAATACATATAACCAGATAGGAATTTTGCACAGTGGGATTTGAAAAATTTAGAATGATAGAAATCCTATCAGGGTTGAAAACAAGGCAATTGTATAAAAGGAGAAGGACTTTCACAATTCATTCTTGCTGACTCAAGAGTGAAATTCAAAGGAAGTGATCACTGCCATAAGCAGCAGACTTCCAATGCCTGTCGTTGGATATAGACCATCCCCAAGATTCGCCAGACCTCCTTATCATGGGGATCGCGGAGCCAATATTTTCTGAACTTGACAATTTCCTTAACATCATCTTATTCTTACTTCCCGAAGTTTAACCAGACCTTTTTATAGTGGAGGTCGCAGAGTCAATATTTTCCGAACTTGCCTATTTCCTTTACTCCATCTTATTTTTACTGTTTCACGTATGATCTCTTGGGATCCACGTGATGAGATGTGATGTTCAGTGGTTGTCTGAAATTCATGCAGCATAGCCAGCCCATATTCATTTGACTTTTCTCATTGATTATACGGTATCTGGCCCGTTTTTCTCTGATATATTAAGCTATTTTGTGATCTTTTTATGTGATGTTGAGCATGATTTTCTCCATTGTCTTCGGCTACATGGTTATCACTTTCTATGTTTAGGGTAGGTTTTATGTTTCAGCTTCATAGGGGATTATTGAATGAGGTTCATTGGTTGTATATCCTTACTTTTCAGGAGAATTGGAATTTTCTCGTTCTTGAAAGTTAGGGCCCGATCTTCAGAAAGGTGGAAACATTTTTGAATATACGAAGCCGATGGCAGTGCCAATTACTGAAGCACCTGGCTGAGTGCAATGAGCTTCAAAAAAATCAGAGTATAAAGTGGAAGCAACCAGAGAAATGGACTGCAAAAATATCTTTAAAAAGAAACTTGTCGAGAGTGTTAAATATTATGGAGAATTGTTGCCACATGATCTCCAAAGAAAACCAACCGATAATGCCCATATGAAAGCTGTTGTTACAAATAAAAATAATGAATGTATTTTCCATTTTTTTAATCACTAACTTATTAGACCCGTCTCTGTTTTTAATTATATTTATAGGACTGGAAGAGTTGATCAATTTCTGCATTTGAATTATTCATTCATTCATTTGAATAATTAATTGATAACAATAATAATTAATATGGCGCCTGTATAGTCCCGTACAAATGTAACTTGACCATGCACAAATTGCAACAAAGAAAAATCAACGGATTTTGTGACCTCAGTATGTTTGAATATGATTTTTTTTTAAAGTCAACCGAAATCGTATAAGGAGAAACCCCGAGATTCAAAATGGCCGATATCTGTGTTAGTGATGATATTTTATCTCGAGAACTGGGCACTGTATTAGATTGAAATTTGGGAGGTGTATTGGGCATAAGAACGTGTCGAGTGTCAAGTTGTTTGAATGAATGGTTTTCGGGAAAATTTCAATTAATCGGCTAGGGAAACAGTCCAATGTGCCGTCCGTTATGAATTGCTTTCCCAATGAAAAAGAGACTCAGAGTCCGGCTCCAATTTTGGATAAACTACACTGGTCGAAAATGCAGAGTGAAATTCGTCGTGCAGGTGAAATAAAATCATTTAAAGGTGCTGATTCAAATCTGCTGTAGCACATCCTCACTTTCGTTATTACAGGAGAGCACATTCAAAATCAGAGCCAAAATTGCATTTGCTAAATTGTATTCCAGTTAATTTTAATGTGACAGCGTAGCTCAAGAAGCAGACAACATATCCCCATGAAACTGAGTGTATACTGAGAGAACCCACAGACATGTTTTAGAGAGTTGGCTTCTGAGAGTTCTTGACAGAATTCACAGTAATAATTGTTTGGGGTTCTCAGTCGTGCTCACACCGATATAGTCCTGTAGATCTTTGATTGAAATCGGGCAAATATTTTGAATAAAATGGCATGACGTAAAGAATCCCTTCAGCTTCCCAAAAGTCATAATCATCATCAGTCTTTTAACGTCAATCGTTGGACATAGACCTTCCCCAGGATTCGCCACAATTCTGTATCATGGGCGTCGTGGAGCCAGTATTTCATGAATCTGTCCAGTTCATCTCTCCATCTTGTGTTCTGTCGGCTTCAGTTTCTTATGTGATCTTTGAGGATCCATGCTGTGAGACGTGATATCCATCGGTTGTCTTTCATTCTTGCAACATGGCCTACCCATTGGCATTTGGGATTTTAATAGTTTCTAAGATGTCACGGACAACTGTTTACTTCCTTATATATTGTACCATCTTGTGATCCCTTCTTGTAAGGTTAAGTACGATTCTCTCATGCGCAGGTTGCATACTTCTCAGTTTGCAGGTCTGTCTCTTGGTTAGATTCCATATTTCAGCACTGTAAGTGACAATCGGGAGACTGCATTGGTTGTTTTTTATCAATTTGCATCTGCTCGATAGGAAATATTTCCGTCAAGAACGGGAAGCTGATTATGTAGCGTTTTACAAGGCACTTTTCATTATCCGTGTATTTCATAGTCCACAGACAATGGATTGTCGATTTATTTCCAGGTGGTGATACACACATAGATATATCGTCAGTGAGCTTTCTGATAACGTATCTTGTCAATCTGTATCAGTTGCGCATAGAAAAAAAAGTTGCAACTAAAAAGGTAATACATAAATGATATCTGTTTGAAGTTGAAGACAATATAGGAAATCATAGAAATATTTATTGAAAAACATGAAGATGCACACGTGAACGCAATCAAAAAGTCAACAGTATTCATATCAGATCAAGGTCAGACCAGATTTCTCACAGATATCAACTGTGGTTAACAGATAAAGATATATTTTCATACTTTTTTTCAGATGTTTTTCGATGTATGCGTGACTTTGCTAAATGCTGATTCATTCATATATATATATATATATATATATATATATATATATATATATTGTGTGTGTGTGTGTGTGTGTGTGTGAGTGTGTGTGTGTGCATAAAAAGACAGAATGGTAGACAGATACATACATAAATGATTGTGTGTTTATTATGAACACGCATTTTACATAGACGAATGAACGTATGAACTACTACCAGACCGTAATGTTGTCATAATAAAATATCTCAAAATCCATATTTATTGAGTTGCCATACACGTATAAGGACACCCTCAGACTGTGCTTCCGGGCATCAGCAGCAACATTTTAGCGTCGTCCTTTGACATACCTTTCCCCGGATAAGTCACAACCCTCTATCATGGGCGTTGCACACTTTCTGAACTTCTGTAGTTCGACACACCATCTCATATTTTGCCGGCCATGTTTTTGCATATGATCACTGAGGATCAACATTGTGAATCAGGATGTTCCTTAATTGTGCGACATTCTTGCCGCATGGCCAGCCCATTTCCAAATCAGTTTTTTAATGGTTTCTCTGACATCTCTGACCCATCATTTCTCTAATTTTCTGTGCTGTCCTACCAAAGGATTGGATTGCCTATTTGGGGTGATTTTACGCTACATTTCTTCTTATTTCGAAGATTTCATGGAGATTCATTGTCCTAGGTAAATGTAGTGGTCTACTTTCTCCAGTTCCTCATTTTCTTTTCTGGTCGCTGCGTCTTTGTCCCTAAAACCTTTGTTGTACATAACATTTGTTTCACTGATGTTCGTATGAAGGCCCTCTTTCTCATTTTCTTCATTCAATCCGTCTAGCATTTTTTTTCGAGATCATACAGGTCCTCAGCTAAAAGGACGGTGTCGTCAGAAGATCTGATGTCACGTATGTATTCCCCTTCTATTTTGATTCTTTTGCTTTCCCAATCAAGGTTTTGGAAGGTCATCTCAAGGCAGGCTGTAAAGAGTCCTATGTTGCATGTCTGGAGGAGTAAGGTTTTTGCAAAATTTGGGGGTTTGTTCGTCAATTTGGTCCCTGTCCATTGTAAGCTCCCCATTTTTTTTTCGAGCACCCTGATTATTTGCATTCTTCCGTGAACTAATAGCTTTTCAATCGCTTTGAAACCCCGACCGTTTTCGCAAATGCTTCCGATGACCACTGCTGTGCATATTCTTTCATCTTCCCTTCGTTTCTTTTGGGTGGTTTTGCTAAATTCGGTGGCTTCAATCTTTGCTCTTGTTGTTGTCAGTAGCGTAAGATTTCTAGGTATTTCCACGAGATTCCTGGTTTCGTCAGAGTTCACCAATGGATTATCTGCCCTTTGGTTTAAACATTTTCGCAGTTTCTATTAGAGTGGGTGTTATTTTGTTGCTAAGCTCATTAATGCATTCTTCTGGTTCAGTGAGGAGTTCATATTAGATTTTTCAGTTTGAGCTTGAAGGATTGAGTGACATCTTTTCCTATGGTAAGTGTTCGCAGTTTAATCTGGTTCATTTTCCAGTGTTCTTCGTCATCAGCATCATCATCAGTTTTTTATCGTCTATTGTTGGACATAGATATTCCCCAGGATTCGCTACGCCAACCTAACATGGGCGTCGCAGGGCCAATATTTTATGAACCTGTCTAGTTGGACTCACAATCTCATATTTCACTGGCCTTAGTTCTGCATTTGATCCCTGATGATCCATGTTGTGAGTCATGATGTCCATCGATCGTCTGACACTCTTGCAGCGTGATCAACCCATTGCCATTTGAGTTTTCTAAGGATTCTATGATGTCTCGGACTCCTGTTTTCTCCCTGGTATATTTTGCTGTCTTGTAGTCTCTCCGTATGATGTTAAACATGATTCTCACATGTGCACATTTCATGGTTCTCCGTTTGCAGGTCTGTCTCTTAGTTTGGTTCCATGTTTCAGCTCCATAAGTGATTGTCGGGAGAATGCATTGGTTTATACTCTTTTCTTCAGGACTAATAGAATTTTTATGTTCTTTTTCTGAGGTCACTTTGGCTGTGTTGCTCTTATATACTAGGATGTAGTCGATTTTGTTCCTTGTTTCGTGGTTGGCGCTCTTCCAAGTTCATTATCTATTTGATTTCTTTTTGAAAGAGGTGTTCATGATTTCGAACTTGTTTGCTGTTGCAAAATGAATAATACCTCCGCCTCTTTTGTTGCGTATTTTGCATCCAGATTTGCCAATACAACTCTCATTTCTTTGTATTACTTTAGTGTTGAAGTCTCCCATCATGATACCGAAGTATTCTTGCTATCTTTGTGTAGGGAATCCAAGTTGCCGTAGAATTTGCCTCGTATCCTTCTTGGTTGGTCGTTGTTTGTATCGTTGGGCGATTTGCACAATACCACTTGCCAGGCGATCTGAAATAGCTTTAAATCCCATAACGTTGTCTTTGAGGGTTTTTTTTTCTATGAATAAAAGAGCTAACTCTGATTCCCTCCTCCTCTTCCGTAGCTGTATAGAAGATTTTAGTATTTAGTTCATTTAGTTATTCAGGTATTCCTATTTCTGTGATAATGCTCACACCCACCCACCCCCACACACACACATATATATATATATATGTATGTATGTATGTATGTATATATATATATATATATATATATATATAGAGAGAGAGAGAGAGAGAGAGATTAATGTGTCATCAACAGATAGCTATTTTGATGTATTACATCTCTTCAGTGTGGCTATAGACTTTCCATTATCCTATCCAGTACCACGAGGTAGGATTGAAACCTTAGCTTCCGACCTGGAGGCCAATATCCGGAACTGGACAGTCAGTAAGGCTGAATTTAAGTGTTAGATATTTATTTTCACGGATAAATTCCCCATCTACCAGAGTGCTCTATTCCTATGGAAGAATTGCGGAAGATAGACGGTATATGTCCGACATAACGTAATAATTATGAAGATATTTTTGTCGGATCTATATTCTGTTCGACACAGTGTTACCTAGTAGCATATAAAACAGTGCAAAATCACATAAATGAATAAAGCTTATTCATTCCTTTATCTGTTCCATTTTTACAAACATTTGTTTTCATTGCATTCAGTTCTTCTTCGTTTTATCCTTCTAATCTTGTGTGAGCGCCACCGAATGCATTTCCATTATCATGTGTAAGCGCTACTGGACACACTACATGGTGTCCCACCCTGTTAATACTCATGAGTAAATCTTGTCGACTCCCACAAAAGAACAGTTTCTTCGTTTAAGAAGCATTTGGTGGGATGTTACGAGTATCACTTTTTTTTTAGGTGGAATAGACAGAAATGTTGCAGAGACTCAGTCTTATTTTTTTTCCAGGTCAGATAGTTTGCAGTGATTTCTTTTTGCTCAATTCTCATGAAGACTATTTGGGCTCACAGAAACATCGGGAAGTGTTTCTCAAAAAATAATTGGTTATTTTTATGCTTAGAGAGAATTATTTTCCACAAAAGTATATTTGGGTTCTTTTGGGATGTTTGTATATTTGTTCAAACGTTACAAGTCATAGTATGGTGGCCTAACTAATCACTCATTACACCTGAACCTATCAAAATTACTTTTTATTGCTGCACTTTTATTATTTTATCACTTGTTTCATTCCATCTTATTATTTTTTTTTGCTTTTAATCACAGCCCTCTATAATCGTTTCATTACTTATTGTCTTCTTCTTAATCTTGCCCATGAGCAGAAATCCCTTTGTGAGGACCCAGATGTCGAAACGAGCCGAATCCAGACTGTTATAGTTGAACTGACAGACTAGGTTAGTGCGTCGATCTGCTAATAAAACTTGCTATACGGGAAAAAAGTCGTTGTTATCGCGAGAGTAAACGTAATACACAAGCTATGCAGTGGTATCTCACAGCTGACCGAGTGACAGCACAGGAGAGTTAAAGTTATTTACATGTGCAGTAAAGTCTCTTCTAATTGGTTGCCACGTTGCATCCAGGATGTGTAACTGGTTATTGATATATTGGAAATATTTCGATAACTTCTGGACAGTCCCTGTATTTATGTAAACAAACTAATCTGATAAGATTGTCTTAGAAATATACAAGTGGAAATTTGGTAATAGAATAAGCGAAGATATATCTTCACAAAAAGAAAAACAATGAAGGTGTAAAGTACTAAAGCATTGATGATGACAATTCTCCATCAAAGAAATTTGGGCAACTTGGAACTATTACATCTACTAATAAGTGTAAAGAAACAACCCAATTATAAATAATGTAAATGTTTTATCAAAGGAATCAGGACAATTTAAACTATTACGTTTGATACTATAAAATAAACAGATTGAAAAGTTATGATAATCAAAACGTTCAGACATCTTAGATTATAACTACCATCACCAGTCATTTACAAAGCGATCACATTTTTGACGGATTTTCTATTAAACCTTTAATTAAATGCTCTTTATTACTATTATAATTATTAGTGTGATCTTTGCTCTTCGAAATTCGTCAATGCTAGCGATATTTTGATAAAGAGGCCATATTTGGAGAAAAGATTCAAGGTTTTCTTGGACCACTGATTCAAATTCGTAGAAAACCAATTAATAATGTTCGCCTGTATCTGACACAACGAATCGATAATAAATGTTCCATTATGGGAATGAAATATATCGTATCCATATCAGTAGAAATAATCAATCAATTTTTCCCATTTTTTTTATTTTTGAATGAAATACGGAGAGCATTAATTGCATCCCCAACACGATCATTAATAAAAGCAGCAAAATAAAAAAAATGGCCTAATTATTTCATTTTAAAAGATGTTTATGTCTTTCTTTAATCATCCAACACTTGATAGAAATAGTCATCATAATAGATATCCGTACCTCGCATAAGTGAATCATCGTAGCCCACAAGTGTACCAAAACTGATTATAGAGAAAAAATTGATAAAATTATCTTTTAAAAAATCTTATATCTAAAATTATCTAAAAAAGATCTTATTTCTAAAATTAACTTTAAAAAAAGATCTTATATCTAAAATTATCTTTAAAAGGAGATCTTATATCTAAAATTATCTTTAAAAA
>OY735223.1:41949218-41981718 GCA_963457665.1 Thysanoteuthis rhombus
TTGGTTGCGGAAAACGTTTCAATCAACGCTCAGATACTACATTCTGATCCTTGTCGTAATATACATGGAGCAACCAGGATCAAATGAACGCTCTGATCCTCGGTAGGGTTTCGAACCCTTACTCAAATAATACCATTAGTTCTTATGGGTACGATGCTTGTAACAATAATTCATCTCAGAGACCCAGACAACGCTGTTAGTTGAAAAAAAAGCCGCGTTCGACTTCCTGCAAACAAAGAACAAGGCAGGTGCAAAAGTCAAGAAATGAGGAAACATTCTTCTGCTTACTTCTCTTCAGTGTTGTCAATGTAGATTTTCAGACACGACTACTCTTATATCTGGCAAATGGCACCTTCGCGCCATGGACATTTGACGAGTACCGAATTTCAACATGGATAACCCGATACCATAGATGATCTGCACCTCCACCCTGATTTAGCTTCCATTGGGAATGAAAGATGAATTATCTTGGTTATGCAATATTTATGCAAATATGTATAACGATTATTAGTTGATACGCGCCTGGAATGTTTAGCGTAAAATATTCGGAGAAAAATGCAGGTTATATATGGAGAAATACGATGATCGTGATTACATAAACACAGACAGACAGAGATTTCTTCTATGGAGTGAGATACTATTTACCGTTTCATGTCATTGTTATGCTTTCCGCTTTTTTGTTTTTTTTACTCATTCTGAAGCTTCAAATCGAAGCTACCATTATGAAGTTTTCTATTAAGGTCATGTGTTATCATAAGGTTTGCTTATCTCACATAAAACCAAAAACATTTCATCGATGTAGAAATAAAAACCAAATTGGTTTTTGAATATCAATTACTACTTGCACATTGTCTATGATCTTTTTCTTCTTTCACAAATTATTGATAAGGAAATTCATCTTATTACTGGGATGCCTATTTCGTATTTCAATTATATTCTAGACTATATTAAACAATTATTTTAGTCAGAAATGATGAAGATAATTCTAAAGTTTTTCATCCAATTTATTTTGCCTTGTAGTACATACCATATATATATATGCCATTTTACAAATTCTACAGTGACAAAAGCATACGCACAAACCTATATATACACACACCACAATATATATATATATATATATATATATATATATATATATATATATATATATATATATATATATATATATATATATTCTGGAAAGCTGAACAGCTATAAACTCTAAACAGAGTCACTTATTTCCCCAATATCTGATAATGCCATTGATGTAATTTCTTTCAGTGTTGTTTCTCTTCTGTTTTATACATACTTCGTTATTATTTACTTGCAAGGAATCCCAGTGTTGCCTGGGGGTAAATAACGGAACATCAAACATTTGACAATGCACAAATTAAAACATATGCTTTGATAAATGCCTCTTTACTATGCAACTGAGCAGGAGGTTGCGGCGTGAGCCAAAAAAATCTTTATTTTACTATATTGGGTGTAGTGACTGGCGGATTGTGGGATCGATTCCAGGCATGGTTAGCACACCCCTTGGCAAGTTCGCCCACAGCGTAGCAAGTATGTTTCTTCATATATATAATACACAGCACAGAAAATGGAACAAATAATTATTCACACCTATAACTCATTCTTCACTGCCAGTGGGTTACGTTTATTGAATGCCGTAGATTCACAGACTTGGTTCCATTTAATAATGTTTAACACTCATTCTATATCTGAAAACGGGAAAGCAAATAAGATTTTTTTCATGCCTCCGTTACAGTCTAGAAGAAGACACGTTTCTATTCACGATGGCATCATAATGCTGACCCAGACCTGTACTTTTCGTCAGTTGTACGACAGAATGACTTTGAAAAATTCAAATCACTTTCGATGGGAAGTAAACTATTCAGAGGATTTTTTCATTATTTTTTGTACGGTAGACGGAAAGTGAGTTTCCAGTTAAGCATTATAGTTACATTGTAAATCGTGCTCCCATAACAAATATTAATTTTTCTCACCTTGCCCTCTTTTCTACCACGATCAGGCGTGCACACAAACATAATTACAGAGAACCACACACACACGCACACACACACGCACACACGCACTCACACACACGCACACACACACACGCACACGCACGCATATATATATATATATATATATATACATATATATATATATATATATATATATATATATATATATATATGTAATCTTACACATCAGACAATTTTGATAAATATAAGGTGTGATATGTTGGACGGTCTGAATAACATGATTTTATCTCGTCAAAATTTGATCAACAGAATATTCGGGTGAGTTAGTTCATAAGTTCTTATTGGGATAGGTTTGAGACATCAAAACATTAACTAACACTCAACTCTCCCTGTCTGTTAATATAAATTTGATCTTGTATAAGCATGATATTCAATTGTTTTTCTTCTTCTTGTTGTTCTCTGATAGATAGATGAGCTTAGCTGACCGCTGCACAGAGCTACGAAGGCGAGGCGGACAAGCTAAGTAGACTACGTCGTACTGTGTATGATATACAGTCGAAATATTTGTCTTTACCTGGACACGAACACCGACATCAGGTGCCACTGATTAGGATGCTAGTATCCCACCGACGAAGAGGTATTCGAACAAATTGATCAATCTGTTACACAATCACTTTGCCGAGGATTTCCCATGCCTCATCGGACATTTCACGCTCAACTCGGCAAGTTAAAAAAAACAACTCATTTTCTATTTCTTTGAGGGAGCCATTCTGCGCCGTAAGTCTTGAAAGCTTTACAGCTTTTAACACTAAAGATTGAAAAAGTTTTTTCAATTTTTTTTTTCCTTGTCACTTAAGTCACTTATTTCCCAACATCTGTCCATGCAATCTGTGAAACTTTATCCAATGTTTTCCCCTGTTTTACATATACTTTGATATTATGGTATAAGTTACTCTTGTTAGAATCATCGCTCGTTTACCATGATGCCGTTTCGGGGATTTCAGAACAAAACAGTTGTATTAACGTAACATTAACATAACACCCCATCACCTCCCTTCAAAGTACGTTTTAACATATTGCTCATGCCGTGCATAGAGCTCGTTTTTTAAGATATATATATATATATATATATATATATGTGCGTGTGTGTGTGTGTGTGTGTGTGTAAAATACAAATAACCAAATTTAAAAAGTCACTGCAATACCAAGAACCTCTATATTCCCTAACAAAAACAAACTTGACTGCATACCACTTATGACCACCTCCTACAACACGCTCTCACCTCTGCTACGTATAATTAATAAGAGATGGAATATGCTCAATGAATAAACAAAACTCAAAAGAATATTCTTAGGGCCGTGTGTCATCGCCTGCTGCGAAACCCCAAAACATCAAAGTCATGATTAGCAGTAATACTATAATAAACAATAAAGTCTCATACAACACTATTCCTAAAATCCTAAAATCCTAAAATTCTTCCGATCCCTCAACAAAAGGAATAGTCTGTGCAGCAACTACCTCAAGTACACCAACATCTTCACTAGCTGTACCAGTAACAAGACTTTCTTCATATAACATAATTCTAACTGTAGAAGCAAAAATGTTATCTACCTCTTATGTAATGGATGCAAATCGCAGTATCCAGATAAAATACAGTCGAGACTCTCCATTATGATAAAAAAAGGAATCTTCTTTCTTGATTTCCATTTATGCTTCCGAAGCAAAACATCTGATGCAAAATTTGTTTTTTGAAGAAGTTTCAACAACTGAAAGGTATAAACATGCTAGCGAAGAAGGGAACCCCTCGCAAAACACGTATTGCGTATTAATAATTAATTTATGAATTAATTATTCAACATATAAAGTCTCCATGTACTTTTACTCCTGGATCTGTCTCATTCCCTATTGTTCATATATATATATATATATATATATATATATATATATATATATATATATATATATATATGATCAACACTGCTAGGGAACCATGTTGATATGAATGTTTTGTTTATAAATATTTGAAATAATTACATGGTAAACAACTGATGGTCTTGACAAGGAAAATTCATACGTAGTACCATGGTATCAAATCGTGAGTAAAACATTTATAAAAAATAATTTGAAAATAATTGCCTGTAAAGACTTACATTTTTCGGAGAAATTTTTCTTTTTATATTAAATGTTTAATGATTTAAAGCTTTGTAGACTAAAATACATATATGTATATATGTATATATATATAGAGAGAGAGATAGAGAAAGAGAGACAGACAGAGAGAGAGATAGGTAGGGAGTGTAAGGTGATTTCACCATAAGTTAGCGGTTGGCAAGCTGCTCTGGCGGATAATTTCTACTGAATGGTGAGTTTAATATCCACTGAATCTCCCATACTTTTGGCCTTGTACCAAATTTATGTTATATATATATATATATATATATATATATATATGTGTGTGTGTGTGTGTGTGTGTGTGTTATCAGAATTTTCTATCCATGTTTCCAGGCAGGACTATTGGATATTCAAGGATCGACTTCTTTGTCCATTCTGAAACATTTAATTAAACAGCACCCTCTCCTGCACTGACATGTAATAAACATTTTTGTGTATATATATATATATATATATATATATATATATATATATATATATATATATATATATATATATATATATATATATATATATATATATATATATATTCTACATGCGCAATTTGGGAACGTTGGTCGTAATTCAAGCATTTTGTTCGTTTTGTTTTGTTCAGTAAATACAATCCCAGAAGGCATTGCAAACAATCTGATTAGGCCTTTAGGACCAGGAGTAATTAAGAGATGAGACAATGATATTTCAGTAATGTAACATAGATTGGATATTAAAAAAAGAAAAAAAAACAATTACAGAAACAGAAAAAAAAACAGCCGATAGAGGGGAAAAGAGAATGCAAATGACAGCAGGGGGAAGGGGTTTAAGGGAAAGAGAAGAATAAAAGGGACGAAGATAGAGAGAAGGAAAGAAGAAAGAGTTGACGCGTAGGGATAAGGTGAAATACGGAAAGGAAGGGTGGATTCATGGCAGAATGTCTAGTGGAAAAAATAAGGGGAGAACAAACAAATACGAATACGTAAAATACGTTAGATGGGGAAGAAGGGGCGAAGGAAGAGTAGAGGTGTCCAGAACATGGGGGAACATTGAGGGGTAAAAAAGGGGGAGGGCGATAAAAATAGTTCAATAATCTAAAAGCGAGGGAGGGGGGATTGCTTGGTCCATAAAGGATGAAAAACATTAAAATTGACAGCACTGAGCAAGGGAGATAATTCATTTAGATGCGAAAACATTTAAATTGGTATCACTGAGTGGAAAGCCTAACTCACATTCCGATATGTCCGTCAGTGACGGCAATTGTTGTAAGAAATTGTAGCATATCTATGAAGGGTATATTTAAATTTTAACAGAAGTGACTCAACGTTTGTATATTTGAAATTCCCTCCGTTGTTTTTATTGTTTGTTTCTTTGTTTGTTTTTCTCAAATTTTAAGTACGTAGCGTTGGCAGTGGTTTGCACTCACTGAATGTATTCGATTGGATTACTGTCTCTTGGTGTTTCATACAATACGAAAGGCGAAATAAGTTGACGAATTGAACCAACATGAACTGACAGAAAATCTGAAACTGCGCTGTTTTGAGGTGTGCTTTTCACTTCTTACTCCAATCTTCTTACTCAAATAACGACACATTTTGAAAATATGTTATCACTTGCTGGGTTAGCTGTCAAAATATATATTTTTATTAGACGATTGCAGTTTCTGCTCAGATTTTTATGCTCCGAATTTTCCTTCATTAATGCAACATTTCAACATCATACAAAGAAAAAGAGAATGGATGAAAAGGCTGAGAAATAAAAGTGATATCATAACTATAATGAGGAGAATACAAATAGAAATACCAAGTTGCAAAAAAACAAAGATATAGAGATAAAAAGAGGAAAGAAAGAATAAAAGAAAAATGGATAGAGAGTAAGAGGTAAAAAAAATGAGTGAAAATTAAGAAGAAAAAAAATGAAAGTAATAATAAAAGTACAGAGAGAAAAGGAAAGCAAACAAAAACAGACAGAGGTGAAAAGACGGGGAAGTGGAGGAAGAAAGATGGGAGGAAAGAAGCAAGGAAGGGGGAAAGAAATAAGCCAAACTGAATATGGAGGGGAGTGGATTGAAAAAAATATATACAAAATGAAGAACCACTAAAGGAAACTAGCATTCCAACAAATATTATGAATTATTGCCACTGGTATGTACTGTATTTGGGATGATCAATTAAAAAGTCCGTAAAAGGAGTGATCAATGGATAGGTTATTCCTGTCACCAATTGCTGGGATGTGATCGCTGAAAAAAGGCATGAATCGGCATAAATCATTTACTTACATTCCAATTTTAACCCCCGTACTAGAAAAAAAATTTTGTAGGGAATTCTCAAAAAACACTCACACAGAGAAAAAAAAACGTTTTGCTCAATCGTTGAGTTTAGTGCGTGTTTTTTTTTTACTCTGAACGGTAGGAGTCCGGTTATAAGTAAAGATAGAAACATATAAATGTTAAAACAAACTAATAACTTAAACCCAGCAACAGTGATTAAATCAATCTGTTATGGGTAGCGTAAATGATGAATAGGAAATAAGCAAGCAAGATTTTTTCTTTAAAACTAAGAAAAAAGGAAATTGACAGAAACAAAATAAGTAAGAGAAAAACAAAGACGGTTATGAAGAAAGATGAGGAATCCAGAAGAAAAACGTGAAGAAAAAACAGAAGAAAGAAAAATGAAGTCAAAATGAAAGAAGCCTGAAGAAAGAATTATTGATAAATAAAAAGTTACAAAATAACGAGAGAGAGAGAGAAAACAAGAAAGGAAACGAAGAAACAAGATAAGGTAAGATGGGAAAACCGAAAAAAATACCCCCAAATAGCACATAACAGAGAAAAACCATGGAAAGGTAGAAAAAATGAGGAAAAAAAACAATATATCAGGCAAAAACGCTGGCCAACACGACTCACAAATTGGATCCCAAGAGAACAGATGCGAAATTATGACCAGCAGAAAATGAGACGGGGTAGCGATTCAGACCGATTCAGGAGATATCAGCGCTGCGATGTCCGTGATAGACAGATCTGGCGAATATTGGGGAATGTCCAACGACTGACGCTCAGAGGCTATTTGTACTGCTGCCAAGGATGATGATGATGATGATAATGCGTCCGTTAGTGTTCTGTAGATGCCGCGCAAAAAAAGAGTTTCAGCGAGCAATCATTTTGAAATATATGATGTCATTGCTGAGCCTCAACAAGATGGACTGGATTAGAACTGTGTATTCCGTCTGGTGTAAATGTATAATGCTACAAGGTAAACTATTTTGTATACCCGTATGCATCTATTCTAGAATACATGGTACAATAATCAAAGTGTACTGTGTACAATTATCTCAATGATTTCCCATGATGCTGTCTTTTGTCATGGTTTATAGCGGAAAAATACTAAATTTATTAGGAAAAATATTTGAAAAAGAGAGCTAGAGCGGATAAGTATTGAAGCGGGTAGTTACTGTGTAGCCGGGTTCTTGGAGCCGGATCCCAATCCTTGTGGTGGCACAATGTATCCCAGAACCCCCCAAAAAACTAATTTAGCTCGGGACACATGACGACTGGGAAACAAGAAGGAAACAAAGAAAAAACTATAGGAAAAAATTATCAGTAGTCACGTATACCATCCCTTCTCTGTCCTTATCTCTCTCTCTCTCTCTCTCTCTCTATATATATATATATATATATATATATATATATATATATATATATATATATATTCCTATTCTTTCCTAATTCTCTGTCTATCTTTTCCAATTTCTCGTTTCCTCTTCTTGGTTCGTTTGTCTCTTTCCTCTAACGTCTTTGTCGCCCTTTCTAACTTCTGAACCAATCGGCAACTCCTCATACAAGCACGAAAACACCCGCCAAAAGGCCCCCAAGATGTATCAATTACACGAGAAATATGTTGTAATGTAGCATAATGGGACTGCATATTGCATTAGGGAGGAGTTATCGTTCCTGGTTCGCGATCGGGCCCTAAGGTAATATTATCCATTTTTTTTTTTTCTCTCATTTGTATTACATTTTCTGGTGGTTTTTTTTTTTTTGTTTTTTTTTCTCTTTTTTTAGTTCTGATTTATTTACTTATTTATTTCGGCTTTTACATCTGCCAAAATATTTGGAAGGAGTATATGGATTAACTCGTGTCTGTCAGCCCGTCCACACAATATCTCCAAAAGTTTTCAATAGATTTTCAATGACATTTTGGGTGAAAGGTAAACCATGGTGAGAGGAGGTATAGGTTGAATTTTTGTGACGGATCCAGGAATTTTCTTCTTGATTGAGAGAGATTTTTCTCTCTTCAATACAACTAAGCATTCACTTATATTTATCTACACAATATCTCCGTAACTTCTCGGTGAATTCAAATGACATTTTGTTGATGAGTTATCTCTGAGTAAAGTAGGAATTGATTAAAGTCTTGAGCAAATCCAGAAATCGTTTCACAGATACCTTCCCTGCAATGTAGCTATAGGTGAACTGATTTTCATTCAGTTTTTAATGACATAGGCATAGGAAGTAGTATACACAGTCTGACTGCTTTGATTCATTTTCTTGGTTATTTGTTTGTTTGAACCTTTCTATTTGTATAAATGGTTTACAGTTTGAATGTGCGCTGAGGGACTTTATAGTAAGAGGTAAATAATGATACAAGACCGACATGCATTGATAAAAAAGCTTGAAACGTATCCGAAAATACTATCGCTGCCTTGTGCCAGACCAGATTATGCTCGGTAAATAACCACCCACACTTTAACGTGTCAGAAGTTCTACTGGAAATTTCTGAGAATTGAATCGTGCGTTTCCTTACAAGGGAACAAGAGGAAAAGGTACTATAGTATATAATTCCTTTTCGTGGTTAATTACTTCCAACTTGGAGGTATCACCTGGTACATCGTTATCATAATGACCACCCTTTTAAAGTTTGTCGCTTGACATAAGTCTCTTGTTGTGAGGCATGGGGATTATTGGACCTTACGCTGTTGTGTTAGCCAATGATGCGATGGTGATCTTAGTCTCGGAACCTTTAACTGCGTACAAAGTACAAGTCTTTGATTTCATCACCGTATATAAGCTTTTTGATTACATCCGTTAGAAGAAGAAAATAATGTTTTCATAGAGCTTTGAAAATGACGTCCATTTTAGTTGATTGTCAGAGATGAACTATTCAAAATGAATGATAGATAAACGAACAAATAATGTCATTTTGATTTCATCTGTAATTAAAAAAAGAAAAATAAGAACAAATCAAAAAGACTCTTTATAAGTATTTCGAAAATGACGTCCATTTTCTTTGATTGTAAGACTCCAAACTGCTTCATATATATATATATATATATATATATATATATATATATATATATATATATATATATATATATATCAGTGTAATGAAGTATATGTTCCGTTGACAGACATATTTCGGCAGTTTGCCATAATAAGTGTGAGGAGAGCAAATGAGAAAGAAAACCGTGGTGATATGAATTTCTCGTGGTGAAAATAGAGTGGGGTGTACATGATGGTTTTCCACACCAAGTTTGGGGGTATTGCTAGAAGAACTAAATGAAGAAAGAAAAAGAGTTGGCCTACACATGAACTTCAGTAAAACAAAAATCATGTGCAACGATCACATTGAGAATGAGGACATAACTGTCAAAATCAAAGATGCAAAACTGGGGAAAGTAGACCACTATATCTAAGAGAACGGATCTGCATGAAACCCATAAATCAAGCAAAGAATCACCCTAGGATGGCTAGCTTCCGACAGAGCAAGCTCAACTGTTAAAAACAAGACGATCCCAATAATACTAAAAAGGAAAGTATACAACCAATGCATCCTCCCGATAATCACTTATGGATCTTAAACATGGAACCTAACAAAGAGACAGACTCGCAAACTAAGAAGCATGCAACGCGCACATGAAAGAATCATGCTCTACTTCACATGGAGAGATCACAAGACAGCACGGTATATAAGGAAGAAAACAGGAGTCAGAGACATCATAGAAACCTTAGAAAATCTAAATGGCAATGGGCAGGCCATGTTGCAAGAGTGGCAGACAACCGATAGACATCACGAATCACATCATGGATCCCCAAAGATCACATGCAAAACCGAGGCCGACAGAATACAAGACGGGGAGATGAACTAGACAAATTTAGAAAATAATGGATCTGCGACGCCCATGATAGAAAAGGGGAAGGTTCATGTCCAACGACAGACGTTAAAAGGACGATGATGATGATGATGATGATGATGATGATGATTCGGAGAGAAGTATTTTATCAACGGGTACAGGAGTGACGTCAGACAATGATAGAGATACACGGAGGAAATTTTCTTTCGTCTTGAATTTGATGAACCAGAATGCCTAAAGTGTTGTTGCCTTGTGCCAGACTAAACATTGTATAATGAATAAGAAGACTGAAAATCGCAATACTGACCTTTTAGGTCATAATGAGCCAAGCTCTATAAATAATTCGTTTTACCCTCTGATGGTTGATGAATAGCCATGATTTCTCGTGAACCTATTCACTACATCAAATAGTTCGAGTCTCATTTGAAGCTCCGGCCTCCCCATAATAAAATCTATGTTTTTGCAAGCAAAACCTGATATGTTATCAATCGTTTTCCAGCCTAAAGCATCCCTAAAGCGACCTAAAGTCGAGATTTTTTTTTTGGAAACATCATCAATCATCCGCGGTATATGCTGTCGAGCATGATGCTCTTTTGGCAAATGCAGAAAAAAATCTTTCCAACATTGCCTCCAAGATTCTCTGCAGGATCTAAGTGAATTTCAGTCATAGGACATGAAACATCATCAATTTTTTTTGTAACACCGAGTGATCTCAGCCATTCAATATTTACTCAAGTGATGTTGAAACAGGCCCACGAAAGTTGTGCGCCGTTTTTAATATCGAGGGAGCAAGTGTGTGGAACTTTACAATCAAATCCACCTTCCTTACCATTAGCTCTCTTTTAGAAAAAAATATAAAGATAAGTGAAGGTGTAGATCTTATTCCATTAAATCAATTGTAGCAACCCCCGGTTTAACTGAAAAAGGTGACTTTTTAGTGTCCAATATAAGTAACTTGTGCCGAATTTCCCGGCCATCCACCATACATACCTTTTCAGGAAAAAAAAACCTTCACCAACCAGTAGGCAACTCCAAACTTGACATACACTACCCATTTCTTTACAATGATTCGGATTCAAACTCAACAAAAAAAAGACAAAGGAGACCCTCAAAAGAAGAAGAATTCAAGCTAAGAATCACACTAGGATGGCAAGCCTTTGGCAGAGTAATCTCGACCTTCAAAAATCAAGTAGATCCCATTAATCCTAAAGAGAAGGTTGTAAAACCAATTTATCCACCCGATAGTCACTTATGGAGCTTATACATGAAACTTAACCAGGAGACAGATCTGCAAAGAGAGATCTATGTTGATGCACATGAAAGAATTATGTTTGGCCTCCCACGGAGAGACCACAATACAGCACAGTACATCCAGGAGAAGACAAGAGTCAGAGACATCATAGAATCCATTAAAGAACTCAAATGGCAGTGGGCTGGCCATGTTGCAAAAATGGCGGACAACATTTGGACATCGTGACTCCCGACATGGATCCCTGGAGATCACATTCGCAACCGAGGCCGGTGGAGTATTAGATAGAGACACGAACTAGACAAATTCAGAAAGTACTGGCTCCGCGACACCCACGATAGAGAAGTTTGGCGAATCCTTGGAAAGGTCTATGTCCAACGACAGACTTTAAAAGGATGATGATCCTGATCATGATGATGACAATTCATATTCGAAACGCAAATCGCCCTCTGTACATCTTTCACGTTAGAAAGGTGTGGAAAGTCCGCAAAAACACGTTCACGATTGCCAGTACTGTTTTTAAGCCTGATACCCACGCTCTTTTCGGAACGAAGCATCCAACTATGAAGAAAAACACTGCATCCTGATGTTCGCTTCATACGGCCCTGTGCCAGACTAAGCAATCTCTATAAAATATGGCACAAATAATAATAATAATAATAATAATAATAATGATGATGATGATGATGATGATATTAATGATGATATTAATGATAATTATAATAATAATACTTTTATTCGTGCTTTTTTGGCTTTATGCCTGATCATGTTGGTTTAATGAAATTCAACGCAATTTTAAGAATGGTAAGCCATCTCCCGTAATTGCGTTAGCCGTAGGGGTAAACTACACCTTCCATACCTCTCTCGCCGAATTCTTCTCTCTATCCATTTACTGTGAACTAAAAATATTACTAACAAATAAAATCTGAGAAAAAAATCTTCAATAATAGAGGCAAAAAATGTCGTGTAAAAGATCGTGGTTCTTTCCCTGTGGGTGTATCTTATTGGGAACAAACTTAAAATGAAAACAAAAAAAAACTTTTTGAAAATACGATTGGATGTGGAATATTTCCACTGAAGATCTAGCACGCACGCTCGAAAGTTCATGAGCACGAAAATGCGCATGCGCTTCCTATGTATACTAGTTGGAATATTATAGAATTACCCCACTCAGCGCTACCTCGTTCAGCGCTGATTAGCTGTAGCACTCTTTTCTAAATATTTTTTCATAAAGAATCCAATACTAATTAATAATGGTTATACATCATCCGAATTCATATTTTCATTGCATATATGTTTTTGATGCTTTCAAAAGCTACTTACTTAAAACATTTGTATGACCTGAAGGATCCCTTACATTAATAAAGAGTATACAATACCGATTTAGATTTATACGAAAAATAAAGATAAACCTATGAACCAAGTACATATTTTTCCATTTTTACTGGTTTTTCATCACTTTGGTGGAACGGCAAGCTGGTCAGTCGTTAATAATATTACGAAGAATGGAGCAACCTTGAAATATTCACTTTTGTACAATTTTGTACACAATACTTACCCTCAACAAAAAAAGACGGAAAGCCAGTTTATGGAGGTTATGTATAATAACTTGGAAATGTATCAACGTTTTTGAACCACCTTACCATACACTTTGGTTAACTTGCCATGCGTATCAGAATAAACACATATAAATTCACCATCTATTATGAAGCGATATACATAGACTCATAACGATATTCTGGCATCTCTAGAAAGTAGCTACAAGATGAGATATACAGCACCTTCTACGATTCAAAACAGTCAGCCAAGTCCTCTCTTTTGATAGCCATCAGCAGCGTCGTTGTGTTATCCTTACTCTCGTCCACTGTCTAAAATCTCCTCCCCTTCAACGGTGAAAAGCTAGAAGTCATATGGAACCAAATCTAGATTGCAGGTGGAGGTTGATGCAATATTTTCAATCATCATCATCAACAGTTTTTGAACGTCCATCGTTGGACATAGACCTTCCCCAGGATTCGCCACACTTCTCTATCGTGGGCGTCACAGAGCCAGTATTTTCTAAATTTGTCCTGTTCATCTCTCCATCTCGTATTTTGTCGGCCTCGGTTTCGCATGTGACCTCTGGGGATCCATGATGTGAATCGTGATATCAATCGGTTATCTGTCATTCTTGCAACATGGCCTGCCCATTGCCTTTTAATTTTTTCCAACAGATTCTATGATGTCTCTGACTCCCATTTTCATCCTTATATACTATGGTTTCTTGTGATCTCTTCATGTGAGGTTGAGAATCCCAATAAAGCCCAATAAATCCAATCGAATGAAAATGAAATCTAATAAAACCCTGTCGCTCAAATTATTCGAATTTTTCGGTTGAATCATTATCACTTAATATAAATAGTGGATAACGAGCTACGAAGAATGGGTACATTTGGTCATTGTGAAGCCAACGATCTCACAGTACACAAGCTCAGTCGATGGCGTCTCATTGGCTATCGAGAGATCCCACGGATCAGTGTTTGTTCACACATGTGCAGAAAGGATTTTTCCAAGTGATTGCCAGGAGACATCAACTGCACAACGGGTTCTCAAAATATTCAAAATGGCTTGATACTTTCCAGACTAACCTCCACCATTCCAATATGCACATTGGAAGATGTTCGGGATAACATTGTATTTTAACTGCTTAAAATTTATTCTTATATAAATCCTGAACTAATTTGGAACACATCTAATTAAAACATGAGATATTAGAATTGATATTGATATTGTTGTTGTAGTCAAAGAAAGGGGCTTGCTGTCACTTGATCTCCAGTGAAAACAATCAACCACTGCCGCTGTGAAAAGCCAAGACTTCATAATAGAATATTGAAATCCAAATCATGAAAAATAATTGATTTAAAAATATCAAATCGAAACAACTTCCTGGAATAATACTTTATGACTGCAAGAGAAAAAGATTATTGTTGAACAAAAAAGAAAAGACGAAAAAATCTTATCGAATCCCTGGCAATAAAAGCAAGGCTAACGTAACTGATTCTTCGACAATGTTGTTAATTATCCGAGACCTATTGAAAGTTGTTGGGGATTGTGAAGACTTCCCACAATTCTCCGAGCCATGACGCTTTACAAATTACGCTATATCACGCTTTTGCGATGTTATCGTTTCTGTTTTTGAGAGAACTGTCACGCAATATCAGCACTAAATATCACCTCGGGTGGCAAAGGGAAGTAACTCATTTCACGTCCCTCATGTTTAACGCGTTTAGTTTTCGTGTCTGTATTTTAATGAGTGCAGATTTTTTCCTAATAGTCCGATGCAGAAGATTCCAGCATTTATTTCGCAAAATTTTTCGTTCATCTAAATTCGTGGCATCATCTTATTACTGTTGCTTTTCTTTTTATCACAATGCAAAGGTCGTTTCACGTTCTGTACAAATAATTGGAAACGGTGCAAGTAAATAGCGCGCATCAGAAATAAAGATACAGCTAGATCTGTTCGGCGTCTCCCATATTACCTAAGGATACAGGAGGGCAGTTCAAATCTAGTCAGGGGCTTCTTGTTTCTTTTTTTCTTTTTTTTTTTTTTACCCATACTGCTTATTTGATTGTCGTAAATTATAAAATATCCTGATGCTGTGATAAAGAAACAAGGAACTCATCAAAAAATAATAATCGAAATGCTTGATATAAACACATCTGAAAACTTAAGACTATCAATTCTAATATGAGTGAATGTAAAAAAAAAAAAAAGAAAGAAATTTTGACGTTGAGAAAATTCCATTGTGTGAGTCTGGCTGTATGGTTTCATTTTATCTCTGTTGGCAAATGGGTTTTCGAGGCTATGTCGGTAAGAATTGGTCCATATCAAACTGACTCCCAAGGATACTTTACACAAGTTCAAATCTCGTTGGGTTTAACTTTTTTGATTCTTAATTCGTATTTTTTAGTTAACAACCTGAAGTACCTAAACGACCAGGGCTTCGTGATTTAAGTTAACTAATCGATTATGAACCGGAGTATGATATCATAATATAATTGAACATAGTTTTGGCAGTAGACCTTAGGTTACCCAGCTGATGAAGCTATATTTCTTATTTTTCCTCGAGCACCTAATCTGCAACCATTTCCTATGTTTTCATTCATTAGTACCATTATTTGTTTAATTATT
Source organism: Thysanoteuthis rhombus (assembly GCA_963457665.1). Lineage (NCBI taxonomy): Eukaryota > Metazoa > Mollusca > Cephalopoda > Oegopsida > Thysanoteuthidae > Thysanoteuthis > Thysanoteuthis major. Next base: position 41,964,881 of record OY735223.1, read on the forward strand.
CAAAATTTTCAGACGAATTGTTGTCTGTTATTATCAATGTTCGTTCAGTATTTATTTGATAAAGCGAAGAATCATACTAAGTTGGCGAGCTTTCGGTTGAGCAAGACCGACTTTTTAGAACAAAAAAATTCTCACTAGTCCTAAAGAGAAAGGTATACCACCGATACATCCTGTTAATAGGCACCCATGGAGTTGAAATATGGAACCTAACCAAAAGATTAGCCCTCAATCTGAGAACCACGCAACGTGCACTGGGGGGAATCATGCTCAAACTTATATGGATAGATCATAAGACAGTACAGTATATCAGAGAAAAGAAAGGAATCTGAGACATTATAGAAACTACTAGAAAATTCAAATGGTAATGGGCTGGATATGTTGCAAGAATGTCCGACAACTGCTGGACATCACGACTCACAACGTGGATCCCCAGAGATCATATACAAATTTGGCCGGTATAAAGTGAAATGGTGTGACGAACGAGATAAATTCAGAAAATACTGGCTCCGCGATGCGTATGATGGAGAGGTCTGACGAAGGGAAGGTCTACGTCCAACGACGGACACTAACTGATGGTGATTTCTTTAATTTTCATATCAGTTGATATCCGTCCCAACCTCTAGGACGGCCTCCTTCAAAGGCATCATTGAGTAACGTTGATCCTAGACAAAGAACAAACCTTCAGTGAGACTCAAACTCCTACCGTTGAAAGGAACAAAAACTAAGATGAAAGAAATATCATTAATCTTTGACAACTATTCACCTCCATCAAGTTTACAGTTCATTTATATCAATACCTAAGCCAGACCATCAATCCACGGCAGTGAACTGACAGTGTGGATCGGAAATGATGTTTACATTCTGAATGTGCCTCCGTCCCTACATACCAGAGGGAGGTCATCTTAACGCTCCTCAGTTCTTTCCAAATGAGCTATGAGAATTAGTTCGGTAGCAGGAGTATCAATATCAGTAACAGTAAACTAATCATTTTGTTATTCATTCAACGTGAATTCCCACTGATCGCATGCGAAACCGGGGCCGACAAAATATAAGATGGCGTGACGAATTCGATAACATCAGAAAGTAATGTCTCTGTGACGCCAACGATAGAGAAGTCTGGCAATTTCTTAGGGAACGTCTATGTCCAATGACGGACGCTAAGATGATTACTTTTTGAAAGATTTCTCGGTTTTAAATCAATATGAAGGTACACAAAAATTAAAGATAATGGGAGAAATTCTTGTCAACTATCTGTATTAAGTGACAATGATTCAGCTGAAAAATTCGAATAACTCTAAACTCTACCACCTTCTTTGATATTCCAAATGATTACAACTGTTCTGCAGTCTAAACTGTTTCTCATATATCCAACTTTTACATCTTTGCTCGGCTTCCAAGCGTCAATGGGTACTCAAACCCATGCTTAAACATTTCGTGTTCACTTCGCACTGACACCTTTGGAAAATGCATGAACTCATTTCTCCCTTAATTATCGGCTGTTGGAGCCATTTAGCCTTGTAAGGCAGTCCGTTTTGAGCGTAGGACTAGCACTCTATTCCTGTAGAACACGTATTACTACAAACAATAATTAGATCACCATGAATCGTTCAGAAATGGAGACGAAATCTTTGCGTCTTGTGTCGGGCGACGTGTGAAGCAAATTTTCCGTTGTTATCCTTTTTTAGCATCGGGAGCAACCTGATATATTGTAGAGGGATTTCTAAAATGAAGTAAATATTAATCCAGGCAATCCCTTCCATCAATTTGAGACAAATACCAGTGCCAACTTCATGCACTTTGGGGCCCCGATAGGAAACAGTTTTACGGACCTACAGGTATATCTCTAAAGTCTGTAGAATAATAAAGATATGGATGAAGCCTATTATAGACTTTACTAATCTGTAGTAGAATGAGGAGCAATCAGATATAAGCTTGAAAATTTTAGAGGAATAAGTTTTAACGTTATGATATAATTAATTGACATTAATCAGCCCAAGTATAGTTAAAAATCGAAAGATAAACAGTTTAAACAAATAAAAGTGACTTTATAAGAATCCAAATAAAAATCAAAATAATTGTTCTCTCTGTAAAATCTGCAACGTGTTGTTAGGTGTACGTTACAATGTGTTGTCGTGTGCATTTGACAAGAATAGAGCAAATTACTCGAGCGCTGAGTACCCTTAGGCGTGGGACTCAATTGGTTCAATTGGTTTAGAGCTGGCCCTAGTGAATACGTCCGGGAACAAAGCGGAATTTCGTTCAAGATATCATTCGATGTCATCACTATCGCAAGTTGAGTCACGATCATCGATAATACTACGGTTAAATTCAGCATCTTCGGCATCATCACAATTATAATGGACTACTCCCACTTTAACCATCTTCACACCTCTCACCATCACCACCACCACCACAACCACCATCAGCATCAACATAATCATCATCAACGTAATGTTTATCCTCCCGAACGGAAAATCTCTTGTTTACAACCTGCATGAAAGGACGTGCCATTTAATTAGCACTGTTAATTGCCACGGTGATTATGAACGAATTTCGAAATTAATTATCCTATTTACAATTTCCCTCGGCAAAATGTGCAACTGTCCCAGTTCATGATTACGGGTGGAGACAGAGGTAGAATTGCAAGTGTGGGCAGTGGATTGTGGGTACGAGAATTGGTCTCGGGCGAGGAAGAAGAGCTAAAGCATTTTGTAGATGTTTATAATCGTGAATATTCCATGCAATAGTTTCTTTATGGTGGGAGTGAGTACAGTGGATATTGCGCTGGCATCGTTGATTGTACAATTGGAGTCAGATCGATTATAATAACCTGAATTAGTTGCATGGGAAGTTATATGTTCAAACATGGTATATTTAACATCCCATACAACTGTGGAACAATATGGAGGAGAGATCAGCCACTACCTCAAACTCAGACTATAGAAGAATAACAAAGCTATACCAAAACGGGGAGTGGAAAAGTCTGGTATGGCAAAGCATATTTAGAGAGGAAAAGAATCACAAGACTTTTTTCAGGGAAGTTTAAATAATACAGATTTCCCCTCCTCTATTCAAACGTTATGGATTCCTATTAAAGCTAGCAGTAAGTCGAAAGGAAAGGAGCAAATACTATCAATAGTAATGATAGAATGTTAGGAAAAGTCTCCAGAGTTAGGATGAATGACATGCCAAGGACGATGAGTTGCAGGGGTTAAGGGACAGAGTGTATGCTGCTTCTACAACTCTCCGATGCAAAGCTAATACTGAACACACATGTAAGATGTATTGGTATAAATGTTTGAAATATTCAATTGATGGTCTCTGAGAACCAAAGAAGAAACTGGGAGTAGACTTAATGGCTTCTACGTACCGGTCGTCAATAAGTTCTTGATTTAATTCCAACCAACTTTCGTTTTTTGTATTATTACACACTTTTATAACTCTTCTCTTCTGATCTGTGAGGCTTGCCACGTGACCTGTACGGGAATATGAAAAATAAACGATTAAAATTATTTATGAAGAACATGGCAATAAGCAAGAAAATATGATAACACAAGATTTATTTCTGGGCATTTACATACGTATCTTAACGCCAATAGATAGATGTACGTTGATTAAGACCCTTTGATTAATACATATTTATCTATATGCGGTTATCTTTCAATGCAAATTTGTTTTTATTTCAGTACCAGCGAAAGTTGTCCAGTGATTAGTGAATGTAGAAAATGTAAAAGAAAATGACCTTGTACTTTAACTATGCGATAAGACATAATCAAGATCCCAGACCATAGAAGCTGGAAACAAAAACTGTAAACATAGAAACTTTCTTTCAAATTTTAAAATTTGCTACCATGACTTTTGCGTTATGATGACGTCACACACGAGTCTGTGCACTATCAAGGTTCTTTCTGGGTCAATTCATCAAAAACATTCGAAATTTGCTGCCCCCCCGAAGATAGTCAAACCAGTTTGTTTGATACAGATTTCAATGACGAGGACTGTAAAAATTCGGAGTCGTTTTCTGGTATTAAATTGAATATCATATGAACATCACCAACGAGTATCTGACGTTTGCTTGCGGAGAAACACTGATACTTACCAGTACATGTTCATCGATATGAGAATGTTAAGTTGGTCGGATCTGCAGCAAGTTAATCCACGACAAAAATTGTTATTGTACGCCAGGAGTGTTTGCATATCGGGGAATACAAACTCCCAAGGGAATAGAAAAATTTCTACATGACTTCGGTCGGGTTTATAATTGACAGCAAAGATTATTAGGTATGATAAGATGACATTTTCACAATTTTTTCAGTAATTACTAATTTTATGCTGATCACATTTGATCGGAGATGCGTGCTTGCCAAATGACTGTTTCATTTTGCTTATAATGGCGCTGGATTTGATTGCAATAGAACAGGTGAACACAGTTTCTTGTGTTATTACTATTATAATTCATTTTTATTCTTATATTCATGTCTGTCTGTGTTATCTTAAATATAATCAATTTTATTCTTATATTTAAGTCTATCTGCATAATTTTGCTTATTAGTTTTTATTCTTATGTTCAGGCTTGTTTACCTTATGTCCACTGTGAATCTTTTTTTTTTCATTTTCCCATCAAAATCTATTTGTGTCATGTCTATCATAATTACTTTTGATTCCTACACGTAAGTCTGACTTATTCCTGTTATAATTCCTCTTTATTCTTACATTTAACTCTACTTGTGCTATTTCTATCGAAATTCCTTTTTATTCTCACATCCAGGTCTATGTGTATTATTTCTATCATAATCCTTTTTTTTTATTCATACATCCAAGTCTATTTGTGATATTCCCATCATAATTTCTTTTTATTCTTGTATTCAAATCAATTTTTGTTATTTCTATCACAATAGTTTTTTATACTTACATTCAAGACTGTTTGTGCTATTTCTATCATGACTTATTTTTTTGTTTTAATACATAAATCTATTTGTGTTATTTCTATGATAATTCCTTTTGATTTTTTCATTCGAGTGTATTTGGGTTATTCCAATCATAATTCATTTTCATTTTTTTATATTCTAGTTTATTCGTGAAATTTCTATCATAATTCATTTTATTCTCACATTAAAGTTTATTTGTGTTTTTTATCATAATTCCTTTTTATACTTACAATCAACTCTGTGTTATTTCTGTCACAAATCTCTTTTATTCTTCCATTCAAGTCTATTTGTATTATTTCAGTCGTAAATCCTTTTCATTCTTTCATTCAAGTCTTCTTGAGTTATTTCTGTCACATCTCCTTATTTTTACATTCAAGTCTACTTGTAATGTTTCGATCATAATTAATTTTTATTCTTATATTCAAATCTATTCCTGTTATTTTTATCAGAATCCCTTTCATTTAAATTCAAGTTTATTTATATTATTTCTATCATAATTCATTTTTTTCTAACATCCAAATCTGTTTGTGCTGATTTTATTATAATTTCTTTCTAATTTTATATTCAAACCTATTTGTGTTATTCTTAACATGATTCATTTTTATTCTTATATTCAATTCTACCTGTGATACGTTAATCTTAATTGCTCTTCATTCTCACATTCAAGTCTAATGTGTTATTTCTTTCATAATTCCTTTTCATTCTTACAATCAAGCATATTCGGGTTAATTCTAACATAATTCTTTTTTGTCTTTATATTCAAGTCAGTATCATTTTTAATTCAATGATTCATTTTTATTCTTATATTCCAGTCCTCTGTACCGTCCACTTCAATGATTTTGCATTACATTCTATCATCAACATTTCTGTGTTTGGGGACGTTATGAACTTTTCCCACTTGCATTAATGGTGATCATCCCTTAGGTTAGGAACATTCAACATGGACGCGCGAACGCTGACGCACCAGTATTTATACTTGCTTACCTACATTCGTATTAACACGCACCCCCACGTATATACGCGCCCACACACTGACATCCCTTTTTGTGGCTATAGAGGCAGAATTGAAACCTTCACTTCAGACCCGTAGGCCGATATTCTACCTCTGGACTACAGGCAGTAAGGCTGAATTTAAGCGATATATTTAAATTTCACAAAAATCCCCCATTCACCAGAGTGCTCAATTCCTATAGAAGAGCATTGCATAAGCTTACAGTGGATGAGTTACCTCAACCCTGCTCAACCCTGAATAGAGGAGCATTAATTACTGTGTCCTCCACAGACAGCTGTTTCAATATATCACATCTCTTCAGTGTGGCTATAGACTTTCCATTATCCCATCCTACCTCTGGACAACGGAACTGGACAGGCAGTGAGGCTGAATTTAAGCGATATATTTGAATTTCACAGAAATCCCTCATCTACCAGAGTGCTCAATTCCTATAGAAGAGCATTGTATGTATGTATGTATGTATGTATTTATGTATATGCATATATATATAAATAAACCATTGGAAAATATTCAACTCATAAAGCTCGTAGTAAGAATTCCATTGTTGCCTCAGACTTTACTTGAATTTGACTAAATTCAATGATATTAATATTGCTACTCATGTATACAATTGGCATCAATAGATTCTAGAATGCTCATCAGATTGAGAAATTCAGACACTTTGAAAATAACAAAAAACATTATATACGCATTTGCTGAAAAAAATAGATGGATAAGGGATAGTACCATGTAATTAGTATTTGATAATTATCTCCCTTGACAAATGATGCACACATAAAATAAAGAAGATCATGTGACGTATCATATGGTAGATTTTGTCTCATTTTTTGAAAACGTGACTCACAAGTGATCCTAACGTCTGGTCATCTGTAAGTGGTCATCCGGCGATTATACATAATTGGAAAATGATGGCCTATTGGCGCGAGGCAATGTCCACCATAGAAAACCACAATATTCACGTTTCCATCTCCATCTTGAATATTTTCACGTATATATATATATATATATATATATATATATATATATATATATATATATATATATATATATATATATAACTACATCATTCACTATACCATTTTTCTGAAGCATTTGTCTGCTCAAATATATATATATATATATATATATATATATATATATATATATATATATATATCAAGTACACACAAATATATATATATACATATATATATTTGTCAAGTATATATAGAAATGTATATATCATGTATATATTTATATACATTGAGCATATATATATCAAGTATATATACACACATATATATATAACTACGTTATTCACTCCACCATTTTTCTTAAGCATTTGTCTGCTCAAGTATATATAAATGTATATCAAATATACACTCATACATATATTTATCATGTATATACACAAACATATATATATACATATATATATACATACATTGACTATAAATATCAAGTATATATATATACACATTTATATCTATAAGTATGTTTTTCACCATACCATTTTTCTTGAGCATTTGTCCACCCCAATATATGTGTATGTGTGTCAAGTACACACACTTATATATATTTATCAAGTATATGCAAGTATATATATGTGTGCCAAGTATACAAACATATATATATATCAAATATATACAAGTATTTAAACATATATATATATATACATATACATCGAGCATATATATATATATATATATATATATATATATATATATATATATAAATATATATATATATATATATGCCAAGTATACACACATATATATTTATCAAATATATACAAGTATTTATACATAAACATGTATATCGAGCTTACATATATATATATATATAGATAGATATAGATATAGATATAGATATATGAGAGAGAGAGAGAGAGAGAGAGAGAGAGAGAGAGAGAGAACGAGGGAAGAGATGGACAATTACTCCGTGGAAACAACGCAGACGAACCGATAGCAGAGTGAACAGCCAGATTGTTAGAGCGTTCAGTGAAGTAGCCAAATACTGTTCTCTCATTGGTTAACACCTGGGCCGGCGACATTCTTCCATTCGGCCACTTAGACTGATAAATGCGGGACGGATAGAGGTTATGACTCTGGGTTGAACCTAGTCAGATTACGGAAGTAGAATAAATGGGAAATTGGTTCGGACAGAGGGCGGATGAAAAATAGGTAAATTGAAAAAGGAATTTCAATATAGTTGCAGTGAATTGGGAGTAGAGAAATAGAAGTCATTAAAAAGTGGTATTGGCAAGGTCTGGGTGAATGGAGAAGAAGAGACGAAACGAAAAAGGAAAGAAAAAATATGGTGTAAAGAAAGGAAAGAAAGGAGGATTAAATGTTCGTAGGAGGAAAATGGAAATCATCAAGAAATAATGAGAAATAGAAAGAGAGAAAGGAGAAGGAAAGGAAGAGAGATAGATAGAGAGATAGGGAGAGAGAAAGGGTAGAGGGAAGAGAGAATAAGAGAGGATATAACGTGTAGATAAATGAAATCAGAAAGACTTTTATGACTGAGAGAGAGGAAGAGAAAAGATGGAAAGAAAGAGAGAAAAAGATAGGAGCAAAATATGGAATTTAAAACTAAGAAGAATTCACGAGAAAATAGTAAGTACTAATCGGAAGTGGTGGGTCGTGAAAAATACCTGAAAACAGTTATCAGGTATCGGAAAGGATGACACGAATATCCATATAGATATGAAAAATGAAGTGATGTGTAGGATGATAGATTTTGAGAGCAAGTGAAACAGGTAGAAAGTTAATAAAACTCTGTCGAAGTTACAAGAGAAGCACTCGGGAATTCGAATGAAACTAAGGTTCTATATTGAAGAAATCAAATAACCAGTCATTGCAACTGGAAACTGGAAGATTACCTCCAAAAGTTAAATGTAAGAAAGGTAATATGAACGAAAGTTAAATCTCCTGGATATCGTAAAATGAAGGGAATGAAAAGAACTAGGAAGCAGTCTGAAAGCATGTAATGAGAAAAACAAAAGCAAATGGAAAAGATTTTTTTTTTAAAAAGTAAAAAAAAGCGAGAGACAAATCTATAAGAAGATTAGGAGAAGAGAATAAATTGGACCAAAGGGAAGATGACGAATGATTCTTTTACAAGAATATTAAAAAGTCACATCTAAACAAAATCCAAAAATAGTTAGTCGTGAAGGGACAAAACAAAAAAGAACCAAAAGAGAGATAAGAGCACAGGTTCACCCAAAATTAAAGCATCCCTATACAGAGGTTTGGCTGACGGAATTGTTATAAAGCGAAAAAGCAATTATCATTGAATCTTTGAGCGTTCCCATACCCAAAATGGTGATGATGATATATTAGACGTACTCGTGATAGTTCAGACGATGGGATCTGCCTGGGTTTAAGGAGGGGGGCATGAAGAGGGTGCGTGCTGCCTTTATAATGACTCACCCCCAAACAAACGCTGAACGCAATTTTCGCCTTTTGCCTTTACAGAGAGAGCAAGCAAGTGGTGTAAAGCGAATTATGGAAGAGCGGCGAATACCTTCATTGATAATATTGGATACTATGAATCTTGGATGGAATATTCAGATGAAGACCCTCCTTCTCTCTCTCTCTCTCTCTCTCTCTCTCTCTCTCTCTCTCTCTCTCTCTCTCTCTCTCTCTCTCTCTCTCTGCTCAATTGCAACCAACCAACGAGGCTCTGCTAGGAGCGGAAATGAGACAATTTCAAGAGCGGAAAAGTGAAAACATGAACGAATTGAAAGGAGACTGGGAAGAATAAAGGAGGTAATTTTAAAAACGGAAGCAAAGATAAAAGAAATAAGTTCTGGAGAAATTGGAAAGATACAAAAAGGAGAAACATAACAGCAAGCCAGGAAAGGGATTCGAAATTATGATTAGGGAAGAAAATTTAAATTGTTTGAGAAAGAGATCAGATGACACTTCCGAGCGTAAAATAGCAGTGGGAAGCAGCAGAGTAATAGAAGACAGGAATGCTAAACCATGAAAATGAAGATAGATCCCCAATTCGGCATTTCTGCAAACCAGGGAATAAGAAAGAAATAAGAAAAAAACAGCATTTCGTTAGAAAAAAAGATTTAACTAGTTAAAAGGATGTGGAAATCAGAAACTCGAGAGGCATTTCGATGAAATAAAGTGGCAGATAATCTACTTATATAATACGTCACGTGCATGCCTATAATGTTATTCAAGGGAGATAACTATGAAATGCCAATCATAGCAAAGTCTCCCTCTTTACTTAATTATGCAATCTTTCGGCAAATGCGTAAACATTCCGAAATCATTCTGGTTGAAAAGTTTAAAAAGAATAAAAAGCAGATTGACATGTTTTCTAATAATTTTTAAGTACGATGCAATCAAGAGATTATTTGAATAACGCCGTCATTTTTTTTCTTGACAGCCTCGGAGAACTAGACATAGAAATAAATCCGAGCAAACGCCATACATAAGAAAGAAGAATAAACGTGTTTTTAATCATGAACGATAAAAGTAATTCCGAAAAGCATGCTTGAATATGACTATTGTTCCATTAGAAAACACAAGTTCGGTGCTTTCCCGAATGTTACGACTTTTATGTACAAAATGCTCGAAACACTAATGTCTTTACTGGAAAATATTATTTCGTTATCATTTCAGAAAATGGTATTCACATCTGCCTGGCATCTATGGGTTGGTGTACACAGAATTTCGATTGGCCGTTGATATTTCATGCCATCAAGAAAAAAATCATGGTTCTTGTTTCGTTATTGGAAATGGATAATACGAGAGCATGGTTGTCAGTTATCCTTACGTATGAATTTCACGTTTACAAATACGCACATACTATATATATGTATATATATGTGTGTGTGTGTGTGTGTGCGTGCGTGAGTTGGGACCAGGCCACATGTTTAGGGCATCTAGTGAATATCGATCTTACCCTTAAGTATTAATTGTCCTCGAGACCAGTTGGCTTACCATTACACATACACTACCCATACACGTATACATGAAAAATTTTGATATATATATATATATATATATATATATATATATATATATATATATATAATGATACTGTTTCATGCATTTTTCATTATTCGTCCCTATCTCTATCTTTCCATGTATATATTTATTGTATTTTATGCACTTTTCATTATATGTCCCTATCAATATCCTTATATATATATATATATATATATATATATATATATATATATATATATATATATATCTTTTGTGTCACTTACATCGACGCTGCTCCGATGTCTCTGGAACAAAAGGATCCAATATTACTAACATCTTGTTTCGACTTTTCGACTTGTCTTGATTTGATGACGTCTGCCAGCTGACTCAACAGCTTTGTCTTCTTGCACTCATCTGACCTCTCTTCTATTTGCTTTGCCAGCGGCGTTTTTCAACTCCGCCTATAAGAAATTAACTACCTCGTTTTGCAGCCAACTTGGTGATTGGAGACGACTGTAGGACAAGGCTTTTCAAATTAGGTATCAGGACCCCTCCAGGGGCCAGGTAAAGATTATTGGGGTTTGTAGGAATGTTCAATTTTTTTTTCCAAATAAATAACTATTTAACAATTTTTTTTCTTATTTATATGTCTATATGAAAATGCACACCTATTGGCTCATACTTCAACAAGGCTCGTTTCTATTTGATTACATTAAAAAAAATAAATTTTGTTTTTAATACGTTAGAATTTTCTTTCAAAAAATGATTAATTCTTGTGGTAAACTCTCCCCAAAGATTATAGATTATAAATATGTTTCAGCTTTGAAAACGTTTTTATCTTGTTTGTTTCTCTCTTCGTATACTGTTAGATTACGACTGAAGATTAATATATTGTCTTAGATCTAGCTACATCCACGCACTTTTGATAAAAAGTGTCATTATTAAAACGTAATCTGTAACTTTATATCTATATATAGTATCATACTGATCTTTGTTTTAACAATAGAGGAATAACTGTAGAAACTTGCTTACAGTGAATTATTTTTGTACACATTAAAAAAAAAGTAATAACTGGGTTTGAAAACTTGTTTACGTTTGCAAACCAGTGAACCATTGTAATTGCTTGGTGAAGTTGAAGCCAATGTACCCACGAATTCTGATATTCCACTAAAGATATGCTAACGGGCCGATTTTTATAAAAGAAATTCAGGGGTATGTATTTAATTTTTAATGTATTTTCTCATGAAAAATGTATTCTGTGAGAAAATCTCTCAGAAATTTTTCCTCAAGACGAGAACCTTCCCATATTTTAATTTTATAAAACCTCAATGAATTATCCTTTGAATTCCAAGAATATTACATATCTATAAAGATAATTCCCGAGAAAAACAAAATCGGTTGAAATTTCATTCGATCCTGATACCTGTCAATCCTAAATTGGCTCTGAATCTTTAAAAAAATGTTAAAAACTAAAATATTTCCTATTTAGAAGGTGTTTCTTTGTGGGTGCTTTCCCCATACTTTGTACACTATTTGTTTTTTGTTTTGTTTCATTGTTTTTTCTCAAGAATATCCGTTGGATTTTGTTTCCGTTATAGTCTTTATTAGAAATTTCTTACTGAATTATTAATGATTAAGCTTGATAGAGAAGTGTGGCAAATCCTGGGGAAGGTCTATGTCCAACGACGGACGCTAAAAGACTGATGATGATGATGAAGCTTATTGAGCTTTCTTGGAATCTCATGAAACATTGTTATCAGAATGAAAGGTGTTCTACTTATCAATAATCATCAAGCTTATCAAATTTGTATATACCTGTATTTTAAAAAAGTGTTTTGACTATTTTTTAAAAATCACATTTGATGCATTTTGCCAGGTATGGTAACAGGTAATTCAGAAAATGGTATTCACATCTGCCTGGCATCTATGGGTTGGTGTACACAGAATTTCGATTGGCCGTTGATATTTCATGCCATCAATTAGACATTAAAAATGAAAAACACTCCGCTGACATTAGATATGGTAGCGGGAAGTACAAAAAATGTACCGATTGACCTTTTTGAACTGTTTCCCCGGTAAACAACCCTTGGTAAATAATTGCATTTCTTCGTTAGATGAACCGGAGGATCAAGCTCACTAGGTTTGAAAACTGAACGATAAAGATCATTCTGCAAATTCGAGCCAGATTAGCTTGGTATTACACAAGGTCGATAAAAGAGGAGGGTGGAAAAAAAACCTATTTTTAGCCTAGTTTCAATACGATAGGGGTGCCTTGGAAATTCGTATTTGGGATAACCTGCTTAAATATTCAAACACTACACTGCATCGTCATTATACAACGGCAGGTAGTAAGTGTTATTTTCTGATTGCTCATGTGTAGATACATATAAGAATAGAAAATGGCTATCATCCTCTTTAAAATTTGTTTTTGTGCCCAGGATAGAGATATAAGTATCTAATTATTTTTTTTTTTTATTTTGTTTTTGTTTTTCTTTTACCTAGTGTTATTAAAAATGTGCAAACTTTCATGTTGTTCCATTGGAAGCTAGTATATTCCAAACTATCACTTGAAAATTAAAAGGGAATAATTCACTCTTTCTCTACTTTTCAGAATTAATCAGAAAATAACACGAAAAAAGTGGAAAATATTGCACAGTGTAATTTGTCATTCGATTCAAGAGTTTTTTTTTTTTTTAGGACAATCGAACCAATGCTACTCGTTTTTTTTTTACATTGGAAGTCATGGCGTGACGTAAATCGGTAAAAACACCGGCATCCTATGTTATAAGCGTTGCTGTTATTAAAGAAAGTTTTGTGCTTCCGTTACTCGACACAAACGGGACGAGGAGACCCCACTTAACATACAGATGATACACTTTATAAATGTCAATGAATGGCCGTTACGTAGTGTACACACAAAAATGAATGAGCTAGAATGTCCGTAAAAGCTGACTCAGTTATCGAATCAACTTTGGTCGCATATATTAAGGAACATTAACCAAAACTATCAACAAAATAGTCGAGAAAGATTTCTCCGGTCTTTTAAGTTGGTCTGGCTTATTGGCTGGGTGACTGGCTATCAGTACATGTAGACCACACCTATGGCGCTAGAGGGCTGAAAATTTAAATATTTATTCCTTATTATGTTTACCAGAAAAAGTTGTTATTTCTTTTGTTACAATCTCCACCGAATGGGTTTTCAGTGATGAAGTTCATTTTACAATACAAGTTTATGCTAAACTAGTTTATTTAGTTTGTGTCTGGCTGCGTTCAAGCTTTTTTTTTTCAATATTAAGACTTTTTTAAAGTAATTACGTCAGTAGAAAACGAAAGAGGAATCATATTCATCGATCACCCCTTTTCCAATTTTTTAATTGCTCACCCCAAACTCGGCATGATGTAGCAAGAAGTTAGTCATGAGGCAGTTCCTATTGAGTGTCAGCCAGACCGGGCTCCTAATTTTTGGCTTACTTACGCCTTCAATTTCTTTTAATCAATTGCTTTTTCTGTCGTCTTTGTCAGATTTGTAAAATATTATTTTTTGGCAAGATGTTGTAGCGTTGGCCTAAGTTGTAGAAAGTTAGGAAAAACAATTTGATGGCTGAATAACGATGATATGAATTCTCATGAATAACTCATCTTTCTTCAAAATGCTTGAGACTTGTGTATAAACTTAATTTATGACTGGTCTCCATTCATCAAGCTTGACAGAGAGTTATATTCCTACTTTCGTCCCCATGCCTGAGGTGCTAATATAATTAATGGTGAGTGAGATGTCCATTATTCGCACGTCTATTATGTAACATTGTGACGTGCCAGTGACAAGTCTGTAGTCAGTGTGACAAGGCACAGACAAAGTTCAATGTAATCATCTCTGAAGTGTATAAATAAGAGAAAGCTACTAACATTTTTGTTTGCAGTATCTCGTCTGTTCATGTTTAGGGAATTATCAACAGCAATCATTTAGCATTCTTCGTTTGATACTGACCTTCTCAAAGATTCGCCAGACCTCTCTATCGTGGATGTCACGGTGCCATTACTTTTTTTTATTCGTCCAGCTCGTCACGCGGTCTTATATTTTGTCGAAACCGGTTGCAGCATGACCGGCCCATCTCGAATTAAGTTTTCTTGTGGATTCTATGATATCTCAGATTCCTATTTTTCATCTAATATGTTGTGCTGTCTCGTGATCTTGCCGTGTTGAGCATGATTCTCTCAAGTACACATGCATGCTTCTCAGTTTGTGGGTCTGTCTCTTGGTTAGGTTCCATGTTTCAGCTCAATAGGTGACTATTGGGAGGATGCATCAGTTGTATATCCTTCTCTTCAGTACTAGCGGGATTTTCTAGTTCTTGAAGGTTGAGCTTGCCCTGCTGGAAGCTCGCCAATCTAATATGATTCTTCACTTGATTTCTTCTTTTGAGAATTTAGTGGAGATTCACTTTAATCTTGATAAACTATTACCTTCGAAATCCAATGAAATACCCAACGAGAAACTTGCTAAGAACAAGGGACTCTATGTCGCTATTTATAATTATTATTCTTTGTTACATGTTGCAGTCAATGAGTAAACAAAGACAAAGAGACAACAAGCATGTTGGACATAAGATGGAGTGCTCACAAGACAGCAAAGTATATTATAGGAAAAACAGAAGTCCAAGATATTATAGAATCCATAAGAATGGCAATGGGCTGGTATTGTTGCGAGAATGGGAGACAACCTCTTGACCTCACATTTTTCTGGCCTTTCGGCAAGGATCAAAGTGTAGTATTTGTTCCACAGCAGAGACCGAGGCGCTGGTACTGACACTTGCCTGTCAAATGGTTGGCATCAAAGACCGAGTGCGCCAGTGCAATGCGTTAGCCAATGAGGTTTTACTGAGGCTGCGCTTTACTACGCGCATTGGGAACCTTTGGATTCGTCCTTGCAGCTATCCTATTATCACTCAGCCAAGCTGCGGGGGATCTGTTACCCCGGGGCAGCACTGTTCCATTGCACTTAAAGGAACAGGTCGGAATTGTCCTGACGCTTTCGTGACTGTGGTCGCTTTAGCGAACAAGGTTGCTTGGCAACCAAAGTCGTATCGGCTGGACCTATTTTTCAAATGTTGCTTCTATTTTCCCCATGTTAAGACTCGACCTTCTACCACATTTTGCTGTGGTGGGGCAGTGAATGAACACAGCTCTTGATATCACGACTCTCAACATGGAACCCCAGAGATTACATGCGAAACCGGGGCCGACAAAATACAAGTTAGCGTGACAAACTGTATAGAATCAAATAGTGCTGGCTCTGTGACAGCGACAGTAGAGAGATCTGGCGAATCTTTATTAAGGGTTATGTCCAACGATTATGATGACGTCCAAAAAACAAACAATTTTTGTGTTTGGAAAATCGCCCCCAAATAGATTTCAACTGGTGGGGGAGGGGCAATTAGTAATGCAAGTTTTGCTGGATTAATCCCTTATTTTGTGTCCTACGGCGTAGACGTTTGCTTTTTTGAAAATTCCGACTGTTTCATTGATCATTGCTCAACAAAAGGTGGGAAAAGGAACTTATTCGTTGATCACCAGTTTTTTTTAACAAATTCTTTAATTGATCACCCCAAACACGACATTCTGTCACAAGACATTGGTTGCATGATGGTGTCTAACCAGACCTATTTCTTTTTTTCCAGTCTTATGTAGAAATAAGAAGTATAGTGATGCATCCGGCACAGCCTGTTCTTAGTCAATATAATCAGAGCATCGGACAAAAGTCTCTCCGCAAACAATCCTACCACAAATCGTTCGCAACAAATACACTCACTTTCCTTGTTCGAACGTGTCTGTTTATCCGACTGACCCATTCCCCGGTCGACATGCCGACCATCAGCAGGCTCCATCCTCCTGCCAGTCTCCAGTTTTTCGTAAGCAAGGTCGTTGTATCCCATCATAATAATTTCAATTAGTAGAAAATGTGTTCCT
>OY735223.1:41986718-42004218 GCA_963457665.1 Thysanoteuthis rhombus
TGATTTCTTCTTCAGGAACGGGAGAATTCGAGAAAAACAGGATTAATGAAGATTAGAATGAACCAGTCTAAGAAGGGAAAATGGATAAAACAGCCGACAGCAATGAAGTTTAGATATCAAAATGGGGGAAAAGTCAAGAGGACGCCGAAAGAAAGAAAATTGAAGAATCCAGTAAAAACCTCCGTTTTCCAAGCTATCTATATAATTAGTCTACTGTCGGCATTCGCTGGTTTCTCAAGTGGTTTCCTAACGATCTAGGCATGCATACGAAATTTACTATTTGCTGTCCGCCCCAAATCTACCCACTTGCTCCCTTCTTTCTTTCTTTTATTGATTCATTCATTTTCTTACTGTCTTTCATCCTTTTTATGTGAACATTCGCTTACTCCCTTTTTTCTTTCATTCCATTAATTTTCGGTTTTCTTTTTCCATCGTTTTATTTTAGTTTATTCGTTTTTGCACTTCCTTTCTTTCTTCATTTCGTTCTTTTTTTCATTTTCCTTCTTTTACTCTTTCTTATACTCTTTCTTTTCCCCTTTCACTTTTTCTTTCTTTTTTTCTTCCTTTCTTTCGTTCTTTTGCACTTTCTTTCGATTTTTTTACTTTCTTTTTCTTTATTTAACTCTTTCTGTTACTGTTTTTTCATCTTTTTTCTTCCTTTTCTTTTATTCATCCTTCTTTCCTAGTTTCTTATCTTATCATTTCTTACTTTCTTTCTCACATTTTCTCTCCCTCTACCCCTCTTTCTCTCTCTCTCTCTTGCCGTCTCTTTCTCTCATTCACTCTCCCCCCCTCTCTCTCTCGTCCTCTCTCTCTCTCCCTCTCTCTCTCTCTCCCTCTCTCTCTCTCGCCCTCTCTCTCTCACACACACTTTTTTTATCATGAACACAGATTTACGTATGAAAATCTCTACACATCTTCGTTGTCCCTGGCAATACTGAAAACCATGTTTGTGTTCTGCAGTAAATTATTTTGTTTCACTTTATCTTCTAACCTAATAACCTATATTCATATGCTCGTAGGAATGCATCAAGATGAAGATACGTCTGTTTCTGAAATTCATCAGATGAGTCAGTATCTTAAATCAACGAGATACATAGATAGATCGATAGATAGATAGATAGATGGGTGTATTTGTAGATAGATCAATAAATAGATTAAGAGAGAGAGAGAAATAGAAAGCAGAGTAGATAACTCTGGTTAGTCACCCAATAGAAGTCGTCATGCGATCAATTCATTTCGGCATCATATCATTTTTCTCTCCAGTGGATAAAGGGGTGATCAATGAATTACTACAGTAGCTTTTTGTTGAGCCGTGATCACTATAACAGTTTTTATGTATATATATATGTGTGTGTGTGTGTGTGTGTATATATATATATATATATATATATATACATATATATATATATATATATATATATATATATATATATATATGTGTATATATATATATATATATATATATGTATATATATATATATATATATATATATATATATATATATATACATACGTATATATATATATATATATATATATATATATATATATATATATATACATATATATATAAATATATATAAATATATATATATCTTTAATGCAGCATTGCACGAACTAGGGGACCAATTTTGCATCAACTAAATTCACAGAAAATCTATGGGAGGGGGATTTTCTTTTTCAATTCGAGACATATCAAAGACTAGATTTTTAAATTTCCAGCCCTCTAGCTCCATCAGCGCAGCTTGTGTACGCGGCTCGTGTATTAATAGATAGCCAGTCCGTCAGACAGGGAGATTCACCTGAAAACTTAGGAAACCTATATTAACATTTTTGGCGACGTTTTCGGTGACAATTTTCACACACACTTATACATACATACATATATATATATATATATATATATATATATATATATATATATATATATATTTATATATATATATATGTACATATACATATATATATGTGTGTGTGTGTGTATGTGTGTGTGTTTGTGTGTGTGTTTGTGTGTGTGTGTATGCGTGTGTGTGTTTTATTAGTATATACATATATATGTAGACTGACTGAAAAGGCATTTGATTCATTGAAATACACCATTTTTCTTTTCAATTCAATGCGAATACGGGATATTAGCAAAAATTGTAAGTTGTTGAGAAAATATACGAGATGACACTGCGATAATTCGACTACATAAATATACTACCATGTTAAAGCCTGGATAAGAAGTGAAACCAAGAATTATAATTCTGCATTAACTATTTAGAGTAAGCCTTCATAACATCTTTCGGAAAGCTGACTAAGACGGAATCTAGGTAAGCACGGGTGGGGAATTATTTCAACCATTTACGATTTACTGATTGAATTGCGACAACATCAGAAACTAAACATGGAAACCGGTCTAAAGAGGGAAATTCTCAGAACTGGATTAAGAATGAACAGAACAAAGACAAAAGTAATGTTCAATAGTAACGACCTGAGAACAACCATAAAATTTGAGGATGAAGATAAAGATTATGTTGAGGATCACATTCCTTTAGGCCATTCGATAAAGTTAGGAGAAGGCCACGGAAGTGAAATGAAATAACATATGAATATGGGTTGGTAAGTGTT
This sequence comes from Thysanoteuthis rhombus, assembly GCA_963457665.1. Taxonomy (NCBI): domain Eukaryota; kingdom Metazoa; phylum Mollusca; class Cephalopoda; order Oegopsida; family Thysanoteuthidae; genus Thysanoteuthis; species Thysanoteuthis major. The sequence goes on from OY735223.1 coordinate 41,989,335, forward strand.
TAATAAAAGAAAAAAAAGAGACTCCTTGAAGTGTGGCTTGCTCATATACTTAAATCGTAAAGTTCACAACGAATGTATCGTATCAACCTTGACGTACAACATGACGTACAACATGAATTGGAAGATCAATGCTATCAACAACTATGAAGGACAGAAAGGGCTCAATATGAATCTGAGAACAAAAAGAAAATCGTGTTGGGCAGGACACATAGCGAGATGGAAGGATAACAGAAGGCGCAAAAGGTTTTATCAAATGATGCCCAGGAGATAGCAGTCAAAGTATTAGGAAAAAACAGATAGAAGACGGAGAGAAGAAATAGGAAAATTTTGTAGTAAGAAACGATAGGTTAGCAAAGTCATGGTCAGTATGGAAGGAGCTGGGAGAGTCCTTTTTCTAGCAGTGAACATGTGATGGCTGATAGTGATGATTATCAATTAAAAAAGCCATTTATGCAAATTAGTATGTTCAATTGTATAATTGTGTGGTCGCATGTCCTGTCCAATTCTTGTTAAAACCTTGTTGGTATGATTTTGGTCCGTGTGGAATAGATTCACATAGCTAAAAAAAAACAACGATAAGGTAGTAATATAATGAGTTCTTTGTGACATAATGATGAATACTACGTCAGAGAGACGTTGTTCTTTGGAAGTACAGAAAAAAGAGGGTCTTAAGCGTCTGAAAGTAATCTTAAATGTTGGGTTGAGACTCTGAAATGACATTGAATTAGGATACTTGAATTATTAAAAATGAATTACCTGATAGATTAGCTTCATGCCCCTTGCAGATAATCCATACATATATACTTCTTCATCTTTTACGGTATATGCTAGTGATTACACACACACACACGTGCGTGCGCACAAATATTTATTTGTATGCGTATGTTTGTGTGTGTGCGTGTGATTAAATATCATGAATTATACATGTATTCTTATATATTGTTATATTGCTTATAGAGTTTTTTATCATCTATGAAAAGAGATATCGATATTTAGGCTGGTGTGTGAATAGATATATACTGATTGACTCGGTGAGTTGATGTATCATTGCGACTGGATAGTTTCACGCTTATGTACGCCAGTGATAAACAGCGCAATTTTCTTGGTTCACCGGTCGTAACGCTGGACTCTTATCCAGGAGCGGTTGAACTTCCGTCAAGCTGACGTCAAATAGCATGGGTCAGCAAGCTGTTACGGTTATTAGGTTCGATACTCACCATTTCTTCCAGTATAGGAGGTGTTATACCAATCCATGCTAAGTTACAATACTTATCAAATGAATAGTGTGATTTTCTTGGTTTCTTTGATGTACATAACACTTGACTCTCTAACACAGAGGCTTTTGCTGATTGAAAATGTTACTTGCCATAAGAGAATAAATTATTTTCGAATCGAAAGAAATCTTATTTTCATGATCTTTTAGTGCAATATATATATATATATATATATATATATATATATATATATATATATATAGAGAGAGAGAGAGAGAGAGAGAGAGAGAGAGAGAGAGAGAGAGAGCAAGAGAGAAGGAGAGGGAAGACATAGACACTTGTGTTGCACATGTATACACATATTTATTTATGCATGACTATATATATATATATATATATATATATATATATATATATCGGTATTATTGCTTTCAATGTTCTCTATATGTATAAATACGTAGAGAGAGAGAGATGATTGGTTATTCATTTACCATGATCATCATCATCATCAGTCTTTTAGCGTCCGTCGTTGGACATAGACCTTCCCCAGGATTTGCCACACTTCTCAATCATGGGGGCGTCACGGAGCCAGTACTTCCTGAACCTGTCGAGCTCGTCTCCCCATCTAACATTTTGCCGGCCTCGGTTGCGCATGTGGTCTCGGGGAATCCACGTTGTGAATCGTGACGTGCAAGTTGATTTATTCCTGTACTTATACACACCAATGTTCAAAAATTGTATCCTTGTTGGAATCAACGTTTGACTTCAAATATCAGGAACAGGAAGTTATCTAAATCACTTCCAACTCCATTGCAATCATTGTTCGTGTTCTTCATCCTAGCTTCCAAACATCCAAAAACAGGTCTAGCTAGTCATTCAGTGGCAGCATGCTGGTTTGGGGAGATCAATTTGAAAATCGGGAAAAGTGGTTATCAATTAATAGGTTAATCATCTCGCTTTTTGTTGAGTCACCATCATCATCATCAGTCTTTTAACGTCCGTCGTTTGACATAGACCTTCCCCAGGATTCGCCACACTTCTCTATCATGGGTGTTGCAGAGCCAGTACTTTCTGAATTTGTCTAGCTCGTCTCTCCATCGAATATTCTGCCGGCCTTGGTTGCACATGTGATATCCGGGGATCCATGTATTGAGTTGCGATGTCCATCGGTTGTCCGCTATTCTTGCAAAATGGCCAGCCCACCGCAATTTAGATTTTTAATGGATCCCATGATGTCCCTGACTGGAAGTCCTATTCTTTTAAAAGTAAAACATGCGTGAACGCCACTGGACACAGACAATGAGTTTAATTTAGCATCAAATTACATTGTAAATCGAACCACACTAAAAATATTTGGTTGGATTTTAAAGAATAAAAATCAATATTTTTGGGACATAAAGAGTAAATCCGTAACTCTTTATTTCCTGCTCCATTAGATAGACCTGCACGCTTGAAACACGCACAGCCAGCAAGAATGACGGACTTAAAAACTGAAGAAACCTATGTTGACATGTAAAACACTTTCCTCGAATCAATTGAGTTCCTCTTATTTTATCCATTGACACGTTAGGAGGTTCTGCTGCGAAATTAAAAAGGAGTAGGTTTAATACTTTTTCCTACACCTCCATGACTACTCTACGTTTAAATACAATCCCCAGTCTAAGTCGGCCATCACGGCACTGCCAAAACAGAACGTCAGAATAATAAACCGAACAGAGAATTAAGCTTCATCTTTCGAAAACCGGATCGAAGAGAGACTCGGATGTCATCCACACGGCAACCAGAGCATCATGGGATACTACCTGGCGGCCTTCTTGTCAATAAAATCACCGACAAATCGAATGAACCTGCCTGGCCGTTGGCGTTTCCCCATTCACTTAGAGGAATTATAAGCGACAGCCGAGAAGGGTCAAGAAAAGAGGATAACCAGCCGTGGCTGCGTCCGGACAACTGGACCGTCCGTCAATAACAATGCAGCCTCTCTGATTTGTGGTGTCATTTATTTGAGTGGTGGTATGTCGGGGGCTTAAAGGTGACATGCTCTCTGTCTTGCTCGCGTTAATTCCTTCAGAGACGGCATTCACATTTTCATTCAATTATTCTGCAAGTTCTTTGACAGGTTTTGGAAATTTCATTTTAAAGAGAATTCCTGTTCTTTCTTCCTTCCAGACATCGTTCCATCATGAAATCCTTCCAGCTTTTTCTTATTTCCGCCCTTTCTCTCTTCCTTCCTTTATTTATTTTCTTCCTTGCATGTTTCCTTCCTAGCTTTATGTTTCTTCCTGAAACGTTCTGAATTTCATGTCTGGTTTTCTTCTTATATTTTTTCTTTTTCATTTTTTTTTTCTTCATTTACATCTATTTCTTTCAGTTTGGTTCATTCATTATTTTTTTTTCCTTTCTTTTTACCATGCCTCTCCTCGTCCTAAATATTTCTTCTTTTTTTTTTCTATTTTCTCTTTCTCTGTGCTCTGTTATCTGTTTCAGTTATTTCTTTCTTTCTCCCCTCAGTTTTCTATATTTTCTCTTCATCGTTTTCTTATACTCTTTCTCTCTCCTTCTTTCTTTCATTTTTCTCCTTTTTTTTTTGTTTCATTCTCATTTTTCTTTCCTTTCCTTTTCCTTCAATTCCCATCGCTCTCTGGTCCGTTTCAGTCATTTCTCCTTGCCCTCTCCCTTCATCTCTATCTGATTGTTATATCCCTTCTCTTTCTTTTTCTTTTCTTGCTTTTTTTATTCTGTCTTCCTTTCTTATCTTTTCCCTTTTTATCTCTCCTCCCTTCTCTCCGTCTCTCTCTCCCTCTATCTCTCTCTCTCTCTCTCTTTGTGCTTTTCTCTATGTCTCCTCTATTTCTTTCGTTCTCCTTATTCGCACCAGTCATTTCTCCTTTATTTTTCCTTCTTTATCCGCCTTCCTTTTATTTCTATCCCTTGCCTTTTCTTCCTCTATCTTCCTCACCCCCCTCTCTCTCTCTCTCTCTCTCTCTCTCTCTCTCTCTCTCTCTCTCTCTCTCTCTCTCTTGTTGATCTTTGTCAATTTTTTGCAAATATTTCGCTTGTCTTTAATTGATAAGCCTAGCTTTGTCTGACACAAGAATGATTCAGAAAAGAAATAAATGCTGGAAGAACGTCTTGCACCAGTTTCCAAGGTCATGATCGAAGAAACACCATTCAATATCGTAGCTTTCAATTTGGATCGAATATCACTTTCCCCTCAGGTAAACATACAAGGTCCTCAATCACGAAACAAGTCAATCCATTCACTAATGGATACTTAACTAAGCTGATTTTACTAAGGCACCAGAGGAAATGATATGGAACATGGAGCAGTAAAGAAGATTGTACTGCGCTAATGATCGAATTGTAGAAAAACATTTCGCCTTAAAAATCAGCATTAGAAATCCATTCTTCCGGTGTCGAACACTTACCCCTGGCACCGTTTGAAAACTCACAGATATCGCATCTCAGAAGGAGGTCTCGTATCTCATATTTATCTGTTTGTTCGTGTGTACGACTGTTAACCCTTCCGATCATTATTCATTTCTATCTAATATCTTATCGCCAATAAAACTTGTTAATCCATTTGTTTTAAGTGCTCCTTTACCCATCTGTTGTTACACTTTTTAACATGCAAGAATGTCTGACCATAGATGCGCTAGTTCTCCTCCTCTCACGAAAAAGAAGCTAGATCTAGCGAAAGAGGAGCTAAATTGGTATCAGAACTACAATGGTATTGTCATCGTAACCTGGTCTGACATCTCAAACGACCAAGATATTACTTTGTTTTCGATAGAAGACTAAATCCTCATGATAATTCTGCTAAATAGATTAATAATTCATGTTGCTGAACATCGCTTCCCCGAGAGTCATTGAGAGCCCCCGAGCTAATCTTGGCACAATATACACGATCTTGCTCTAACAAAGATCCAAGAAAAAAATGTCTTGAAAAAAAAAAAAAAAAGCAGTATGTTACCTTTCTTTACCGGACGATGGCGATCAACATCTTTAGCAGGTGGGGTTTCTTGAAAATAGTAGAAAAACTGAGTCGCCCAGCACAGTTTTTTGCTATGGTAATCCAACTCCACGAGGAGCAGATTGTGGAAAGATACGTGTGTAGGGAAACAAGTATGTTCATATCTCATTTTATTTTTAAGAATACTTTTTTTAAGAGTACAATTTGAGCGTGCGCATATGCGATTAGATACATGTGTATATACCATCCCATGCTCTGTGTGTGTGTGTGTGTGTGTATGTGTGTGTGTGTGTATGTGTTATCTTTTTCATACGCTAAGGGAAATTGACGACATTTTTGTGTGGGTAACTAGATCATTTGATAAGATTGTGGCGCCTACACAGGATAATTCAAACCAGGGAAATATAAGGGGTATAGCGATCCGGACCCCCTGTGACCCCTTTGAGATAGCGGCCATTTGTTGAAACAGGCTATTGAGGATCAAGGTGTTTGATAAAAAAAAAGTAAAAGAGAACAAGAAAGAAAGGAAGAAAGAAAACAAATCGAGAAAAGATAGTTCAGAGAAAGTGGAATAGAAGTGATAGGGATATTGGATGGAAATAAAAGGAAGGAAGTAGATACAGTGAAAGTGATAACGTTAATTTGACCTCAACAAGGAATTAGATAAGAACTAACTATAACCGGCATAGGGAGACAAAGAAAGAAAGAAGTAAAACCCGGACACTCATTTAGCTAAATTAGGACCTAAAAATGATAGACGAGGTCAGTCATTCGGGCAGGCCGCCGTTCCGGCCGTGCCCCAGGGGACCACGCGTGCGTGTTCAATTAAGCGTAGCGAAATGGACATGACTTCTTATTCTCCTTTATTCTCTATTCTCTCTCTCCCTCTCTATCTCTTGCCCTCTCTTTCTTTCAGACCTTTGACTGACAGCAACTAAGTTTTTGAAATGCTAAACAAGTGTACTGATCGTGCTTACATTTTATTCTGTATCAGATGTTTATATTTTGATGGAACGTAGTGATGGATGAATTCGCTCGCTCGTGCAGAGAAACAACAGTATGGAGAAAATAAAGAACAGACTCCTTTCTTCATAACCGAGGCGACTCGTTCATTTCTTCTTTGCGTCTACAGTTTGCAATGTTTGGCTTTTGTACGGATATGTGCACTCAATCAAGTGCAGCTATGTTACACTTGGTCAAGTCAGAATCAGCAGTGACCTCTTCGAACCTTTTCCAATCAAGATCGGCGCCAAGCAAGGTTGTGTGCTGAATACCACACCATAAGAAACCGTCAGCTGAAACTGTCCACATGGTTTGCTTTTTTCAGTGTTACAGTTGGTTTGACTGTCTGGCCATGTTTACTCATTATCATATCGAGAAAAAATTTGTTTTTTTAATTTGAATGATGGCCATCACATATCACTTTAATGAATCATTTAACTATACTAAAAACGAATGTGTTTTTTTTTAACCCAGCCAGGGATTTAGAACCACTGGCACAAAATTGGCGCACATTATATTTCATGGTTACGGGTACCTAGTGCACAATATCTGGGCATTTTCGTGTGCCTTTTCAGTCCCCCTACTTACTTGCATTGTAGATAGATGCACGGATGTACATAAATGTCAGAACACATGGATGACTTGAACTCAACAACAGTGTTTAAACCAGTCTAATGTGAGTAGCAGTGATTGATTTATATTACATTTAGAGAAATTTCGTCAACACTACTATATTATTCGAGTTTTTCAAGATGACTTCTACTTTAACCGCCAATCACATTAATGACATATTAATTCGAATATATACCTGGAGACCAATATCCTATCTACGGAACTGGATGGTCAGTAAGGCTGAATTTAAGTGATATATTTATTTACGCATAAATTCCCCAGCCACCAGAAGGCTCGATTCCGATAGAAGAGTATATATATATATATATATATATATATATATATATATATATAAGAATCTATGGGAAACTACATACCGGCTGCTGAAGAGTGTGAGAGGCATGCTATGCTTACATCCAACGGGCACATGACCTAGTAATTATAATTTACTATATATATATATACATATATATATATATATATATATATATATATATATATATATATATATGTATGTATGTATGTATATATATATATATATATATATATATATATATATATATATATATATATATATATGTATGTATGTATGTATATATATATATATATATATATATATATATATATATATATATATATATATATATATGTATGTATGTATGTATATATATATATATATATATATATATATATATATATGTATGTATGTATGTATATATATATATATATATATATATGTATATATATATATATATATATATATATATATATATATGTATGTATGTATGTATATATATATATATATATATATATATATATATATATATATATATATATATATATATATATAATTGTTTTGCAGATTAGGCCTTACAGCAACAGTTACAGAATAAAGTAATTTTACATCAACACTAAGGAGGGAAATCGAATGTCTGATGTTTTGTAAATTCGTGTACTTGCAAAATCTAAATGATCTAGACATCAATAACTGATCATACAATGCATTCTAGATAGTTCCTGACGATATCGACTTCCTAAAATACGCCATCTTATTGTGGTCAGGACGGGCGCCATATTGGTTTTGGCTAAGTTTTATAAGTTTGATATTCACCTCCGTCTGAGACTTTTCTGCCAATGCAAAAGCGAAGCCAGCGGAATAATACGACATTCGGCAACGCACAAAATCATTAGTCCTATTCACACAGCGATTGTGTGGACAGTAGACCGATTGATCCACCATAGCAAATAGGCCGTATTTTTTTTTCTTTTTCTTTTTCCCCTTTTCATAAAAACGGGATACAATCCCCTCTAATTGACAGTGTTTAAAATGTATATACATGGGTAGCGGCGGTGAATTCTTTTTGGTTTTATTTATAATCGTACGCTTCTGTGTTTATATCATAAGTATTTGGATATGTTTGGTGATGGTGTGTGTTTTTATAAGCACATAGGCAGGACAGAGAGAGAGAGAGAGAAGGGAAGAAAGAAAGGAAGGAAGGGAGAATGAGAGAGAGAGAGAGAGGGGGGGAATTGCCAGAGAGAGAGAGAGAGAAAGAAAGGAGACGTAGTTAGATCTAAAAGATTATGAATTTACATAGACACGAGGCCAGTCTGGAAATAATATGAATATGAAGTTGTGCAGCCTAAATGCTAGTTGGTTAGTAATGGAGGCAGATCTTGCTGCTTGCATATGAACAGATACTCTCCCGTGGAGGTATTCAGTCGTAAGAGTGACCCAATCGAGTAAACTTGTGTACAGTGTGACTGTAGCATTTTCAAAGGCTTTGGTAGTTATCCTCGGCGTCTTACGCAGTTTTGTGTGTGTGTGTGTGTGTGTGTGTGTGTGTGAAACATCGCATCACTGACGTCTGTATGTCCTTCTTCCACAATCCAGCTTTGATAATATATGAATTCTGACTCATCCCCAAAAACTTTTAGACTATGGACGGGATTAAGGGGGAATGTGGCGAGGCAGCTTATTGTGATCTCGGAAAAAAGTCTTTGTAGATTTTTATTTCCACCAGGGACAATGAAACTAAAGTGATGCGCATAAAACAAAATTGGAGATCCCAAAATCCTAAAAAGAAGGGTATACAACCAAGGCATCTTCCCAATTGTCACCTATGGAGCGGAAACACAGAACTTAACCAAGAGACTGACCCAAAGACTGAGAAACATACATCACGCACATGAAAGTATCATGCTCAACCTCACATGGAGAGATCACAAGACGGCACAATATATCAGGGTAGAAAAAAAGGAGTCCAAGACATCATCGAATCTACTAAAAAAACTCTAATGGCTATGGGCTAGTCATGTTGCAAGAAAGGCAGACAACCGCTGAACATCACGACTCACAACATAGATCCTCAGAGATTGCATGCGAAACCGAGGCCGACAAAGTACAAGATGGAGAGATGAACTCGAGATATTCAGAAAATATTTGCTCCGTGACACCCACGATAGAGAGATATGGCGAATCCAGGGGATGGTCCATGAAAGTGACATGACGCTAGGTAGGTTACTTTTTTGAACAGAATACTTCCGGGACAGATATCATGTTTGTGATTATGTTTTTGTATTTCATATGTGAATTAGTATACGTCTGGGACTATATAGACATTTTGTATGTTTTGGTTTGATTCATGATCAAATGTATCCGCCGTGTAAAAAAAATTGGTGAGCAACTAGTTTTTGTCAGGTTTTCAATTTTTCTCAGAATGTGGAGGTTTGTATCTTCTTTTGTTGAGTAGATGGACTAATGAGTAATACACCCGAAAACGAAAAGAGCAATTTTTTTCTATTTACTTATCTGTTTATTTATCCCTGAATTTATTTATCAGCCAAAACACTAACATCATTTCTCGGAAGAAGTAAAATTTTTGCTATGAATAATAAACCCAAGGATGCTTGCAAAATCCAAAATAACCAAGTTGGTGAGCCTGTTAGTGCTTTCGTCAAGGGAACAAAAGGGTCCTTCTTGTCAACATCGTCATCATCATCATCAGCAGCAGCAGCAGCAGCAGCAGCAGCCCATTAGCATCTGTTGTTACACATGACCTTGCCAAAGATTCACCAGACTTCATGGGCATTGCAGAACCAGTACTTTATGATTTTATCTAGCTCGTAATACCATCTTACTTTCTGTCGGCCACAGCCTTGCACCTGATCTCTTGGGACCCACGCCATGAGTCGTGATGTCCAGCAGTTGTCCGACGTTCTTGCAACATGTCAAGCCCATTGCCATTTGAGTTTTCCTACGGTTCCCCAGATATACTGTACTGTCTTATGATCTCTCCATGTAAGGTTGAGCATGATTCTCTCTTGAGCACGTTGCATGGTTCTCAGTTCGAGGGTCAATCTTTTGGTAAGGTTTCATGTTTCAGCTACTATCGGTAGGATTTAGTTGATTCCCCTCAGCACTCATGTTACTTTACGGTTATTGGAGTAAACAGTTTAATGTTATAAATACACACAGATTAACGAGGAAGGAAACTAAGATTTCGGCTGTTGATTTTAACAGGTGATCTTCATGATTGTTGGAATTTATTTTTCTCCTTTCACCCTGATATGGCATCGTTTTGGACTTTACTACATTTAATAAAAATCGGGCTGATTATCCTCAGGTTCTTGCAAAAGGCCTCAATAAGGCCTTGCCCCTACTAGGAGATCAACACAGTTTTTAAGGGTTTCTTTTTTCAAAACACTGGCGATGGTGTACTATTTCGGTTACATATCGGTCACTTACGGATAAGCAGAATCATAGATCTTCATCCGTCTTAAGGTCTGTCGGTGGACACAGACCTTCCCCAGGATTCGGTACACTTCTCTATCATGGACGTTGCAGAGCCAGTATTTTCTGAATTTGTCTAGTTCATCTCTCCATCTTGTATTCTGTTGGCCTGGGTTTTGCATGCGATTTCAGTGAAATCCATGTCGTGAGTCGTGATGTCCATCGGTTGTCTTTCATTCTTGCAACATGGCCTACCCATTGCCATTCAAGTTTATCTTTTTTTACGAGTGGGCCATTTTTCATTTTTTTGGAAATGTTCTTGGTGGATCAGCGTTTAACATCGGATGTATAATAGAATACGAAACCATATGTAGGATATATTACAGCAAACTCGTCAGATATACAAGAGAAATAAAAAAAATAATAATCATATGATTGGAAAATCCAGCAAACTAGCTCTTAAAAGAAGTAAACTATTAAAATAAATGAGAAAATTGTGTTTTCTTTACAAAAAATCGGAAAGATAAAACTGAAAAGGTGAATGCGCTTGAAAAACGAATAATGATTATTTTTTTTACAATACTTTGCTTTTTTTATGCACGTTGACCATTCATTTTTGAGCTTCCAAAATGAACTATTATGGTGTCGTTTGATTTTCTTTGAGATATTTGGAGGATACTTTTAGGAGAACAGATTACGCTGACTCTTCGATAGTTAGCCTGCTTACAGGTATTTTGTGAAACGAAGAAATGTCGTTTCCAAACGTTTCACTCCCATTTGATGCTGTATAAAAACGACAGTATTTAAATAATACTTTTCCCGATTACTATAGTCATAGTATTGCGAAACATTTGTCCAGGTTCGACAATTAATCACTGGTGAAATTCAATGCCTCTGTACATATTCTAGCTCCATATATTTCTGTATTTGAAATTTGATATTCGTATATTTCAGTTTTGATTGTAAATTTTCTAGAAGATATTGAAATGTTCTAATAGAATCATAGTTTGCCGGTCGCTAATACAACTGAGAAGATGTATGGAAATCAGGTCATTATTATTTTAAAAAGTGCGGACACAGAACCCACATTATGATCTTTAATCTCTGAAAGACAAATATGTGAAAAAATGGTCTGATTGATAACCACAAAAAAATTGGTGTCCATGTGCTAGCCAAGATGGACAGAAATATGGTGAATGGGAGGAGTAATAAATTTGGAGACGTCTCAAACCTAAAACCAGCGCAACAAGAAATATAAGGCCAATTTAGCATACTGCTTACATTGTAAAAAGAATTGTAAAGAATTTGCAATTTTTTTTTCAAATTACAAGACAGACAGACAAACATTTTGTGAAATAAAGTAATAGTATTGTTCATGTAAGCGCGAAAACAGCCTGATACTAAATAAAGGATCGATTTAGCAAAAACTTGGATTGTAAATTAAACCCCAACAAAAAAAAAAATTCATATTGGAGAATTTCCAAAACTGACTCGTCAAATACCCGCATTTGGATCCAATTAGTGACCACAAAAAAATTGGCGGACATACTTCTGGTTGTTCTTGAGTTTTGCTCGCACACACAGACGGTTTATCGTTTATCGAATCATTGTAAGATGGAGGGAGATATATGTTACGAATATTGATAACACAGAACTACTCCGCCGATCTGAACCAAAATTGGCAGGAATACCAAGTATCAGGCAGGCATTCCAAATATAATTTTTACAACTGTTCTATACCCATTTACTTACACTGCATCATAACTATTCGTACCAAAGATTTATAACTGGGAAACTATTCGGCAAGTATGAACCAAAATCGGCAGGGTTACAAAGGGGACTGTTATATCATTGGAATCATTGGTTATTGTACGAAAATTACGCCAAAGATTTTCATTAAAATTTAGTAAAAGGGCGAGTCATTGGCTAAAGATAAAATGAATAGAATTTCGGGACCTTACCGATGTACGAAAACCTCATTTAGATCGTAGCAACTTTTCCATACCAACAGATATCTTCAACGATGCTGGATTGGTGACCAATTCATGCAGGGATATCCATCGAATTGTAGCTGGAGATTGAATTGAGGTATCCCTAAAAAAACAATTATGATCTCCCAGCGGGCAAAAGACACCTTTTAAGTCTACCCCCGGGAAAGTTCAACTGATAAGGCAAGTTTTCAGCTTGTATTTAGAAAATAACCCATTGTTATCATTCTTCGACGAGCCGTTTTGAATCATATTGTCAAAGTCCTTTTTACTTACTTAGCACAATGGCTAGAAAATAAGAAAATATCTTCGTTGAATACGGATGGATATATCCGTGTGATGATGTTATGATGTTATATGATGTTAAAATGTACGTGATTAAAATATATAAAAACCGATAAATGTATAAAAAAACAGAGATACATTAATGAGAACAAGGGCTACTGGACAATAGTGACTGTGAGGCAATTTGAAAGGGGGTTATTCTTTCTATGATCCCTAATCCCAGAATCTCATTGAATTCCCAGTTGCTAATCTTTAGAAAAAGTTTTGATAAAAACAAGAGGGAAATGAGTACTCAAAATTAAGTGCTATGGTCAGTTCATTTGGAGCAGTCAAAGAGGGGTTTCGAAAAAAAAACAACACTTCTACAAGACTGGAATAACAATAATGTGTAGAGGACATGAGAAGCGAGAAAAAATGTTTTATTCTATTTGATTTAATAATTTATCAACAGTTTTCAAAAATGATGATGAAATGATAAAGCAATTATAATCTTTTTGTGGGGGCGGTTATGTATCTAATTCAGCGAGTTATTTTTCTAAAATATAAATGATATCACATACGACGGAAAGACAAAATAATATAACACGATTCGTAATGTAATAATGAAGCAATAATACACTGGACAAATTTCTTTTTATGCATTTAATTTATTTTTCTATTATTTACCTAGCTATTTTTCTACGGTAAATATATATTTTGCATATGATATGATGCTGCACTGAATAATCATAATAACAAAAGACAAGGAAATTTTAAAATGAACATGGGGAGGCCGTGTTCGATTAATAAGAATATCTGTTAATAATTTCTTGATCACATATATTTGACAAAAGAAGATCAACATAAATTATATAGACCCCGACAATGGATTCCACAACACTGAATCAGCAAAATAAACGATATATATATATATATATATACATATATATATATATATATATATATATATATATATATATATATATATATATATATATATATATATATATATATATATATATATATATATATATATATATATATATATATATATATATAATTGGTTAGTCCACATAAATTGAATAATTGCGTGCAATTAATATTAACAAATTAACTATAAAACAAAATGTAATGATCTGAATAACTATAAACGGATGAGAGAAAGATGAAGAAAATCCAAGTATTCTTAATAGAGTATTACAGTGAAATGCAGATGTGTGGGGGCCCTGATCAGCACAGCTGGGGGGGTTATCATTGCAAAATACCTGTACCATTTTTACATCATCGAAACGGATCCCCACAATAATATCCTACGTATAACATTAGAATCTAAATCTAAACAGCAGGGACAAAATCAAATACTCTATGCGTAACGCAAATTATCTAAACGTAGCACATTAATAGGGATCGGAAAGTAAGTGTCCTACACGACGAGTCACCGTAGGGTGATCTTGAGGACCGTTGCTATCAAAGAAATCATGAGTTCTCTAAACTAAGATTTCTTTTTCAGCAAAAGTAAAAAGTTTATGGCTATATATTCGTCTGAGAATCACTTATGATATAAGGTTGATTTTTGTAAAAATTCTTTATAGGTATGAGTATCGATCATTTTTATTTATCAATATACACACTCATGCACACACAATCACGCACACACAACGCATACATAAAGGGTGTGCGTATACTTACACGGATATGAAGCCATAAACATTGATATTAATACACGCATACATTTATGTCATTCACGTATGTAATATAAGTTTGGTTTGTGAAATCTTATATATTTTCGTAAATGCACGTACATAATGCCCATATACATTTACTTACATAAATGTAAATAGATATGCACTCATACACTCGCCTGTAAAAGAATATATCATTCTTCTTTCATATATATATATATATATATATATATATATATATATATATATATATATATATATATATATATATATATATATATACATGAATGTAAATAACAATGAGAAAGTGAGATACTAAAAAACACACTCATACAGCTACTCACCCATCCACACTCACACACACAAGCTGCATACACATACACACAAGCGGCACACACACACACACACACACACAC
>OY735223.1:42006718-42021718 GCA_963457665.1 Thysanoteuthis rhombus
GTATATATATGAACACACATATAAATAGATATATTTACATATATATATACATACACATACATATGAACATATAAATAAGTGTGTGTCTCTCACTTTCTGTGTGTGTGTTCGAGTGTGTGTTGATATATATATATATATATGTATATATGACGGTGTGTAACGAAAATAGAACAAAAGAACACGTAGGGTTTGAATTTAATGGTAAAATAAGAATATATATGATGTGGGGTAATGTTTATTTCATGCGTATTGAAGACATGAATCTGTAGACAAAATCGATCTGGTGGCCTAGCGTGGGAGGCGAAAGGCCAAGTTCACTGGGGCCGATCACAAAATGTCAAAGTGTCGACTATTTAGACCAGAACCAAAACAGAAATTCTTATTTTCGTTCCTTTCCGCTCCAAGCAGCGTGAAATATTCAACGCTAAAAGAAAAAGTACGGCGCCTCGAACGTTGAATGCAAAAGGCTTTTATTATTAGAGTCTGTCAACGGAAACTGCCAGCAAAACTTTCAACATTGTTATATTCAGTCTTAAGTTGGCAATGCATGCATGTATGTATGTATGTATGTATGTATTTATGTATCTTGCATACACCCTGCACCAATAACGCTAGAGGTCTGGAGATTTGAACAATTTCTCATATCTCAATATTCCTAGAGAAAAATTCTTGTTTTTTTTTTGTTTTTTTGTTTTTGTTTTTTGAAAATTAACTCCTAAATAAATTTTCAGTGGGGTATTCAATTTGCCATGAAAATTTATTGTAAATTGCATTCACACTACATTTTTTCTCGAAATTCGGACCTTTTTTAGTGATCATTACCGAACAGAAGGTAAGAAAAATGACATTATCGACTGATCACCCCTTTTCTCAATTTTTAGATGATCACCCCCAAAAGCACATGTTACCAAATGATGATTTTTTTCTTTTGAATAGCTGACCAGATCTTCTATTATTATTATTATTATTATTATTATTATTATTATTATTATTATTGTTATCATTATCTGCATCTTGACACCAGTTGCCCGGTGGTCGTGACTGAAGACTGAGCGACTGCAAGTTTCTTGAAGTCACCGGCTCTCCTCTCAACACTCTTACAGTCTGCAGCAGTGCTGTGGTTTGCAGTTTCAATTTAGTTGCCTAATGGTCATTGCTGAAGATTGAGTGACAGTAAGTTTCCTCAGATCTCTTCTCATCGTCCTCACATATAACAGCGGTGTGGACAGTGCTGTGCCAACCTTACCCAGTATTAGTGACACACATCTTTTTCATTCTAGCTGGTTGACCTTTGCTGGTGACTGGGGGTCATCTCATAATCCCAGTTCTCTCCTTAGAACGTGTCCAGGCTTCAGTACTGCAATTGCTTGCAAAGTCTCAGTCTTTCTTCTTTTGTCCAGCTCCACCAATCTTGTTTTCAATATCTTGGCACAGGTCTTATTGCGCCTATTACTGGTATTACGCTTAATAGTATGCGCACTGGGAATTATAAGAGCAGCATTATTATCATTATAGAGCTAGGTTGTTACGGAGCTAGATATGTACAGAATTGGCCTGTTAACGATACTGAAAATAGAATGGTCAAGTTCGAATTCCAGCTGAGGTAGTTTGTAATTTCTTCAGATTAATACTATTACGAAAGGCTAGACTTCGTGAATAAAATCTACTTTTTTTCCATTCATCCCTTGTTTTTCTTCAAGTAAATGCAGCTGACAATATCTCTCTCACTCTCTCTCTCTCTCTCTCTCTCTCTCTCTCTCTCTCACACACACACACACACCATCTGTCTCTTTCTCCGTTTCTTTTCTTTTGTTCACAATCACCTGCTCACGCCCTCTCCAAGAAGAAGGCAAATGGGTGATAAGGATTTGGTTAAGATAACTTGCTGGACGCAAAATAAGGGTCGAATTTAGGATTATACTTACATTGTAAATTGAACCCTTCGCTTAGAATGTAAAAATATATGGAATACCAATGTTCAAAAAAAGGCACCTTTGGTCCCATTAGTATCTGCGAAAAATTTGATGTCTCTAGTTTTAACCGTCCTTGAGTTATATGATGACACACAGAGAAAAAAACATTTGGTGAATTATAATAAGGTTCACGAATTTGTTTTTTCTACACACATTGTTTGTAGAAGAAAGGATTTCTGGGTAGTAATCTGATTTGACTATCTTTTATTTCACTGGTGTCAGTTACTCACATTGAATGTTTTATATCTTGCCACATTTATGTGATGACACAAAACCCCTTCAGACACAAAAAATATTGTTCTATACATTTAGCAGAGCATTACATATTCAAAGAACTGACCATATTAACCTAATTCCTGGAATGTATAGAAAACGGTCCATTTCGAAGTTGTGTCCGGTAATGTGTTTTCCGTTATAAGTACTCTTCTCAAGAATTTCTTCTCGATAATATAGATGGACTGAATGCCTGATGACACTCGTGACATTATAAGAGTTATCGATTATTTTTCTTGGCTGTTATGGGTTTTTTTTAATGTCTTTTTTTTTTTTGACTTTTATAGTCTGCTGTTTTTATTACCACAGTCCGTCCAATCTAATGGCGGACAAGTGACGGTAATAAGGACTTTTTTTTTTACTGAAAAAGATGGCGTTCGAAAGCTTCCGCTCCAAGTTTAGCACTGCGGAACTGAGAAAACCGGAACCATAAAAATGATTGAAGAGTGGGTGTTGTTTTCTGCTATTGATAATATATATATATATATATATATATATATATATATATATATATATGCATGCTTGTTTGTGTATAGAGAGTTAATATGTACTAGTTCATCCTGGTTGACAAAAATCTCTGTCGTTGTCACATGCTCTTATATCAATTCAGGAATGAATATTGATCACATGAATCACAAATTATACAAAACAAGATCACAAGATAAACGGAATTATTCTTTCTGTTGTTATTAATTGTATCACTGATTACTTTTCAACCAGTCTAGAAATTCCCTTGTCTATCACTACTATATTTTAATTTTTAGGCTCCTAACTTGAAAATGAGGAGTAATTAGTAAATGAACGTTATGATTGAAATTGAGGCCCCCTTGCTTTCTTTCAAGTATAGGCATCTTCTTCAATTCTTAATTGTTTTTTTGATTTTCATTGCAAGTGAAAGTAGGATGGGAAAATAGAAAGGACGAATGATATGAGGGGATTTAAATTTTAGTGCTGAAGGATACTATACATAAGTTTCTGATGACTCTCCTCTTGTGCTTTAACAACTTGGTGAGCAGTGAAACTTCGGAAGAGGAAAGGAGCACTCAAACTCAAGCAGAATAATATATACGATCATATACAGTGGCATTTCAGTTAACAGTCCAGTATATCCCATTTATATAAAGTATGTTGGACACAGTACGGTCGCCTTCATAGAAGGACGGTGTTAAATTCACATTATAAATACTTCCAAGCTTTGCCCGTAATTAGAAATCAAATAATCAAGAAGCTGAGAGACGATGAATTATTTATTTTCTAAAATTGTCCTGCAAACTCATCGTAATTTAAATTTAAATCCCTACCCTTGTACGTTGACGGCACTGTGTGTTTTGAACTTGAAACACACGGCGAAAAAATATTCAGTCTCTTTATCAAGATTTTGTCTATTTTGAAATTCGTTTGTTTTGTCTGTTTAGTGTTTAATGTTTGGAAGCACTAAACAGCCGAAATAAACGGAACTGTGTACAGACACAATCTTGATAAGAAGAAAACTGACTTTTTGTTCCTTTCTTTCTTCTTTAAAGTTTCTTCTTTTTTTTTTCAGTTTGGTGACTTTCGTTAAACAATTCATTCCACGGTATAAATTAGGAATAGATTGGTGTTCGCTCTGTATAGCTCTCCAGTTTGTTTCCCCTCTCAAAAAACAAAACAAAAAATAAAACGAACAAAAAAACTTTCATGCTAAGTAAGGAAGTAATTTTCTAGTCGATTTAAAAGACCCCATTTCCGGCTGAAGATGTAACATAAAAGAAGACATTAAAGGAAACTGCAGAAAGTAGAAATAGAAAAAGAAAAAAGCATTGGATGTAGAAATAAAGAAAAAAAGAATCGCGAGAGAGAAATCGTAGGTCGAGATGAAAATAAAGCATAAAAAAAGACATGAAAATATGGGGGAAAAAAAAGAATTCAGATAACGAAGAGAATGTATTGAATGTAAATATGTGCTGGGTAATAATGTGATACCATAGAAAGTGAAAGAAGGATTAGAGCAGAACTGGTTAGTCACGATATAGAAAACATCACATAACCAATGTCTTTCAGCAGCAGTGTTGGGGTGATCAATTAAAAAAAATGAAAGAGGGGTGGATAATGAGTAGCGTATCGGCTTCTGTTGGGGAGTGATCTCTTAAAAATCTGATTTTAGAATGGCAACTATGACTGCTGTTTGATGCAAACTAAGCGACTATCTTTACACAAATTTACACTGCAGATGGCGTTAGAGGGTCTAAAACCAAATGATCTTTTTTATAGACATTTAAAGAGTAAATGTTTGCATTTGTAGCCCTCTAGCTCCATTGGTTTGGCTTGT
The DNA here is from genome assembly GCA_963457665.1 of Thysanoteuthis rhombus. Classification (NCBI taxonomy): domain Eukaryota; kingdom Metazoa; phylum Mollusca; class Cephalopoda; order Oegopsida; family Thysanoteuthidae; genus Thysanoteuthis; species Thysanoteuthis major. The sequence goes on from OY735223.1 coordinate 42,011,273, forward strand.
ATGCGTGATAGACATACGCATCCATAGCCAGCCAGTTGACAGTTCTGGTCGACGGTTTCTTATAGACTGATGTTGGGTAGTTGATAAATGAGATGCAAAGCGAAAATAAAAGATTCGCAATAAATTGAGAGTAAAATTGGAAATGAAAGCATACAACAAAGCAGGAGAAATGAAAGTTTTAGGCAAGAGATTATTTGAAAATATGACGTAAATTTATCATCAGCAGCAACAGCAGCAGCTTTGTATCGCTAGTCGATGGATGTAGACTTTCCTCAAGATTTACCACACCTATCCATGGTGGGTTCCACGGAGCCAATACTTTCCAAACCAGTTCGTATTGCCATAGTTGTGATGTCCATTGGTAGTCTGTGATTTTGCAATATGACCAGCCCATTGCCATTTAAATTCCCTCGTGGATTCTATGATGTATCAGACTCCTATTTCCCTTGATATACTTTGCTGTTTTGTGATCTCTCCATGTGTTGTTGAGCATCTATTTAATCACTGTCCCACCACAGAAATATTTGACACAAGGTCGGGCTTAACATGGGAAGAAATAGGAGCAATCCTTCCAAAAATGGCTCCAGCCGACGCGGCTACGGTTACCAAGCGCACCGTAGAGGCTAGACAACCTCCACCACGAAAGTGTCCACCAGGGGACCTGCCCCTTTAAGTGCAATGGAGCAGTACTGCTCCAGGGAAACTGAACCCCTGCAGCTGGGCCGAGTAATAATAGGAGAACCCAAGGATGAGTCCAAAGGTCTCCAATCCGCGTAGCAAAGCGCAGCCTCACTATAACCTCATTGGCTCACGCTTGCACTGGCGCACTCGGTCTTTGATGTCAACCCACACACAATCTCCGGCCCATTCGACGGGCAAGTGTCAGTACCGACTCCTCGGTCTATGCCATGGAACAGATACTACAATTTGAGGGTCAGTCACTTTGTTGTTTTCCATGTTCCAGCGCCATGGGTGACTATCAGGAGAATGCATTGGTTGAATACTTTTTTCTCAGAACTAATTAGATTTTTTTTTTGTTCTTGAGGGGCGTAAGATTGAACTAAATATAAATCTTGAAAGGAGATCAAGCGATAATAGAAAAAAAATTAAGTGAAAGTAAATTTGTAAATATCTGATCATATTGGGAAGAACAGGAGTTGTAGGTAAGAGTCTTATGTGAATTTCACATAAAAAGAAAGCAGGTCTGGTTAGCCACTCGATGGAAAGCGATCGTATGACCAATGCCTCGGGTAGATCGCTGTCTTACGAGGGGTCAGGTGAAAAATTTCAAAATGAGGTGACGAATAAATCACTTAACTTGTCTTTTGCCGGCTGCTGATCGCAACAAAAAGATCAGAATTCATTACAATAACAAGCCTGAACAATTCGGGACACAAATTAAGGGACTGATTTAGCAAAAACGTTAATTGTAAAAAGATGGCTGGCACCCGTCGATTTCCATCGAAACAAGCTCACGTGATGGTAACAATGTTGGCGATGTAACACCTACTTTTCTCTAAAGTTTTTTTTTTCTTTACCTTCTGAGTGTCACTTTCATCACAATTCTGTCGGATCATTTCAATTCCACAAAACAAACATATGTAAATAGTATACACCACAAAAACTATTTTGGTGGGAAATTTGGAAAAAAATAATTTCTTTTTTCTTTTTCAAATCATGATAAGGAGTAAATATTCACATTTCCTACCCTCCAGCTTCATCCGTGGTATCTTTATATGTATTGTTTACATACATAGCTAACTAGCAATACAGACCGACTTGAAAACTCAAGAAACCTATGGTGACAATTTTGTTGACTTGATTTCTAATTTAGATAAGAGGAAGACGGTACAGAATATGCGCCATACGTTGGCATTAAACCAAGTGAATGAAAGTTTACAATAGTGCAGGAGAGATGATTTATGAGAAGCAAAGCTAGAATAAAATATTTGCCATAAAGTGAAAGTGAAAGTAGGTGAAAAATTAGTTAACAAAGGCGGGGAAAATGCGAGCTGTCGATGTGAGATTAGTTGAAAATATGATGTAAAATGAAAATAGAGATAAATCTCGAAACAGGATAAACCGATATAAGAGAAAATGAAATAAAAATGAAAGTGAAAGTAAAGGTTCAAATGGCTGATCACAGTGGCAAAAATTGTAGTCGGGGAGATGGGGGCTAATGAGAATTCGAGATAAAAGCGAAATAATGATGAATCGCAGAAGGAGATGAAGCAAGCGAGAAAAAAGGGGAATGAAAGAAACTGAAAGTGAAAGTAAACATGAAAGTTTATCATCAAAGCAAGAAGAATGGGAGTTTTGGGTAAGAAATGTGATGTAAAAGGAAAATAAAGATGAATCTGGGAAAAGAATAAACTTCTGATAGTTTGATGGATTGGTGGAAGTTGGGCAAAAGACAAAAAAGGAAAATGGTACAGTTCATGACGTGGGTTTGGGGAGACGAAATGAAAACGAGAAAAAGAGATAAAGTAATTGTTTTACGAATGTAGACTAATGTACATGAATTACAAGATAGACCAATGCACACAGAAATCTAGCTTTGTGGGATCGTATTGAAATAGTAATACTAGTGTTTATACATACACATAGAAATATGCTCATTTATGAGTGTGTGCTCAAACCTTTTGCACACACACACACATATATTTATATAATAGCTCTTGATTTTGAGTATGGTGATCAGATGATGTCAACCCCCCACCACCACCACCAAAAAAAAAAACACTCAACTATGCTAAGAATGGGTGTGGCCTTTCAGCCCAGCAAGGAATTTGAAATTCCAGGCGCAAAATTGGCACATGTGAGAATTAATGGTACTGGTGCTTACTTGAATTCTTTCTACAGACGTGACAGGTGTTCTGATCTGTAACTATTTGATAGTTAACCTGATGTCGCTTTTCATGACTAGTAGACGTTTTTTTCTTTCCATTTCTGCTGAGGCAATACCCTCATGATTATGTCGAGTCACATGTTAATGGACAACTTTGTGAGCGGGAAGTTAGATCCTTTCCGAGCATTTCTCCCTGGTCCCATATTCCTCGAATGCAACTTTTTCTAATGTATAGTTTCCTCCAAGAATCATGGACCCTCAGCTGAGTCTCCGGTCATCAGCTTCAAGTGAAACCTTTGGGCAACCCTTGGAGCTAATCTTTGGCTTACGAAGAGGACTTTTTACATTACCAAGCTCCCCATGCAAGGACTGCTTTGGAATTCATTTTTTGCTAAATGACCACTATAACGGCCTATGCTTCAGGACTGTGTAGTCAATGCAATCGCAATTACATCTCTCAGTTATGTACATTTCCCCTATGCACATGTATGATTCTTCTCAAACAATATCTTATGTTAAGACGATTGGCCACCCATGCAATGCATTCATAAAGCAAGCACATTAGCATCGTATATTTTTATCTCTGTTCCTTGTGATTTTCCATGTTTTCCCCGAAACCGCTGCTTCAGCTTCCTGAATGCATCACTGGGTTTTTTCTATACTATGGGAGATCACATTGCAAAGGATGCAAAACCTTTTGAAAGCCGCTTCGAGATACACAAACATGTTAATCACTGCCAGACGTTTGCCACATACATAGAAATTTGGCTCGCTGTATTGTTCTAGAATCTCCCTTAACGTGATTCTGCTCAGAGCATCAAATGCCTTAGTTAAGTTAACAAAGGTCTGACACACAACCATACTTTGTTCGACCTACTCTCCCTGTAATAGTCTTTACTATTATTTAATGTTATGATATATTATTAGTATTTGTTTTGTATTTTTGTAATTGAATTGTGCATCGTGTGCAGATCATTCTTACATAGGATTCAAGGGAACATATCCAAGGAATAGTAAAAACAAAACCATAATATGAATTGCTTTTTGGCAAGTTGAAAAATGTTAAAATTAAATGAAAATTCACGAAGAAACCAATCAAACAATTTAGCAATACAACTTTAATGGCATTCGAAAACCTGAAAATCGAAAACCTGAAGTCAATGTTGTTTCATTAACGTCAGAAGAACAGATACTATACTTTGACCATGGAATACATGCTGTAAAAGCCTGGATCATGGAGTTACGATAGTGCTAAGAACTTTCTCATTATTTACCATGTGATGCAAGGTAAGATAATAAAAAAAAGAACGAGAGGAAGCCGAACTGCCTTTGGATTTACTGAACGATGTTTTCTAAATGAGGCAACTTTCCGAACTTACTTCTTGCTTACCTATCCAGGGACAACAATCGCGCATAACGAACTTTCGACTTTAACTACAAAACCTCTCACCCTAATTAGTTCATCATAGCGAGGATTGTATGTGATTTTATTCGATTTAGACATTTAGAATCCCGGGAAGAGACAGGTATTCTAGCTAGTTCCTATGTCAGAAATAATTTGACTGGCTGAGTTTTCGTTTGCAGAGCTAGAATTGGAATTGTCTCGTGTTTTAAAAAAAGTAACCGAAAAGATATAAACAATAAACTTAGGAAACTGTCTTTCGGGATATATTATCAATGTCGGAGACAGAAAATGGAATCGAGGGGTGGGGATTCGATATTCGGAAAAACACAGACTTTTCTTTACAGATATTGTTTGAACCAAGTAACTGATACAATGGTTAATATGAATGTCAATCTGGTAATGTACATTTTAGATGAACAAAGGTTGTTCTATATTACATAGCTTATATAAAACTTATTCTGTTTTCTTTACAGAAATTCAGAGAACATTCTGTTATACAAACACATATAGACATACACATAAAATTACTGTGCGTGTGTATTCATGCCTGTGGGTGTGTTTGTATGTGTTTGGATTTTACATGAATAACGACCACTATTATTTACATTCCTTATACACACTAATTATATCTGCCAACATAGTTGGAGAGCTATACGTCATGTCCGCCTTTCCGTCTTTAGGCACGATATTTCCAAAATTACTCAATGAATTTCTGGAAGGGTGGGCCTTGGGGTTAGGAAGAATGGTTGAGATATATTTTTCCGTTTTTCTTTTCTTCATGCATTTGTGTATACGCTCATGACTAGCCAAACAATATCTCCAAAAGTGCTCAATGAATTTCAGCGAAATATTGTGGAAAGTACGGGAATGAGCTGATATGTACACTAATATATCTCCTACATCGTAGTTATACGTAATACATAATATCGCCAGAAGCTCATGGTTCTCCACTGTAGTTATCGCTAAAATTTCTTAATCAATTTCAATGAAATGTGGAAATATGGGCTATGGGCCTTTGAAGCGAAGAATCGCCCTAGGATGGCAACCCTTCAGCAGAGCAAGCACAACCTTACAAAACAAGACGATCCTAAAAATCCTAAAAAGAAGAGAATACAACCGATGCATCCCCCCGATAGTCACTTATGGAGCTGAAACATGGAACCTAACCAAAAGACATACCCGCAAACAGAGAAGCATGCAACATGGACAAGAAAGAATCATGCTCAAACTCATATGGAGAAACCACTAGACAACACAATATATCCGGGAGAAGACAGGAGCCGAGATATCATACGTACAATCTATTAACTTAAATGGCAATAGGCAGGTCATGTCACAAGAATGACGGACAACCGATGGACATCACGATTCACAGCATAGATCCCCATAGATCACATGCAAAACTGAGGCCGACAGAATACAAGATGGAGATATGAACAAGACAAATTTAGATCCTCATCCATAAAAAATGTGGCGGGTCCTGGGGAAGATTTATGTCCAACGACAGACGTTCAAAGGATGATGATGATGATGATGATGATGATGATGATGATTAACAATTGCTATCCCGCCAAACACATTGAAATAGACTCTCTGAGGGCTTTCTAGTTCTGTTTTGTTTTGAGAATTTTAGGATATATATATATATATATATATATATATATTATTGTGTCATCCACAGACAGCTGTTTCGATATATTTCATCTCTTCAGCGTGGCTATAGACATTATCCCATTAAGTACTGCGAGGCATAGTTGAAACCCTCACATCGGACCCGGAGGCCGATATCCTAACTCTGGACTACGGTACTGGGTGGTCAGTAAGGCTGAATTCAAGCGATATATTCACTTTTACACAGAAACTCCTCATCCACCAGAGTGCTCTATTCCTATGGAAGAGCACTGCATAAGCTTACAACGGATAAGTTGCCTCACTTAAAGAGTGCTCAACCCTGAATAGAGGAGCATTAACTATTGTGCCATCCACACACACACACACACACACACACATATATATATATATATATATATATATATATATATATATATATATATATATATGTGTGTGTGTGTGTGTGTGTGTGTGTGTGTTTACTGTCCAAGCACGATGATGTTTCGAACATCAAACAAACAAAAAGATATAAATGTTTAAACATACAATGCTCGGGGCATCGCTCAAGCCAACTAACTTGATCAAATGATGGTAGAATTGTACATCACCTGGCACATTGAAGTATCGGTAAAAAAATTTTTTTTTACAGCTGAAGGTAATTAATCATCTATTCTATCATAAGAGGAAGGGGATAACAAGTTCAGTGGCGTAGGATTTCTAATCAATAGAGTCAATAACATTGCTTAAGTTTTGAAGGCATATCAGAGAGAATAACTTGAATCGTAGAAAGACAAAGCAAGAGATACACACTAGAATTATTCTAAGTTTATGCACCAACTTTGAAAAGTTCTGACCAGGAGATTGAAAGGTTCTAAGCTGTTGATAGAATAATGGATCGAGAGGAGAAAAAAAGACAATACTCACGGAAGACATTAAAGCTAAAGTAGGTAAAGGTTGGGGAATATAATGTAGGAAAATATGGAATAATCCAGAGAAATGAGAGAGGTGACATACTTGTCAACTTTTGAAAGAGATACGGATGAAAAATAACTAATATATTAGAGAAAAAAACGAGAAGATAGATAGTGGACTTTGCAAAGCCCAAGTGGTATAATGAAAAGAAATTGGCTTTCTAATAGCTGACGAGATAAATAACCTTAAAGACATTACCGTGAGGTGCAAAGTTGATATTAAAAGCGACCATAGAATGGTAGCATACAGGACTGAATCAAATTTTAAAACTGCAAGGAACAAAATGAAGAAGGAAGAATGCTGTAATTTTTTAGTTGTGATGAAGAATAGATTCCAGCCCCAGAGGAATAGCAACAATAATACAGAGGAAAAGAGTAATAACCTTCAAGACAAACTAAGAAGCAGCAGAAATGGTAGGCGATGCAAACGTAAAAGATAACAGGGGAAATTTTACAAACTAATAAAAAAAAGAATAGGAATATGGAAATAAAAACCAAGTCCGACGAAACCAAAACAGCAGGCCTTAAAATTGAGGGAAAACATGAGGTTGATAGAAGAGGCTATCAGAAAAAAGGGACTTTAAAACACGCGCAAGCTGCAGGTCAAAGCGGCAAGCAACAGATGCTTTCACTAAAGGACAGACATATTGGGCCAAGCTGTCAAGAACACCTGGAACATACCATGAAAAGATGTACGTTTTAAAAATAAAGTACCACAAACCAATAAACTGATAGAAAATAATCACGAACATAATACAATACGGAATAGTGTTTTGCACAACGGAATATGAAATTCAGAAAGCCTCAAAAAGAGAATGACACAACGACAAACCTTCTAGAATATTAGGTAGATATCTTTCACAAAGAAGTAGCGCAGCTATTTACACTGTGCATCCGAGAAAAAATATTTCTGTCAGGGAATAGGGATCCTACTCCACAAAAAAAAGGAGATAAAAGCGACCTCAGCAGCTGCCCTCCTACAACCCAATTACCTAACACATATAAACTTTTTACAATTCATCCTCACAAACCAACAGATATTTTAGAAATAAACAGGCTGACTACAGACTGAATATTCACATTTAGCAATACACCAACCACTTACTATAAATCAACTAATCGAAATGTCATTAAAATACAACAGACAACTTTGTTTGGCTTTTATGAGAAAGAACGAAGAACATACGACGGTCTTCAATACAATAGGATAACAAGGTGTTAATGAGAATTACGTACAAAACTGGCACTGTAATGATTTGACAACAGAAAGATACGAACAAGATTAGGATAGGAAAGGGAGTAAGAAAAAGAGATACGATATCGTGCAATCTATTTACAGCGAACCTTGTGAAGTGCCTTTTCCGGAAATTCTGACCGGGAGGGAACGGGAATAAAGATAGACGGAGGATATCTAAATTCAAAAGTAACGTTTCCATGACGTCAGAAGCATTGGAAGATTTATGAAAAAAACATATTGACTGATGTAAATAGGGAAAGTAAAAGAATAGCCTTGAAGATAAGCAGAACAAGGATAAACTGTAGATGTCCCCAGAAGTTAACGAATACGTTTACCTAGGTCAGGTAACGGAGACGATGGAGGCACAATGAAACGACGCATAGCGATCAATTGGAAACCATTTGGTATGAATGGAGCCATTTGGTATGAATGGTCATATCAAAGACCACCACAATATAAGCCTGATATCAGCTATGGTTCATGGATGCATAAATGGAAATTAACAAAACGGACTGACGACCAACTAAGAATTGCTCAGAGAGCCATGGAAAGAGCAATCTTCAAGAGATAATAAGGATCAGCATGGACCTGAGGGAACACAAGAGTTAAGGTTATTATACAAATAATAAAGCAACCAAAATGAAGATAGGCTGGACACTTAGCTAGGAAAGATGGTAAAAAATGAAGGTAAGGCTAATCGATCGGTACACTTTGGACGATGAACGCAGTAGGAAAGACCAAGCATGGGATAGAAATATTTGCTGCTAAGATAAGGCGGAGGTTCGCCCAATTTCGGAATGAAATGGGAAAGGCCTCTGTCCAAATAAGGACTAATAATTGCACAGCTGATATATATATATATATATATATATATATATATATATATATATATATATATATATATATATGCACAACTGACCCATGAAAAGTATATATACCACCCCAGGTATGCATTTTCTCATTAATAAGTGCTGTCGACAGTGTTTGTGCGTTAAAGGTAATTTATTTGACTTCCAATAGGTTCATTCCTTGTCCAGTCGATGAGGTAGGGGTCAACAGAAATATTCTTACGGTCAGGAGAACAGAAACACTAATCATGAAAATCTTTACTGTCTCTCTCTCTCTCTCTCTCTCTCTCTCTCTCTCTCTCATTGCCTTTCTTCCATTTTCTCTCCCTTTTTCTTGTCACTTTTTTCTGTCTTTTTCCCCCTTTCTGCCACGTTCCATGTTCCATCGTTTCTTAGCTGTTCATCTCATCTTATGTCTTCCCTTCTCTCTGTTTGTCGCAGTAGACGAACTACATCGGATGTGGAGCGGTAAAAGATTGCCAACCGGTGCCAGCGGTCGACGTTCGAAAGTGGTTAAAAATAATATCAGATTTACAAATGCTGTTTTTCAAAGCAGAGTCCCCCTCACTAGAGTTAAATACATAATTTTCAAATCTATATTTGTTTGTTTATATATATATATATATATATATATATATATATATATATATATATAGATAGATAGATAGATAGATAGATATATAGATATATATATCCTCTATTCAGGGTTGAGCACTCTTCAAGTGAAGTAATTCATCCATTGTAAGCTTATGCAATGCTCTTCCATAGGAATTGAGCACTGGTGGATGAGGAATTTCTGTGTAAATGAATATATCGCTTAAATTCAGCCTTATTGACCGTCCAGTTCTGTAGTCCAGAAGTAGGATATCGGACTCCGGGTCCGTAGTGAAGGTTTCAATCCTGCCTCGCGGTACTGGAAAGTCTGTAGCCACACTTAAGAGATACAATATATCCAAACAGCTGTATGTGGAGGATGACACTATATATATATATATATATATATATATATATATATATATATATATATATATATATATATATATATATATGAATGAAGATGTTCCACTTACTTTTGTTTGCATTTATGAAAGTAAAACAAAGAACCGTGGTGGACAGGTCTGGGTCGATGTGATCCCCCGTAACAGAGGCCGGAAGGTTTGATAAAGTTCTCTATTACGGTTAATTAACTTGTCAAAGACTGAACTCAACAAATCTAATTAACAAGAAGTTGGGTTGGGCGGGGGGTAAAAGTTTGATAAAACATACGACAGACTAATCAGTTTGTATATGTGTAAACGCTGAGGTTACACATGGCAGCCAATCCTCTCACGATACCGGCCATTGCATGTGCAAAAAAAATGAGACTGTATCTCACCCCCAACGTAAGCGATGAGATTCACTGATTGTTGAATGAATCAGGAACAAGAAAATCCCATTAGTTCTAAAACGGGTATACTACCAACGCGTCTTCTCAATAGTCTCGAATGGGACTGAAACATGGAAAGTAACCAAAGAGATGTAATACA
>OY735223.1:42024218-42029218 GCA_963457665.1 Thysanoteuthis rhombus
AGAGAGAGAGATTTTCCAAGTACACAAGTCTGTATAGATTTCCGACTACTATGGAAACACCTTGCAGTAAAAATCCAAAATCTTGGCACGTGCCCTAATTATATGTCTTAATTAGTGCAATAATTATTGTAATGCCCCCAGAGAAACAGACATATTATTTCATTACCGACATTATCTGCATTTTTTTTGTTGTTGTTGTTTTCTCCTTTAGGACTTATGAAAACTGAAGACAGTTTTATTTATTTATTTATGTACCTCCGTTCATTGGACAGTATACAGAATAATATTTATTTTTCCATATTATCTTCTTTGTCTTATTTGTTCCTTCTCTTTCTCATTAGTATAAGAAACTGTCAGCCAAAACTGTCACTAAAACTGTCAATATAGGTTTCTCTCAGTTTTTAAGCTGGTCTGGCTGAGTACATATCATGCGTATAGGCCTCAATAACGTTGGCAGAGTTCTGATTTATCCATTCATTCAATATCGTGTCTGGTTAGAAAAAAAGTTATTATCAAATTTCCAAATGAGGTTTTTAATGGGGGGGTTCAATTTGCAATATAAGTTTCTGCTAGATTGATACCTTACTTTGTGTCTCAACCTGTTTTTTTTAATGGATATTTTTATCGATTACTGCCTCAAAAAAACGAGAAAAGAAACTTTTTCTTGCATTTTTTATTGATCACCCCTAATCAATCGAGATCCCTCTTTGTGCTCCCACTCTCCACTGTAGTGCTGTCATTTGCATTTTCTCGTCTGATGTCTGGTGTTCATCCCTATAGGCCCAATTGGTAGTGCACCTCCCAAGGTCTCTATACCTTCTCTCAGTGTCCTTGCAAATAATGACAGCACTGTCCCGATCTTTTTAAACACTACCTCTTCTAATACATGACACGTTCATTCTAGCCGTTATTCTATTACCTCTATGAGTTGTCAGTCTCATATTCCCGGCCCTTCTCTTGGTATTCTTACAGAAGCATTTGCATCTTCCCACCAGACACCAGTTGGATATTCTGGAGACTGTACGACAGAAAGCTATTTCAGATCTCTAGAACGTATCTCAGTATCCTTGCATGCCCAAGCAATACCATAATCTAGACAGTGTAAATTCTCCTGGACTTTGTAATTCATCTAATATCGATTCCAGTAAATTTTTGGATGGGGTTTACACCTTGGATCTCAAAGTCTAATTAATCTGTTTCCAAGAAGGTCTATAATTTGTCCACGTGGCATATTCTTGTACATTTTTTTCCATATTTTCTGCATTATTGAGCTTTAAAACAGTAAGAATTGCTCACTTTTATCGGGAATCGAGTGATAACAAATCTCCTAAATACTCCAGCTCGCCCCACAGGATTATTCCTGATTTAGTAATACCGTCGTCTATTTGGTGTTTATCCCCAACCACTGATTTCAAAAAGTTCGAATCCTCTCACAGTGCTCTGCCAGAATGTTCACAGGACGGTGCAAGTTTCACCTTTATATATAACAGCTTTTACAGGTCTCTTCCAAAATTCAGCAATTTGTCTGACTTTCCACTTTTAATTTCATGTTGTGGTTCTCAGCGTCATCAAGTATATTCCTATTCGGACCGATAATTATACTCTGTTTTTTTTTTACCTGGATTAGCTGACCCGTTTGAATCTCAAAGTAACAAGGACTTCAATATTTTCATTCATTTCTTATGGAGAGCTTCAAAGTTGTTCATATACCATTAATTTTCAAAGTCCAATTTTGATCACCTTTTCCATATAGTCATGTCTATTTTTATTTTTCTTCTCAAGCAATTTGTTGTTTTCGTAATTTCAATTTCAACGTCTTATCTCGAGCTTTGCATAGTTTACTTTCATTATTTCGCTGTGTTCAATCCATCAGGACCTTTATATCGTAGGTTCTTATACAATTGTTCACCATTAGTTCGTGTCAATTTTTTGACTCAATTTCCTTTAGTAACTTTTTTCGTGTCTATCCTGCAATTCTTTTTTCTGTCTCTTGATGCAACAATATATCAAGAGACGTCCTGGGACACATAATCAGTTATGCCCTTGAAGTCATCAGGTGTTCCGGGTGTTTCAACTTTGGACACTTCGTAGATGTGATCTGACCATGGCTCGTGTCCAATCGGCATTAGCCCATAGAACTCAGCTCCTGGTCTGAAGTCATTCTGGAGGCTTCCCCTACTGGTGGATTCAATGGCTTCCTATTTTGCAGTCTTAGTGAAATCAAGGCACGGAAAGTGACAATTGAAGCCTATACACCACACTTCAACGGGCTCACAAGGAGATGCATAAACCCCAACACAGGCACTAATCTACAAACTATTCCGTCAATCTCTAAGCTGTTGATCACTTCCAATTTTTGACTTCTCTTTTGGAAGTAACCTGAACTCCTATTTGGTCTATTATTATATTGTTTTATCTTAACTAACTTTATTACAAAATATCACCATTGGTGTATTATAATCTTTGTCATATTAGCGTGTATATCGAGTGACCGAACAAATTATTCTCCACGTCTTGTGAAAGGTTTTTCAAGCCAAATCATTGCATCAGCCATGTGAGTCAGCTCAATCTCTTCCAGTCTTTCTCATGGATATACTTAATTCTTAGTGACTTCCATTTTTTTCTGAAATCTGAAGTAAAAAAACTGAGAGATATTACAGGCCGTGGACGGAGAACTTTTTTTTTCAAAGTGAGAGTGACGTTGAGTGAAGTTCGTACCATTCTTAGAGCAGTACGCTGAAGTGACTAAGGTGCCATTGACTTAGGTCAGCTATTTGCTTACTAACATTAAATGGCTGGATACCTTCCTGCCAGACTTCGTATTTCGGCCAATTAGTAACTATCGCTGGATCTAACCCAGATTGTTCACATCTATCTTGGTGAATATATGCTATCCACGCATCTATCAAAACCGGTACCATTGTCTATCAAAGTATCTATCTGTTCACGGATATCTGAGCTTGTTTACACCGATCTATCTAACTGCTTCGCATCAATTAACATAACTATTCCAATCTCTTCGCATTCATCTATCAGACTCTACCGGCCTCTTTTTGACATCCACCTACCTATCCATTTCTGTATCGGAGGATCTCTGTAATTGGCCACGCGCAAGGATAATCCCCCCATGAATTTCAGACGAAATCCACAAATTAGAAGGAGCCGGCATTTGCATTTTGCGCTCTCCGAGTTCGCTTCTGGAAAACCCGATCTGGCGTCGTTTTGCTTCCTCTAACAAGACACAAAAGACACGGACAGCGGGTGGTGGGTGACTGTGGTTAGTGTCTTGGATACTATGGCTCCACATGCACAATTCCAACCGGTTTGTTTTACGTCCTGATCCAACATGGAACTTGACATTTAGAATAAATAGTAAATAGTGTCCTTACGCTGGCTATGGCATCAGCCATCTCTGTCTGGTTTTCGAATATCATAGGTTTCTCTATCCCGAGTACTTCAAGTTTTGCAACATGCAAAATCGACTTAGTAGCGAGAAACACCCGTATTGGCGTCACCCACTCCAATTTGGGCTATTTTGCCCATAACTATGGGGAAAAGAAGGAGACTTCCCATCTCTCCCATTAGTCTTAGATGTTTAAAAATGAATGGAGATTAATCTATCGGCTGCGAATGACGGAAATTTCAGTCATTGTGGTTCTGTGGAGAACTCAACAAAATTTCCCCTTCATTTTGATTGACACAACTCAGTTGTCTTGGTAAGTCAAGATGTTTTTCTTGTAACGTGTAATTGATAACTTACAAAGGAATATTTTGCATTCGACAAGGGAGCTAAACAGTCATACATTATGGGACTTGAATCGGCTTTAAGTTTGAAACATTCCTAATTCTAACCAAAACTGCAAGCAAAACATAGTTTTTTTTCAGTTTTTGGTTTGTCCGTCTGGTTGTTTATGTATGTATGTATGTATGTATGTATGTATGTATGTATGAATAAATGGAGCTCTATTTGCTCTTTATTACATCTGGGGAATACGCTTTTCTCGTTTTCTTTTTAATCCCCTTACAGGTACTTTTTAGATGGGGGCTCAGTTTGCAATACAAGTTTATGCTAAATTGTTTCTTAAGTTTTTGTCCGCCTGATTTTCGAAAATTAAGATTTTTGTAACGACTACTGCCCAACTAAAGACGATAGAAGTAACTAATTCATTGATCACCTTCTTCCCTATTTTTTTCTGAGTGCATACCCCAAACACAGTTAGCTCCCAAAACACATTGGTTTCTATTGAGTGACTAACCAAACCTGTTTTGTTTTGTTTGTTTATTTGTTTGTTTGTTTGTTTGTTTGCTTTCTCCTTTTATGTTATGTTTTTTGTTTTTTTTGTTTTTTTGCTCATCCAGTATTTTGTGGGTTTTTTTTCCACTGATTTATGAAAAATAGATTGTTGACAAAAGAGATCTATGGCACGAAAGCACTCATTCCGAGGGTCGAAATTATTTGTTGTACACTGTCCATCCATCGACGAAGACTTGAACATGTGGCTATGATTTGAATTCGGCATGGATTGCTGGTCAAATAAATCAAAACATACTGAGATTTCACTCATCAAATATGGCAAATACACAAGAAAAAGGTACAAAGGTTGATACGAATAGACCGGTACATTGTTAGAAGTTTACAGACCGAGATATATCCATTATTAATTGTGAGCAGACAGGTGATTACATTGGTAGATTTGAACTAAAACGGCTATATTGATATATAACAATTATCTGCAGTAGATATATCGATGGAAAGTGAAAAGCTGTGTTGGATTGGATCGAATAGTCTGAGAAGTATACGAAAAAGAGCTGGGATACTATCAAATGAATGTAAATATATACGTGCATGCATGCATGTGTGCAGGAGTGCGCTCGTGTCTTTGTGTTACCAGGTTTAGATTGGTAGAAAGAGGTACCTTACTTCATTTTCATTTATTTTTATGATGAAGTATTGTCAGCAGCGAGTATAGATTAACAGCGCAGATCGGAACAAAAAAAAT
>OY735223.1:42034218-42109218 GCA_963457665.1 Thysanoteuthis rhombus
TTATATCTCTCTTTCTTTCTCTTAGTAAGCAATTTGCATTAAAGCTCCACAACTGGTTGATGAGAAATTCATGATTGCTGTATGCTTTCAAGATGAGCCTCGTGTCATAGTAAATTCATAATCTTTTAAATATAAGTACATAAGTTGCTTTACCCCCCCTCTCTCTCTCTCTCTCTCTCTCTCTCTCTCTCTCTCTCTCTCTCTCTCTCTCTCTCTCTCTCTCTCTCTGTACAGTTTCAAGACAGTTGGGAAGGTCCAAGTGTTTAATTTCAAGAGATTTGA
The DNA here is from genome assembly GCA_963457665.1 of Thysanoteuthis rhombus. Taxonomy (NCBI): domain Eukaryota; kingdom Metazoa; phylum Mollusca; class Cephalopoda; order Oegopsida; family Thysanoteuthidae; genus Thysanoteuthis; species Thysanoteuthis major. The sequence continues at coordinate 42,034,501 of OY735223.1, forward strand.
AAATTTATGATGAAACAAAGAATTTTGTAAAACCCCCCAAAAAAGCCTGTCGACCATGTAAGACAAGTTTTATGGAAGACATTACATCCAAATGACACCAGGGATGCTCCTTTCAACACTCAAGTAGGATTCTTGAGGCAAATCAAAGCTGATCTCAACAAGAAGGTGATCAGCCGTAAAGTTCCACGACCATTGGACAAATTTGGATTGAAAGCAAGTTCCCCAGCTGCTAACCCTACGATTAAGAGATACACTAGAATATAGAGAAGAACCTTATTCATAAGATTGAAAATCTGTCTTTAGTTCATTTCAGCGATTAAAGGAAATTCATACAAACTTTTTTTCTGGCAATTTGATCTCTTCTTTCACGACCTTTTGACTGATTCATTTCTACGAATTTCTTCACGTGTAAAATGTAATATGCAATCGGAGAGACTCTCTCTCTCTCTCTCTCTCTCTCTCTCTCTCTCTCTCTCTCTCTCTCTCTCTCTGTTAATATTACATTTTACACATGTTAAGGATTCTTCTCAATGTTATTGACAAGGTAATTTCAATTTTGTAGGATTTAACGACAAACAATATGTTCGACGTCAAAGAAACGACAGTGAGTCGAAAAGCCTTCTAAATTTGGTGGGGTAAGTGTCATTGTATAGAGGTCATTTACTTCCGACAGTGTTGGACCTGTAGTGAGAAATCATCATCATCATCATCATCATTATCATCATCATCATCATCATTCTTTTAACGTCCGTCGTTAAACATAGACCTTCCCTAGGATTCGCCACACTTCGCTATCATGGGCGTCGCAGAGCCAATACTTTCTGAATTAATCCAGCTCGTCTCTCCGTCTAATATTCTGCCGGCCTCGGTTGCGCATGTGATCTCAGAGGATCCATGTCGTGAGTGGTGATGTCCATCGGCTGTTCGCCATTCTTGCAACATGGCCAGCCCACTGCCATTTGAGATTTTTAATGGATTTTATGATGTCCCTGAGTTTATGATGAATTGTTTCCCAAGTTTATGTACGGTAGCATCATACCTATGTTTTCATTTTCGATTTTTCTAGCGATTCCTGTCCATAAAAAAATTGAAGAAAGTTATTCATTGATCCAATTTCTCCAATTTTTAATTGATCACCCTTAACATGACATACTGCCAAAAGACAGTAAAATGAAAATATGACTTTATCTTGCCGAGTATTATAGTTCAATTAAAAATACACATTTTAAAATTTACAATACTGATTTAATCAGAGGAAAGTTATACCGACCTCTGCAAGTCCGCAGGTGTCGTTCCACCTTCTTTTGACCAGTAAAGGATCCAGTTCCGTTGTTGTTGCCAGCTGATTTTGGATCGCCCATTCTTTCTCTAGCGTGAATTTAATGGATTGATTTGCGAGTCCAGTTATGGAGAGCCTCAACCCATGTCCTGACCAAATAAATAGATAAAATAGTGGTTGGCACAGCGAGCTGACCTCCCCATTTGAAATTAAATCATTCCATTCGATGCAAAGGATTTTACGTAGGCATCCAGTGTCATAGGCTGTTAAATCACTTCTCCTGGAGGCTGTTGTTCCCAGGTTTGCAACCATGGAGCATCGCGGATATCACTTTCGAATTATAAACCCTCTATTTGGTTTTGAAAGAAAATTCCATATTATCCCCAGCAGCGTTTGTGTGTGTATATTCTTACGCACTGAAAGTCCCTCTAACAGGGTTTTATCAGATAACTCAAAAATTCCTAGGGGGTTCAATTGCGACGAAATGATTGTATTCAAAGATACATCTCCACATTCAAAATATTTAAAAGTCAAGTCGCAAATACACACTTTATTCCCAATCGACCGTCTTTTGCACACTCTGATATCATTGACAAAATCACGCATGGTTCTTTCTGATAATCCCTGTGTTTACATTCTTGTTTGAAAGCCTGTTTCTTTCTTCCTTACTCCCCCTGCATCTTCCTCGCTCTCTGATTTCATTATTAATCCACGATCTTTCTTTCTTTCTCTCTTTTTCTATCTTCTTTCTTTCTTTCTTGCCTACCTACTTATAAATCATGTTACCTCTTTTCTTTTCACGTCTTCCCTTTTCACTCTGTTCTTTGCTTCTGTCTTTCTCCCTTTCTTTCTTCCTCACTTTCCTGTTCTTTCCTTACTCTCTGATTTTATTCCTAATCCTCGGTCTTTCTATCTTTCACACCTCCCTACCGTTATATCATTTTGCGTTTTTCTTTTTACGTCTTTCCTTATTACTCTGTTCTTTGCACCTGCCTCTCTTTCTTTCCTTTTTTCTTTCTTTCTGTCTATCTTTCTTTCTCCTTTTCCTGTTTCTTCCTTACTCTCTGGTTTTATTCCTAGTCCTTGTTATTCCTTTCTTTTTTCTTTCTTTCTTTCTTTCTCTTTTTTCCTTTTTTTCTTATCTTCCTAATTCCATAAACATTTTTTTTGTTTTATCAAACCCTTTCTTATTTTCCCATTTTTTTTAATTCTGTTTGTCTATCTTTGTCTTCTTTTTTTTTCTTTTCACTTTCTCATCTTCATATTTTTACGTCTTTTCTAATCCCCTGATTCTTTATTTTTCTTCCCTCTTTTCTTTTTTATTTCTTCTCTCTCTCTCTCTCTCCTTCTCTCTCTCTCTCTCTCTCCTTCTCTCTCTCTCTCTCTCTCTCTCTCTCTCTCTCTCTCTCTCTCTATCTATCTATCTATCTCTGCCTTTCTTGGGCTGTGGAGGCCAGATAGCAGTATTTGTTTCAGGCTCGACGAGTTTCATATTTACTGATTCGTGAGGGAAAGGCTTTGGTTTAGCAGTGATGTAATTTTCAGAGATTAGCAGGGTTTTTACTCAATCCAAGTCAGGGACAGCTTGTATCAATACCATTGCACGAATCTGCATGTTTCAAGGTCTTGCTTGCATGCATACCCAGTGAGGCAAGAAGGGTATTTAAAGACATATATACATGCAAACTCATCAAAGCGCCCAAAGAGATTTAAACAGGCGATTCATGATGCGCACAGGATCATAAGATCGATTTTGTGATCCAATGACAAAATTTCCCCATCTCAAAATTTTATGATTTTAACAGACCTGACTTTCTATGTTTACCAACCATAATCATCATCAGCCCCCTAACGTCCCCTAAATTACCAGACCTCTCTATCATGGGCATCAAAGATCCAGTAATTTCTGAATTTATCTAGATCGTTATGCATATATCTGATTTTTTTTGTCGGTTACAGTGTCATGTATGATCTCGGGAGATCCACGTTATGATTTGTGATAACCAACGGTTGCCTGACCTTTTTTACAACTTGTCCAGCCCATTGCCATTTGAGTTGTTTCTGTTCTTATGATATTTTATGCTCCTGTCTTTTCTAAAAAAAATATTTGCTGGGAAATGTGTACTTTATCCTCCGTTGTTTCCTCTTAAATACTCTCCCTGTGAGTCACTCAATAGAAAACATCACTTGACCAACGTCTTTCGGCTGCATCCCTTGTTGGATGGTATCAAAATTTGGGGAAAAAATGAATGATCAATGAATTGACTACTTTTCACGCCTTTCGTTGAGAGGTGATCACTAACAAAGTCCGAATTCAAAAGAGAAAGCGTGAATGCTTTCGGACACCAACTAAGGGATTTCTTTATCATAAGCACACATTATAGATTGTACCCCCATAGAAAAGTAAAACTTTGAGGATATATTGAGAAAAAAGAGATAATAAGGAATAAATATTGAAAATTTCAGCCCTCTAGATCTATTTGTGTGGCATGTAGGCGTGACACATTCATAGTCACAGCCAGCCAGATCAACGTGAAAACTGAAGAAACCTATATTGGCATCTTCTGTGACAGTTTGGTTTGACGGTCTGTAAGATTAGTCATTATTACTTCAAGAGTTTGGACGCTGGAACTCATGTATGATACTTGCGACTAACGTTTCAAGGCGTGAGAGTTAACTTTCTTTGGGACCAAAATTAAAAAGAATGAAAACATCCATAGAAAGAAAGAAGTGGGGGTAGGGAGCATTATTTAAAATATCTATATTCTTAATCAATTTTCTATGACGCTGTTATCGAACTTACTGATGCCATAAGAGAATTTATTCTGACCATTCTCTTTTGTAAGATCATTATTTGTCTGGACTAATTTTCTTATCACGCTCTTATTTTCAAGTTCTGTTTTTTACCTGACATCATACCAAGATGTATATTATCTTTTTCATATTTGTATGAAAAATTTGTTTTTTTTTTCTATTCTGTTGCTAAGTTAGAGATATTCATGTGATGTGGATATATCATAATTACGTCGTATTTGGTATTTGGTGTTTTCGAGTGAGACTGCTGGCATTGGTCCTGCTCATAAGAACTCTACAAAGAGGCATGCTAGTATTCCAGGCCCCATTAGGAATCCGAATTTTCGGTTATAATTTCCAGATTTTATTCAAATTCAACAAAAAATACTATAAACAGAAATTCGGATCACCAATGGGTTCGCCTCTGAGTGAAATATTAGCGCACTTCTTAGATAATAAACCGTACACTTAGGTTAATGTGCTATGTGTATTAGAATGAACATACACGCATACACAATGATTTATCATAAAGTGATATATATATATATATACACACACACACATATATATATATATATATATATATATATATACATAACTGGTAATATTTCACCAGCTTCAGAAAGTACCACCTGATGATAGACGCAGCACTAATCTATTCAATTTTCTTGCAGTTTAACAACGTCATAGTATATTCTGAAAATGATTGCTAACACTTTCTATATTTATGATGCGTTATAATGACTTCGAATATCGCTGTATCGTGATATGCTATTTTTTTAAGTAAGTATGCAGAGCGCCAACCGAGGTCTTACTGTGACACATAACAATAACAAAAAAAAAATCCGTTGCGTGTAAAGATGGACATCGAATGTCATTTTTTTTCTCGGTGGGGAAATTTTTGATTCTCTGACAAGCGAGATGCCCCCGGTAAGAGTCAAGCGAAGCGGCATCGTACTAAGCGGCTTAGGGACCCAAAAGAGGTTGATAGATAATCGATAAGAAGTGTTTAATGGTAAGTATACTTGCAGAGTTCGAATTCTTTCAGTTCACCAACGCAGGTGTATCTATAAGTCAGTGGCCTGACGATAAAACAAACTTTTTTTTACACAACAAATATTTCATTTTCAACATAATCTCCTCCGTTGTCAATGTACTTAACTCAACGCTTTTCAGCTATTCACATTGAGTGGACATTGTACAGTAAAAATTATATATATATATATATATATATATATATATATATATATATATATATATATATATATATATATACATATATATATATATATATATATATATATATATATATATATATATATATATATATATATATATATATGTAGTCCACAAAGTTTTACTTCTTTAAACACTAAATATATACAAACGGTGACTATTTCAATCAAATATTTCCTAATATCTGTCTAAGGGATTTACGTTGTTTTTCAGTGTATTTTATTTTCTACACAAGTAAATATTATCGTATTATGTATGAATTATCATTATTTCGATCATCAGTAATCTATCATGTAACCAGTTCGTTAATATATATATATATATATATATATATATATATTGACATGGTTCCTCAGCAGTGTTGTTTGTACGAAGTGAAGTTCTCTGTGTAAATGAACTTGAAATCAAAATGGAGAAACCGACCAGATGTTCCTTTTAAGTTTTGAGTGTCATGGTCAAAAGGCGTACTGAGATTCCACACAATACTTTGAATGCAGAAAAACAAGACTGAAAATTAAGTAAAAGTAAGCCTGGCCAGTGAAATAAGGTTCTTGCTTTCGTTATATATATTTATTTTAGTTTTATTGTTGTTGTTTTTTAATAGAATGGTGATGATTCTTATTTTGATAGTCGGGTGGAGATGATATGGTTACATGATTAACAGCTCACTGAGGGTCTAAAACTGCAAAGACGTTGAGAATCCCTATCATAGATGGACAACCTTCGCAGGCCGAAATATAGATCTTTAAAAAGTAAGCAATTCTATTACTCTGAGAACAGCTTCAACTGTTTTTTTCCTAGCTCCATGTGCCACAATACAGCTTACTCAGCTGTTTTCGATGCAGGAATCTGACTCCACAAGTACCCAAAGTGATGCTACTCACTTCAAACTACAAACATGAAAAATATTACGAAAAACACTATCCGTGGTTTGTCTATCTTGAGAATTTGATGCGTGAACAAGTGAGGACCAACTCGAAGTTCTTTATATGTTTTCATTCTACTTCGATATGTAAAAGCATGTTTATTGATGATTCATAGATATGGCAATCGTATATATATATATATATATATATATATATATATATATATATATATGAATATACACACGCACACGTATATATATATATACATATAAATACACACACACACACACACATATATATATATATGTATGTATATATATATATGTATGTATATATATATATATATATATATATATATATATATATATATATATATATATATATATATATATATATATATATATATATATATATATATATATATATATCCTGTTAGTTTTTTAATGGCTTATTCCTGAATATACATCTTTCTTGCAGCATTCTGGAAGGATTCCCTTACAATATTTCTCTTTGATTTATCGAAAATATGTAGCACTGAACGTTTAATAAGCATCATTTAAAAGAAATGTCTACATGAAACATATCAAAAAACAATCAGAAGCGATTTTTTTAATGAAATCGGTTGAACCCTGGTGGCATCATATTTATTCCGTCAATGTATAATAGAATTATTCTCTGACTCTAGTCTAAGCTGGATTTGACTTTGTTTTGATCCTTTAGCAAGAAAAAACAAGAACAATCTTTACCGAATTGGATGGGGGTATTCTTTCACAGCTTGTCTATTGCATAATGTTAAGCCCAAACAATTTATAAAATTGGTATTTCCCTAACCTGATTTGAAATCACGACTATATGATTTGAAGATAGCTCATCAACCGCGCTAAACTGACAAATCTTAAACGCCTACGATTTTATTCACTATTTATATACAATACAAAAGTTGCAATAATCATCTTCAGAATATCAATAGGAGTAGATTCTGACTATGCAGCAGCCAGGCTTGTTGTGTTTAGGTATTCGCTCAATCCAGAGAAGCGTGAGTAAAAAAAAAAATCAAATATACGGAGATATTGGAACAGGTTCAATAGATGTCTGAGCGTATATTGTTTATTGTTTTGCAGAAGAAACAGCTGACACATAAATAAAAACCCGTAGATTCTTGTCCAATGCTCTATGCATTGATATCTTGCCAACGTTTTGAAAAAGAAAGGTGAAGTCAGCTAGACAAAATAATGTTGAAAGCCGACAAATCACTGCAAAGTTTACCAATGTAAAGAAACCGTGTCTTATTCTGGATATACGTTTTTTGAAAAATCACGTTTCTGGCGCTTCTTAAGGCTGGGTCGGAAAGAGGAAGAGGGACAAAATATTTCACGGCAGGGTGGACTAAGATAAGCTTGGGAGTGATCGGGTGGCGGTTGGTTGAAGGTGATTGGCTGAAAGTGGCTAGGAAACATTTTTGCAGCTGACGAATGTGCGTATTGTAAAAGATGAAGATTCGGAGCAGTTCCGTAGGAATTTAATTATTTCGACTCAGTCAAGATGAAAAAAAAAGTGATCATCACATTTGGGACGAACTACAAGGAAGGCTTCTACGTTGAGAGGGAAGAAGAAATGAAAGAAAAGGTCGGAATTCTCAGAGAAAGAAAGAATAAGGGAAGAAAATGGATGGAAAGTAAAGATAAAATGGTGAAAAATGGGCAAAGTTGAAAAAATGAGTAATATATATATATATATATATATATATATATCCTTATTCGTGATCTGATTGTTGCACGTGACTTTTGTTTCACTGAAGTTCATGTGGAGGCCAACCCTTATACTTTCTTTGTTTAGTTCATCTAGCATTAGTTGAAAGTCGTTGAAGATGCAAAACTGGGGAAAGTAGACCCCTACATCTACTTAGAACAGTGAATCTCTATGAAATTGACAAAGGAAGAAGAATTCAAGCGGACAATCACCCTACGATGGCAAAATTTCGGCAAAGCAAGTTCAACCTTCCAAATAATACTAATAAGAATAATACACAACAAATGCATCCTCCCGATAATCACTTATGGAGCTGAAACATGAAACCTAACGAAGAGACAGACCTGCAAACTGAGAAGCATGCAGCGTGCACAAGAGAGAATCATGCTCGACATCACATGGAGAGATCACAAGACAGCACAATATATCAGAAAGAAAACTGGGTCAGAGACATCATAGAATCCATTGGAAAACTCAAATGGCTATGGACTGGTCATGTTGTAAGAAAGAAAGACAATCGATGGACATCACAAATCACAACATAGATCCCCAGAGACCACCTGCGAAACCGAGGCCGACAAAAAACAGTATGGAGAGATGAACTAGATAAATTCAGGAAGTACTGGCTCCGCGACGAGAGAATTGTGACGAATCCAGGGGAAGGTCTATGTCCAATGATGGACGTCAAAAGACTGATGATTATGACATATTCATATATGATCATTTGTACCTTCTGCTGTCTGCTATTTACTATAAGAATTAATTGTAAACTATCTTACCATAGTAATTCACAGTTATTTTGTTTCCTACGGGAATCCGTTGTAAATCATGGTACAATTCATTGGAATATATTTCAACATAAGAACTCATTGCAAATCATTTTATTATAGACTACATTGTAAATTCTACTGTTACAGTGATACACTGCTAATTCTTTTTTCCTTGTAAGAATTTAATGAAAATTGAATTATTCATCCAATGCAATTCAATTGGACTTTGGGACACTATATTCCATTGAGAATTATCGTGAGAACACCTTTATATATATATATATATATATATATATATATATATATATATATATATATATGTAATTATTCTGTCATCCACAGACAGCTATTTTGTTGTATTACAACTCTTCAGAGTAGCTCTAGACTATCCGTTGTCCTGTACAGTGCCACGTGGCAGGATTGATACCTTCACTTCAGACCCGGTGGCCGATAACCTACCTCTGCGATAGGGAACTGGACGGTCAGTAAGGTTGAATTTAAGCGATATATTCATTTAGCTTAAATTCCCAATCCATCAGAGTCCTCTATTCCTATGGAAGTCACTTATGGAGCTAAAACATGGAACCTAACCAAGAGACAAACCCGCAAACTGAAAGGCATGCAACGTACGCATGAGAGAATCATGCTCAGCCTATATATATATATATATATATATATATATATATATATATATATATATATATATATATATATATATATAATGAATTAATGGAGTCATCCACAGACTGTTGTATTACAACTCTTTAGTGTAGCTATAGACTATCCATTATTCCATCCAGAATCACGAGATACAATCGAAACCTTCGCTTCAGAGGCTGGCATTTTACTTCTGTCCTACGCAGAACTGGACGGTCAGTAAGGCTGAACTTGGGCGATGTATTTACTTACACACTATTCTCCATCCACCAGAGAGCTCTATTTCAAAGCTGGAAGAGCATTGCTTATGCTTTGTGTATATATATATATATATATATATATATATATATATATATATATATGGAACGATATCATCTGAATATTTTCGAATCGCAAGGGCAACTCTAAGATTTATTGATTTTATACCAAAAATTGTTTCTTTAGTTGTAAGAATGGTCAATCATGGCGGCGAAATCAGTAAGATGTTTTGTCAATTCAATAAAGCTATGATCAGCTTGACCATAGTGAAATAATAATGAAATTTGAAGTATATGTTAACGAGAGTATAGAAATAGAATAAATGAATAGTGTATATTAAAGTAAATCAATTTGTATTAATGTTAGGGGTATTAGGTAACCAAAAGAGATGGATTATCCGAGTGAAAGATTATTGCATTGACTTGAACGGGAAACAGGGAAAGAGAGAAATATTTGGCCCCGGTCCATTCGTCTGTCTGGTTGGTGGTTTCGATTTAACCATGTGTATAATAATAGTTTATTTGATTATTTAAAGTATTAAAACATATGATAAGAGCTTGATATTATACGCCGCAGAAAAATAAACTTTGAGTTAAGTGGAAAGGAGTGTCATATTCTTTGGTTGAATATGTTGGTAGAGAATCGACTTTGAGAAGTTTAATTGACCCTGAGAAGTGTAATTAGTATTCTTAAAGATGATATCATAAGTTGATTTGCACGCAGTCTGAGATTGGAACCGACACAACGGTTTTAATATTCTCATGGGTGAACACTCAATAGAAGTGACACGAAGAGTGTCTTGTCTGTTGTTATATATTTACTGATCCCTCTTCACTACAATTATTTTTGGATACCCTACGTCAGTAATCCCTGTATCAAAAAATGGGTATGTAGTATAAAATAATACTGATATACCAACACATTAAACCTTATATAAACTGATAAACTCTACGTATAGCATAAACGAAGAAAGGGAGGTGATTAAGACTGCAAGGGTACAATGTTCGTGTAGCTGTTTTGTTTTCTAAAATCCCCGAAACGGTTACATGGTAAACAACTAATGATCCCAACAAGAGACAATTCATAAATTGTACCTTGATAACAAAGCATTGGAGAAACGAAGAAAGAAAAACTGAAGAAAATTACATAATTACATTGACAGATGTTGGGAGGTTGCTGACTGAAGTGATACAGAAAAATATGAAAAAAAAGTTTTTAAGGCTGTAGGGCTTTTTAGACTATACATATATATATATATATATATATATATATATATATATATATATATATATATAAATATATATATATATAAATATATATATATATATATCCGACAGTATATTCATGAATATGATCTATTATTGAAATACCCCCCACATACACAGTTATACGGAGAAATGATCATTCAGTCCAGATATCGTGAATAGAATAAGCAATCGAAGCAATTCGGGACTGCAACAGGAATCGAACCCGGGACCTTAATGTGAATGCTTCATCATAGCGTCGCTCTCAACTGTGGAAAAGGCAATGATCCAAATAACTACTTTATCCCCTTCCTGTCACTCCTAAAGCACCAAATGATATAATGCATATATATATGTGTGTGTGTGTGTGAGTGAGAGAGAGAGGGGGTGTATAGGAAGGGAAGTAACATTAGAATGGAAAATACTTCTTCAATTCCTTGAACTTACAGTCAGTGAATTGGCTAATAAACTTCAGTTCTCAGATTCAGATAAGTATATCAGCCAATCAGCTAACCGTAATTTCAAGGTAAGCAACTCAAAACTTTCTTTCAAAGAGTTACTTCACTTTTGAATTTTTCAAACATTTGAAATCTCAATGTTTTCTCCAAATTTAAACCTGTTTATGCATACGTTTATGGTAATTGACAATTGTAGCAAAGACATTTCTCTTTTTGCAGTGAGCTTTAATCATCTTTCATGGCTTCATTTTCCTTGACTGAAATTTGTTACATTATCAGCATATCGAAATATAGCAGCTAATAGGACAAGATAATCTTGTTGTATCCAGAAAAAAAAAGAGTGGGAAAAATGCACATACACATATACTTACAAGGTAGCCTCCTTTTGTCTAAATAGAACGACACGGTTGACATTCCCAGGGGGCACGCCTAGGCAGCCCACATGGAGAACTTTGGATGAGATTTCGGCTGCAAAAGGTGTCAGAAATGCGTCAATTTTAGCATTCAATCACCGTGAGCGAGGTCAAATTTATTTTTTTCCAAGACTAGATGCCTTTCCAAAACAAGAGAGCCCAGTCTGCTCTACTATTTCACGTATAGCTTTTAGGGGGCGAGGACATTGATCAATATTTTTCCTAAAGCGCGAAGCAAACGTGAGCAGATTGGCTTTCATCGTCCATGTCGTTAACTGCTGTGCCAACTGCACCTCTGAAGACACACTCGTCATTTATCATATCATATATAATCAAAACCAAACCGTTGGTCTTTGATCAGAAGTGTATCAAACATCAGGAGAGGTCACTTAGTACGAGATTAAGGTTGGTTACAGAATTTTTGAAATTTTCTGGCTTACAAGACCATCCTTTGCTTAGTATGATAATTCTACCGCGCTGATGCTATTATTGGATTAAATATCTGGCACCATATTACGGATTAGAGATTAACAAACTAGTGTTACATAATATCGCAGCTATCATGAGTTCGACCCTCCCTTGGCTCGTGCTGTTTCAGGGTTGAAAATTTAGAGGTTTTTGTTTTTGTGTGGATTTCATTTGATAGTGCAGTGTTGACAACATTCAGATCTTTTTTTAATTTTTTGTAATGATTCATAGTCTAGGGATTTTTTTAAAGATTTGAGATTGACTTCCAGAATCAAAAATTTGAAAAATCACGACTAAATTGGATACCCACGATGGTTCTCTGCCAGACTACCTGAACAGACCTGTTTCTTTATCTAATAGGGCTTCAAAAATCACTCACCATTACAGTCGATAATTTGAAAAAACCTTACCGTCAAAATTTAAATTCATGTAAAAAAAAAAATAAAATCTAAGAATGAATATGGTCAGAATGAATTCTATTTATGACATCACTGTCATTTTTTTTTTTCTTTTCTAGAAAACATTTAAAATACAGTGGAAAACATTTACAGATATCAAGATCCTAGAGAATCTAAGCGTTAACCAATAATGATAAATGCGCCATAATAAGGCCCCAAAGAGGTTAAAAGATTAAAATATGGTCAAGATCTTATGTCAGGTGGTCATGAGAGATACGGAATATTACAGATTGTTGAATAGAGTGGTACATGTTGCGCGCTGCCGCTATAGTGGCTCATTGCAAAACAAAAACATAACGGTATTATTGCTCAAAATGATGGTCAAGAGATATTTTTATCAGCATACATTTTAGATTTATTACGGAAGAGTCCATGGTTACGGACATAAATAGATTGCTAGTAAAACGGACAAACTGTTACTATGCAATATTCATATGAATGACACGTTGGAGCAGGAAATATTTTTCTGGCCAAGGAAATTGACATGAGATTTTGCTTGACGGCAACGCCTGTCTACTCACCAATTCCTTTGCAACATATCCGATCATGACAATAGGATAAACCTCTTCTAGAAGCAGCATATATGCAAGACTTGTAAACCTCAGACTATCTCTTGTTTAGCTCCATAAAACACTCATTTATATCCAGGGATTTCTATAACCAGTGCAATATATATGTCTGTTGATCACTTTTACAAATCTACTGAGACGTATTTGTCACTGAAAATAGAGTAAATGAGATATTTCAGCCTTTTTCAACGGCAGGAAATCAAGTCGTCATAGTATAGAACCCACGAAGAAATTAGTTCGTACTACACGACTGACCGGGAAATGTAGGCGGAGTGATCTGCTAATTTTGCTTTTTCCATCTGTCCCGGAATAGATGTCAAACGGGACAACATTATCCTGCCATGGTATGTGATACATTTTTGTTTAATGCAGCGATAGTTTTTTTTTTTAATGTATTAGATATAAATTTGATGCGTATTTGTTTTTTATGCCTTTTTTTATGCAGGCATTAAACATCTGAATAGATTGATACGTGTTAAAAGAGTTAGTGCTAACAGTATTGTCAAATACAACTTAGTAAGTAAAGTATGTGCAAGTGTATCGTACAGATAGAATATTTGTGACTCCCAAGGAAAAGAGCTACAATCAGGAGACGTAACTCACTCTCCGATCTTCGATGGATCACTTCACCCCTATGTGATAACCACAACGGTTTTAAAACAATTTAATCAATTCCACCTGTATCACTAAATATTCCAAAATATTTCCGAATACTCTCGAACTTAATTGGCATATCAGTTTCAGAGAACCTGATCCGAATACATGCCGGTTTATATGGATGAGAGATCGAAAAGTGGTGCATCTGACCCAAGGCTCTTAATCCATAACCTGCAGAAGGTGGTGAAGAGTGCATAATCATCCATTGTAAGATAAACGTCCTTGTCCATTGCAAGATAATCTATTGCAAGTTATCCATTGTCAGATAAAAGCTCCGACTCACCGATAGAACTAAGTTGCCATCAATCACAATAAAGCGAATACTATACCATAGAAGTGCGATGACGGAAATTCCCGTCATTCGGAGGTAATGGGTTAATGTAGAAGACGGAGAAAAATCGATGTCTCGCTTGTTATCGATTGAACCAGAAAGGATGCTGATCTAGACAGGACAGTAAGAGGTCTACGGATATCAACAAGAAAGACAGGAGGGTCAAGCAAGATGGCGATCACATCGGTGGACGGCGTTCGAGAAGTGGACAGCGTTAAGCAGTGGGCGTGAGATTCCCTTGACGAGAGCATAACATCACAGATCCGTGTCGCCTGGGAGACGGTAGAATCCACTAGGACGAGAAATGAAATGTCAGTCGTCCATTCGAAGATGGAAGAATGGAAAGCGGGCGTTGAGGGGATAAAGGAAGAAAGGACAGGAAATAAAGAAAGAAAAAAAAAAGAAAAAAATGAAGGAGAAGTAGGAGAAGGGGAGGGAAGGAGAAAAGGGGTAGAAAAAGAAAGGGAAAAGAAAGAGGTGTAGGAAAAAAAAGGAAAATTGGAAAGAAATACAAAAAAGAAGAGGAAAAAGGAAGAGAAGCAGTGGAAGGAGATGAAGGATGGAGAAAGAGGGAAAAGAGAAAATGGAAAAAGGAGATGGAAAATTATAGTGTTATGGAGAGAGGTGGAAAAAGAAGAGGAACACCGAAAAGAAGAAGGAAAAGAAGAGGAAATGCGAAAAACAGTAGATAAAGAAAAGGAAAACGGACAGAGATTTGAATGAAAGGGAAAGAGAACTCATATTGTAAAAAGGAGAAGAAGGTGAAAATGTGAGTAACGACAAGAAAATGCCGCAAGTGAAAAAATATTGGAAGAAATAATGAAAAACAGAGAAAAAGAAGAAAAAAAAGGAGGTCGAAGGAAAGAACATTTTGAGTTTTATTACCAAAAGAGAAGAAAAAAACGATCACTGAGAGGAAAAAAAAATTTAAAGTGTAGAAAGTAAAGAAAAAAAAAAAGAGAAGTAAAAGGGCAACAAGTGAATGAGGAAGATATCGAGAAAGAAGAGGAAAAACGACAAAAATTTGAATGAAAAGAGAAAAGAAAAAGAAAGAATGGAACGGGGAATAGAAAAAGAAGAGGAAATAGGATATGAGACAAAGAGTGGGAAAGAGTGTTATCTACATTCTCTTCTTCATTTTCATCTTTTCTGTAATTGTTATATCAACATTTTCTATTACTTTTCTTCTTCTCCTTCTTCTTCTTCTTCTGTATACTTGTTATATAAACATCTTTTTCTTGCTGTTGCTGTTTTTGTTGTTGTTTTTGTTATTGTTATTCTTGTTTTTCTTCTTCTTCATTTCCATACTTATTATATCTACAATTTTCCCTTCTTCCATACTCTTGTCTTTTTCATCGTTAAAAAGAAACAGTCAACGAAAACGATCACCAGAATTGTCAACATGGGTTTTTTTTTCCAGTTTTAAAGTTGATCCGACCGACTTTGTATGTATGTATCACGCGTACAGGCCTCACCAACCGAGTTAAAGGGCTGGAAATGTAAAAATCTACTTCTTATCATGCGTAGAAAAAAATTCTTTTTTTTTTCTTTTTAAATTCCTCTCCTAAATAGGTTCCTAATGTAGGTGAGGGGATATCACAACCCAACAGAAGGCAAGCAAAGTATCTAATACTTTGATCAACAGTTTTCCCAATTTCTACTTGATCACTCTCATCAAAGCATGTAGTTAGAAGACGATGGTCAAGTGACAGTTTCTATTGATTGACCAACCAGTCCACTTCTTTCTTTTTTTTTTTTTTTCATTTCAGTTTCATTCCGATTTCGCTAATGTTTTTTCTCAGCTGCAAGTTTTAGTTTTCCCTCTTTTTGTCTTCATCTTCTTCCATTTCTTCTTCTTCTTCTTCTTCTTCTTCTTCTTCTTCTTCTTCTTCTTCTTCTTCTTCTTCTTCTTCTCCTTTTCTCCTTCTTTTCCTTTTCTCCTTCTTCTTTTCTTCTTCTCCTTTTTCGATTTCTCATTCTACTACACACTGACCATCAACTTTTATATTTGCATCCTTACTCTTTCACTCGATCATTTTTTGTTTGTGTGTGTGTCTCTTTCTCTCTTTTCTCTTTCTTTTTGTCTTCCTTGTCCTCCTTCTCCTTCCCATTCTTTTACCCTTCCTTCTTCCTATTTTCTTCTTTTTTTTCTTTTACTTATAATTTACGTGTGTTGTCCACTTCCACCTCAATTACCCTTTTTCTACATTTGTCATACCTACTTCCTTCTTTTTCTCCTTTTTTTTTTCCTTCTCCAGATATTTTTCCTTCATTCATCCTCATCTCTTCAACTTGAAAATATGGTAAATCATGCGAACAGCTTCCTCAACAACATATTGACATCACTTGCAATGCCCTAAAATTTACTCAGCAAATACGTGTTGTTTTTATTTGAGTTAGACTTTCTGGACAAACAAAGACCGTCCTGTTACTTCATGTACTTCCGCGGCAGCTTTGTTGATATTGAGAACTTGAAAACATCAGAGATTTTGCAAGCATAAGCCTCGACTTGATATAGACACTGAAAATAATTACATTAACACATCCAGTGATATTTGCAAGATCTGTTCGTTAACAAGAACAAAATCCTATCAAGAGGATTGACGTCTAAAAGCCCGTCAAAGTACTCTTCCTTTAGCCTTATTCTGATATCACTTTTTAAAAACATTTTGAAAATTTTTCTTTTTGGTTGGCCACCAACTGCTTTTTGAGTTTCCCTTAATCTCGTCCACTGTCATAAATAGTTTTGAGAAAAACACTTCCACGATATTATTCGCCGACGTGGTAGCTAAAATCCCAGAAGTTGCAAAGACCGTCTTAGACAGACATTCTACACCTAGAGCGGTCCAATGCATGTAAGCCCATGGAAATAAGAATGGATTTTGCAAGAATATCAGGGAACATATCATATTTAGCAAAGTGGTCATTCATTGATATCATCATCATCATCAGTCTTTTATCGACTGTCGTTGAGCATAGATCTTGCCCAAGATTCGCTACTCTTCTCCATCTTGGGCGTCACGGAGCCAGTGCTTTCTGAATTTGTTCAGTTCGTCTCTCCATCGTATTCAGCAGGCCTTGGTTGCGCATGTGATCTCTAGGGATCCCTGTTGTGAATCGTGATGTCCATCAGTTGTCTGCTATTCTTGCAACATGGCAAGCCCATTGCCATTTGATTTTTCTAGTAGATGTCACGGACTCCCATTTTCTCCCTGATAAACAGTACTGTCTTGAGATATATCCATGCAAGGTCGAACATGATCCTTTCATGGGCACATTGCATGCTTTTCAGTCTGCATGTCAGTCTCTTGATTAGGTTTCATGTTTCAGCTCCATAGGTGACTATCGGGAGAACGCATTGGTTGTATACCCTTCAGGATTATGGGATATTCTTGTTTTTGAAGATTGAGCTTTACACCATCTTAGAGTGATTCTTTGCTTGATTTTTCTTTTTTTTTTCATAGTTTCATGGAGATTGGTAGATGTAGCGGTCTACTTTCTTTAGTTTTGCGTCTTCGATTTTGTTCTTAGATTCATTTCCGACTTGATTGTAGCACATAACCCTTCTCTTACAGAAGTTCATCTGGAGGCCCACTTTGTTGCTTTCTACATTTAGTTCTTCTGGCATTAGTTGGAGGTCGTGTAGGTTCTCTGCGAAAAAGGGCAATGTCGTCTGCAAATCTGAGGTTGCTCAGATATTCGCCGTCTATTTTGATTCCTTTATTTTACCAGTCTAGTTATAGATATATACGTCAGTAATTATTTAAGGGTTGGTGGACACGGGGGCAAGTAGAATCATTTGCTGAAATGTGTGTTTCCACCAATTTATGGCACCACTCTTAGCTTTATTTTGAGTCGAAAAATGTTGACAATTTTCCAAAATTTTAGTCACATGTTTTGTAAAAACGAAAAGTTTTGCACGAAAGACATTATTTTACCCTGATTAGCAACTTTTTTAACTTTGAATAACAGATGCCTAATTCATGTTTTAATGTGCAGTTTCTGATAGCTTCGTCTATGAGAAAAGACAATAAACAATATATATGCATTTAAAGAAGCTTCTGTCAGAACTTTTCCTTGGAATACAATGTTGAGAGAATCATTTGTTTAGGGCTGATTGGTAATCTGTAAGCTGGGCTACTTGATGCACTTTAATTGTAAGCAATTGAGACGGGGGGGGGGGATAAAAAAACAAATTCCGAACAAGTCAATGACGTCACCATTCTTTTTGAAAATGGTCAAAATAGAGAGAGAGAGAGAGAGAGAGAGAGAGAAAGGTAGAGAGGCTGTTAGTTGTCTATTAGGATCGTTAACACAAAGATACCCTATATTTTTATTCAAACCATGAAATTCTAAAAAAAATGTCATATATTTTCGGTAATTAGGTACCCAAGTAGCTATGTAACATTTTCCATGCTCATCGGTTTATCAATTCAGAAGATCAATATTTTTTCATGCTGACAAATGGCTATTTACATATTAAATGTAAACAGATAATTGGATCGATCATAACTCACCAAATTCCAATTCCTAGGAGTTTATATAGCCAAATTTCAGCTAAATCGGTCAAGATACGAGAAATTATCCTAACAGTAGAAAATAAAAGAAGGATTTTGCTTGAGCACAAATAATTCCCATACATCGGATTGATAGATAGATAGATAGATAGATAGATAGATAGATAGATAGATAGATAGATAGATCAGGAAGTTGAGAGGTAGGTAGATCTGAACGGACAGATAGATAGATATGAGCATAGCTAGATAGATAGATAGATAGATAGATATCAGCTTAATCCTCATACATCTAATTATATCAAAGCTCTCTTATATATATATATATATATATATATACATATATATATATAAATATATATATATATATATATATATATATATATATATATATTATTGTGTTATCCACAGACAGCTGTTTCGTTGTATTATAACTCTTCAGTGTGGCTATAGACTATCCATTTTCCAATCCAGTACCACGAGGCAGGATTTAAACCTTCGCTTCAGACCCGGAGGCCGAAATCCCGCTCTGCCCCACGGAACTGGACGGTCAGTAAAGCTGAATCTAAGCGATATATTTATTTAGCTTATACTACCCATCTACAAGAGTGCTCTATTCTGATGGAAGAACATTACGTGCATGTGTGCATATATGTGTGTGTACTCAAATCTATTGATGAAGTAAATAGATTAATAGAAATGTGAATAAATGTAGATAGATAGATAGATAGATAGATTGATAGATGGATAGATAGATGGATAGATAGATAGATACGTGGTGTAATTACTCCGAGAAAGATAGGCAAATGGATAGATACAAACGGGTTAAGATTTATATGGTGAGTTTGTGTATTTGCTTATATATATATATATATATATATATATATATATATATATATATATATATATATATATATATATATATATATATATATATATATATATATATATGTGTGTGTGTGTGTGTGTGTGTGTGTGTGTGTGTGTGTGTATGCAGATGTATATATAGAGAGATACAATCAAGCTGAGATCGATACATAGATTGATAGATAGATAGAGGACCAGACGGGTAGATAGAAAGAAATGAAAAAACAGTCAGACTGACTGATAGATAGAGAGAGATAGAGAGAGAGAAAAAGAGAAAGATATACTGACAGACAGACTGATATATGGATTAATATGCAGACCAATACATAGATTCAGGGATTCAGAGATTCAACGATAGATGCAAAATATCTAAGATTTTATCGTATCATAGAGTAATAGTTAAGAGAGTTTGCATAGTTCAGTTGTATGAGAGAGGAGTTGATTTTACCTCCAGCTTCAATAGCCTCAGGAAGGATGTAGTTTTTTCACCTTTAATATGCATGTCTCTCTATAGATAAAAAAACAATATATTCCTGTGTGTGTCTGTGTGTGTTTGTGCAGGTACAGCTGTATGTATGTGTGTGTCTATGTATGTGATTGCATATCTGATTTATATAAGTGCATGTCGTTCCTGCGTGTGTTCGATCTCAAGTCGTGAGATTTGTGTATGTGTGTGTCTCTGTGTGTGTCCGTGTATGAATCTGTGTGTATCTGTGTGTGTGTGTGTGTGAGTGTGTCTTTTGCTTGTATGTTCTGAGTGTGTAATTGTATGTGTTTGTGTCATTAAAAGTTCCTTTGTTTCTTTGCGCACTGGTATCTGTACGTGTTTCTGTGTATACATGTGTGTTTCATATATGTATATTTTGAGTGTGTGTTTACATCTGTAATTAGGAATCCCTGGATTTAGAATCCCAGTCATATATATATATATATATGTGTGTGTGTGTATGTGTGTGTGTGTGTGTGTGTGTGTGTGTATCTGGCTGACATACCGAAATAGCCCAGTTGTCAAGTGAGGACGAGATTTCACTGGCTACAATAGAAAAATAGAAAACACTTTTGCTTGAAAAGACTTGCTTGGCACTCAGCCCAGATTCTTTATAGATAAGTTCGAGTATACAATTGGCTCCGTTTCAGAACATACTCGACTGTATGCACACAGGCATACACCAACGCGTATGTGTATCCACATACATACACACACACTCGCGCACACACACATACACATACACATGTAAGCATACACACGCATACACTTTTAGAGGCCAAAGTTCAAAAACTTGTAATTATTCACAAACATGCTATCGTATGCCCAAGACATATATGCAGAAACATACACGCAAAAGTAGACCTAATATCCATGATTTGTTATGAGACATTCAAAGGAAAGACCCACAAAAAACTCACACATACACACACACGCACTGTATCACTCTCTCGCTCGCTCGCTCGCTCGCTCTCTCTCTCTCTCTCTCTCTCTCTCTCTTTCTCTCTCACACACACATACACACCAAAGCAAACACAAAACTTACAATAATCATAGTGTTGTGATAAAAAGAAACAGTATTAAGATGGAGTAAATAAAATAATAAAAATAAAAGGTTGGTTATAATTAACAACCTATCAAAATTATACGCAACTTATGTAAATACTGCTTCATTTCCGTGAAACGAATTTTATTTTGGTCTGTAAGGTGGGAAAATTATGATAATCTATAGTTCAAAATAAAGCTAGTTTGACGTCAAACGACCAATAAATAATAAAGTAATTACCAATTCCTAAAAAGGCGGGTGGGTTGATTTGATCAACGTTGTATTACAGAGGGTTGCCATAAAAAAGCAACAATGACAGGGTAAAGAATGTTGTAAAAGTAATAACAACAATTATAGCCATAATGCTTCATCTTAAACAAATTCCAAGTAAGTTAACATTGGGTATACACCATCCCCTCATAAAGACCACTAAGCGTTGTCTCTTCAAAGTCCCAGATCAAGCTGAAATAAAATTGGCTACAGTTGTTACATTTCAAGCTATTCTCGGCTCCAAAAGGTCAGGTTTATTTTGATTGGAGGTAAATATGCATTAAATTGCCGTACACATTTACAGCATCACGACACAAAAAAAAACAAAACAAGACATATTTTCGTAAAACTGATCATGATTAAACGAAACTTACTTCAAGCCTATAATATTCCTTGAAATAAGATAAAGGACAGATCGTGCTCTGGTGAATCAGTTTTTGAAGTCATTGAGCTATCAAAGGCGTTTTCTTACAACAGATTGTCGACAGTCAACAGCTCAAATCACGTCACGACAGTTCGAACCTTGCGGCTAGATAGATACCTAACTCAAGTAAACCCAATCTTTTGGCAGTCTTGTACAAACATTGCACCGTAACTCAATGACTGTACAAATTCTTGCTGTGAACAAGCACACATTCTGAACCCTTGCAGGATACATTAAAAAAAGACAACTCCCTGGGTGAATACATACCAATCCTGAACCTAACTTGGGCATATGAGCCTAGATGCATCTTTACACTGACTCAACCAGTGGACCATCGGATAGAACAGAGAAACGATATTGGCTCCCAAATGCAACAGAACCAAGTTGTCATCACGCAACTAGCGACTTCACAAAGACCTCAGCAGTTGACTTTCAGCACTCGTCTCAACATTTTTCGACTCAATTTACAAAGTGTACACCTTACCCGCTTAGAGAGGACACGATAAAAATTATTACAACGACATGCACTCTCTAAAAAGAGGATTGTCAGCAAAGCTTTTCTCGCAGCCAAGAATTTTAAGTCTTGGCGCCTACCTCTCCAGATCTATCAACAATTTACAAGTTTTTGTTGGTGAAAAAAACGTCCCTCATGTTCTGGTAAAGAAAAAAAAATTCATCTATTTTATGAGATGGTCAAATAGTTCAAATAGTAAAATGGTATTTGCTCACAGAAAGAATTGTAATATTTCCATAGATAGCAAAAGATACTAACGATGATTTCTTATCCAGTGTATTCTCACGCCAATTAAACTTGTTGACTTGTTTTTCCAAAATGTTCTCGACTTTTATTAATCATTTCCCCTTTTGATGTCTCACCGTTCAACGTGCATATATTAGATGTGATCGCTTACAAAGTGATCCGATGGGTCAGAATGCGTATTTTTAACAACATGAAGTAAAATGTAGTATCTTCCCACTATTGAAATCAAACAGTGCCTCAAAACTCAAAGTCTTATAACTGAATCCCGTTGGGTGCACGGGCGACCTAAAGCTGATATAAAGAAAAATTCCTTCCCCATCTTGATGGGGATACTTTTAAATCTTTAGGTTTAATCAAAAAGTGATCAACACCGTCTCACATCCCAAACTTTCAACTAACCACGGGGGTCTATAATTAGACACCATTTTGTATTCTCACACAATTTTTGAAGATGGTAGCTTTGATTAACGAAACGTTAGACTGAATAAAGAAATCTCATTTGTAGCATCTATTTCGGCTATCAAAATTGTCTCTTTAATCTAATAATGTCGGGTGAATTGTAATCCTCATTTATACACTGATCGATATATATATATATATATATATACATATTGAACACGGCCCCAAACCTCTGAAACAATCGTGAATCTCTTGCTGATGACGAAGAAATATTTTTTGATTAGATCGCATAAAATAGAAATGAGATAAGGGAAGACCTGTCATTGGAGAGACAAAGGGATGAATAGAGATGGACGTCAGAATATATATATATATATATATATATATATGTGTGTGTGTGTGTGTGTGTATTATTGTTGGGTTATCCACAGACAGCAGTTTTATTGTATTACAACTCTTCAGTGTGGATATAGACAATCCATTATCCCATCCAGTACCACGAGGTAAGATTGAAACCTTCGCTTCAGACCCGGATACCGGTATCCTACCGTTGAGCCGCGGAACTGAAATGATCGTGAGGCTGAATCAAAGCGACATATTTATCTAGCTTAAATTCCCCATCCACCACAGTTTTCTATTCCTATGGAAAAGCATTGTATGTATATATATATATATGTAGTGAATAGGAGAGTTTGGGAGAGCAATGATTTGATTGACTAAAGGACTACGGTAATCAAATGGTTTCAATGAATACTCTGCGCATTCAATCTAATAACAAATACCGATAAAGTCAAGCACAATTTTTACATCCATCTATTTTGCAAGTGTACGTATGTGCATAATATGTGCCCTTATAGGCATCAACCGGCATGAAAGTATCAATAGTAGTATACAAAGTGTATCAAGGGCCTGGATAAAAAACAGGAAGGACATTTTCCAGGCCATGGCACAGTGCCCAGAGCCGGTCTCTACGTACTGAAAAGAGGACAGAATCTAAAGAACTGGGACAGACAATATCAAGGCACAGCTATCGTAACAAGACACACACACACACACATACACACACACACACACACACATATATATATATATATATATATATATATATATATATATATATATATATATATATAAATAAATATAAATATATATATATATATATATATATATATATATATATATGTGTGTGTGTGTACTTGTTAACTGTTTTTTCTGTATTTTAGCAATTTGTTAAACTAGGTAAATTACCTAGTTGTGCAAATCTTCCTGGTGTCTATAGTTCGGGTTCGATCCTAAGTAAAGACCAAGATTTTGTAGCTGATTCTCAAGATTCTGGCCTATCAACCGATGAAATTAAGGCAGCAATAATCCTAAAACCAAGTATTATATAAACAACAACAAAAAACGGTAAATATTCAATTCAAAAAAGACCCATTTGAAGCAATGATCTTCTTCTCAAAGGTCATCCAAAGATAAAATGTCATCTTTATAAAGATTGTTTAGGTTTAGTGATCACAAATCCAGTAAAAGCACAAATCATGGCTTCATTATTACTGAACCTTTTATTGTGCATAAAATTTTCAAGTATCTTAAACGATGATAATTTCTAAAAGAAATGTCAGATTACAATGAACGATGCTGCAAGACTTCACATCTCATTTCTTTAAGCTTAGACATTGTCTTCTATGGTGACTCTGTCACTGTATTTGTGCATTTATTGTTCGCGTGGAACTTCTCTCCCTATATTTTAACCATTCCAATTGACTTGAGATTACTTAATACAGTCACTGTTGAAGTCCTAAAGTACTCAAAGCAATGCTTATGGGTCGTTGACCAATGCTATGGATATTTCTCTACCAATAAGAACAAGTTTGGGCCAACCTTGAACATGATTAATGGTATCCATATTTCGACTCACAGGCCTATTGGAAGAAAACTAAACAATTTGCATTCCAAATGCTTTCTTGACAAAATCAACAGCTGAGCAGCATTGGGCTTCATGTGAAATCATACTTGAAATGTAAATCTTAGGTAAAAGAATGTATCTAACGACCTGATACTTTGAAATATATATATACATACCTACAACTCGGTAAATCAACTTGTCTATTGAGAAGAACACATTATTTTATACAACAAATATTTACGCATACTTTTCAACATAATCTCCTTCCTTGTCTTTAAATGTCAGCTAAAATCTGTTCTTTCTCAACAGCCATTGCAAAAATAGCAAAACGTATTTGCAAACAGTAGAAAAAGAAACTGCAGTAATCATATCAATCAAATCAGAACTATGACCCGATGTAAACTGGCTCAGATTGGTTTTGACTTTCGACATCTTGCAGCAATATATTCAGTTTCCGTTCTAAATTTAAATTTCCGTTTTTGGGGCATACCAATATATATATATATATATATATAGAACTACTGTATCCATCAAAGGGTTTCTGGCCGTACTGTTTTATCAAAAGACTTCAAAATTGGCATCTGTACTTCATTATACCCCTTTTAAAAATGCTAGTTTATTTATTCATTTTTTTTTTTCAAAGAGGGCTTCAATTTGATTCTTGAGGATCTAGATGTTTCTAAATGTTTTTTACTTAAAACACCAGTGATACCATGAACAGAATTCGCTTATATTCCTCGATGGAATTATTTTTACATGACATGAAATTTTGACAATACGGTTATTTGATTATTTAATGGGATAGTCTGTGTTTTTTTTATTTTATATATCGCCTTGTAATAACACGATAGGCAAGCAGATATCTAAACAAAAAGTGTCAATGGTATAATTATATACCAATACTATAAAACCACTTCTGAAATGCAATGGATTTATTTCATAGAGCGCTCGATACATACAACATTTTACTCATGAAGTTAAGTTGTTTTAGAGTAGAGCTTGAAATGAATAGTAGATTGTGGATTCTCTACACAAACTAGCGATGTTTCTGCCCTTTTCGAGCCTCATCAGGTGAAGAGGGCAGAAACATGAGCTAGTTTGTGTAGCAAATCCACTATCCACTATTTAAATATATATATATATATATATATATATATATATATATATATATATATATATATATATATATATATATATATATATAGGTGTCTACACACTTATGTGCGTGCGTGTTTTATTCCTTTTTCTTTCATTCTCAGATTTATTATCATCTCTTGATGTGCTTAATTCCTTCTGGCTCAAGATCACGAGTGTAGAGCACTCCGGTGAGGATAGAATTTACTTCGGTAATAATGGTCTTCACGACTGGCTTACTAACAATAAAGCGATCAGTTAGGGCTCTAACTTCACTAATAATAGAGAAACAGAATGTAACCCTGGCGATGTGCATCCTTTCTTTGTTTGAATGGTTTTAGAGAGTCTCTTCACCTTGTCCATCCCCTGGTCCTTGAAGGCTTGGTTCAGCTTGAAGAAGGAAGGCAAGGAGAATGGAGGGAAAGGAAGAAAGGATTGAGGGGAGGAGAAAGACGGAAGGGAGGGAGGGAGGAAAAATGGGAAAGAAGATTGAGGAAAGGAAGGAGAGATAGAAGAACGGGGAATGGTAGGTGGAGAGGGAGGAAGGAAATGAAGGATGAAAGAGTGAAAGAAGGGAGGGGGAAGGATGGAAGGAAGGAAAGAAAGACGGAGAACAATGAGCAGGGAAGGGGACAGAAGGAAATAGAGAGAGAAGGAAGGGAAAAAGATAAAAAGGAGGAAGAAGAAGAAAGACAGAAAGAAGGAAAGATCACTGGAAAAAGAGAAAGCAAAGAAAGGAAGGAACAGGAGAGAAGAAAAAAGGAAGAAAGAAGAAATAAAGAAAATGAGTTAAGAAAAGCGTTGAGTGGAAGAAAAGAGAAGAAATAGAAAAAAAGGAAAGACGAAAGTGGGAGAGAAAGAGAGAAGGACGACGTGAATGTAAAGAAGTAATAACGGAAGAATGAAGTGAGGATGAAAGAAAACAATGAAGTAAAAAAAGTAAGAGGGAACGAAGAGAAAAAGTGAGGAGGGAACAAATAAAGAAATAAGAAAGGAGGAGAGAAGGATTTAAGCGAACAACAACAGAAAGAAAGTCTGAAAGATAAAAAAAAAAGGAAGTAAGGAGTCCTTGGAAGGAGGAATGAAGAAGAAAAAAGAAAAGTTTGTATGTATAAGGGAGTGAGAGAGAGAGAGGAATAGATTGGCTGGATATACTTGCGAACGTAAGGTACTTTTGATTACTCTTATGCTAATTTGTTGACACTTCTATTCTCTGTGTCTAATTTGGTAATAATTAGGGATCCATGGAATAAACATTTGCAAAAATCGCCAAAACGCCTAAAACAAACCGTTACAGAAATAAACGTGACTCAGTAACATGTCCACTCACGCACACGGCCGTTTGCACTCAGAAGCACAATTGCTGGAATGCAAACGGTTTGCTCACACTATTCAAATTACTGGAACTTATGGGTAGCCCTTTGAACATACGCACACGCACACACAGACATATATATATATATATATATAGAGAGAGAGAGAGAGAGAGAGAGAGAGAGAGAGAGAGAGAGAAAGAGAGAGAGGGAGAAAGGGAGAGAGATTGAGATAAATAGATACACACTTGCGAACACATATATTTGCTTATAGATAAATTCATAGATGGAAAAAATGGAATGATATGCATATTCATATATATATATATATATATATATATATATATATATATATACATATATATATATATCGTGCTCTTAATGATCGGTTGATATGTCTGTTCGTCTGTTCACATGTAACTGTAGGTCTTTTGGTTTGAAAACATAGAAACTAGAATTGATACATACTCATGTCTATATAATCATCAGCAGCAGCAAGCTTTTAGCTTTTCCAAGATTCGCCAGTCCTCTCTTTCGTGGGCGTCACGAAGCCAGTACTTTCAAAATCTGTCTAGGTCGTCACGTTATCTTACTTTATGTCAGCCAAACTTCTACAAATGATCTCCTGAGATCCACGCTTTGAGTCGTGATGTCCAGCGGCTGTCTGTCATCCTTGCCACATGACTGATCCACTACTATTTGAGTTTCCAGATGAATGATTATATTTCTGAGTTCTATTTTTCCTCTAATATCCCGTGATGTCTCATGATCTCTCAATGTGAGGTTGAACATGATACTCTCGTGCGCGTTGCATAGTTCTCTGTATGAAAGTCAATCTATTGGTCAAATCCCATGTTTCAGCTCCATAAGGGACTATAGGGAGGATGCACTGGCTGTACACGCTTCTTTTTAGGGAAGATACGTATAAGAATGGCTTTTTAAGTGAAAAACGGCCGTGTTACATAAATATCTATTTTTTAAACGTAACTATTAGAAATAAGTATCTGGAATTCAGTCGATGTGTTGATATAATAGAATACAGTTAAGATGAATAAGATACGAAGGAGCACTGTTTCGCGAAAACCCTGCAAATGTTGTGCAGAACCCTGGGGTTCCGCAGAACACAGATTGAGTTCCGTGGAATATATATTGAATACCGTTGCACCAGTAGTTTTACTTACATGTAGAAAAGAATTTTTTTTTCCAATTTTCCCTTCTCTTCTTGCTGTAATGTCGTTTTTGACTATCTAATTATTCCAGACTATACATGAATCCAAGTTTCTAACTTACAACCAGCCATGAGGGTAAAATGTCTCCAAATAACTGACGACCTATGCGTATACATATACACCTGCGTCACATGCTTTGGTTCTTTTGGCACCTCCATGGGGACAGAGGAATCATCACAATGGCAAGCAGAAGAAAAATATCAATAAATTAGAAATCAATGTGGTGTCACTTTCGTTAACAAGCCTTTCTTCTTCATTTTCACTCCAATGGGCTTCTTTTATTTCCTGATTTTTCATTCTTTTCTTTCCTTTACTTTCTTTTTTCTTTCTTTTCTTCTTTTTCTTTCTTTCATTGTTACTCTCAATCGTTCTTCCATATTTCGGTTGGTCACTCATATGTTCATTTTCCCCCAAAGTGTTTAAACGCAAGAACAGGTCTCTTTTCTTTCTATTTTTTTCTTCTTTTTTTCCTTCCTTTTTTTTTTCTTTCTTTCTTTCGTATTTTTTCCCCCTTCGTTTGTCCTTTCATTTTCCGGCTGGCCTCACGTATGAATATTTTCCGGAAAAAAAATCTCTTTGCTCCAATGAGCCTCATTTATTCACCGATTTTCGTTCCCTTTTTTTTGGGTGGGGGGAGATCTTTTTCTCTTTCTTTTTTTTTATTACTTTTTTTAAACTCTTTTTTACTTTCTTTCTTCTTTCTCTTTTTCTTCCTTCCTTTCTTTCTTTCTTCCTTTTTCTCTTTTATTACATATTTATTTTTCTTTCAATCTTTCTTTTTTTCCTTCTTTCTTTTCATCTCTTCTTCTTTAATTCGACCCTTCCTTGGTCGATTCGTGTTTTGGTTGGTCGCTCGTTTTGATATTTCCTGTATAAAAAAAGAACTCCCAGGAAGAATGAGCCTCTTTTATATTGTCGATTTTTTCATTCCTTTCTCATTTTCCTTCTCTTATTTTTTCCCTTACCTTTCTTTTTTTTTTTTTTTTTGTAGTATTTTCTTTTACTTCCATCCTAACAATTTTTGGCTGGCCTCACGTATGAACATTTCCCGAGAAAAAAAAAACTCACTACAATGAGCTTCTTTCATTCACCAATTTTTCTTTATTCATTTTGTTTCCTCCATTCTTCCTCATTTTTCTTTCTTTCATTTGTCCTTCCATTTTTCAGCTGGCCACGCTTATGAACATTTACCAAAAAAAAAAAATCTCCCTGCAAGAAATACAGCCAATAAATCTTCTGTATAAGGACACCATTCCAATAGTTATCTCTCCAGAACGCATACATTAGATATACAACCAACCAGCAGACTTTCGTTGATGAACTTATCTCCAAGTTACAGTGGGCATAGCAAGCGAGGACCGGAAGCGGAAGAGGACGATTATGAGGTTATAAAACGCACTTCCGGTTTTTCATCATTTCCGGCACGAGGATCGGTTAGCTGGTTGGGTTGACCGAACGTTTCACTTGATGGCGCCACAAGTCATGACAGAAGTCAGAAGAAAGGAAGTAACTCCCTTCTGGGAGGTTTCACTACCGGACAAGATGACTCGGTATTCATGATTAAAACTTGCGAAAATTTGGTAGCCGTTCATCCAAGGTTTCCTTCGCCCTTAGGGAGACAAATTTACATTGGACCGTATAGAAAATGAATCCTGTTTCAACGCAACTCTTCTTTATCGACTTATCCGTGTCTTCATCCGAGTATGTACCAGTATATGACCACTAGGTTATGTAAGATTCACAAAAGGATCATACATAAGGCTATACATGAGACAGTTGTGAATAGTAATCACATTGATGAAATATTATACAGCCGAAACTTCAGATCAAAATCCAGCAAATAAAAGCATGCCAGGCTTTCGACATATTGAAACACCTTCGAGTATTGTACAAATACAGACACACACACATACACAGGCATATATATATATATATATATATATATATATATATATATATATATATATATATATAAATATATATATATATATATATATATATATATATAAATATATATATATATATATATATATATATATATATATATATATGTGTGTGTGTGTGTGTGTGTAGGTTTCCATGTGTATGTGTGTGAATATATTTGTGTATGCGTGTGCACGTCCATGCTTTTCGTGCAAGTGTGTATGCATTCAAATATATACGCCTACGTACATGTTACATATTTTTATATTATATGTAAGTAATTGTACATATTTATGTGTATATGTGTGCGTATGTGTGTGCTTATTCATGTTTTATGAAATCCCCTCATCAGAGTGGCCCCTTGCCACACTAGTTTCTACGCTTCCTGTAGTACATTCAATGTCTTTGGAAAGAATTTAAGCGCTCACTTCATCAGGAATTCAAAGTTATTAATAGCTCAAGAGCAGCCAAGTCAAAAAAATCCGACAAGAGTCTCAGCAAGTTCTTCACTGTCTTCAGGCGTCGACTCAACAAGCTTTGAAGAATTTTTACCACATACCAATCTCTGGTCTTTTACATTTTTAGATTCTTCGCACTTGGAACAGTTAAATTTAGATAAGATAAGCGACAAATCACTGTTGATGTTCCGGTCTATCTGTCTGTCTCTGTCTGTCCCTGTCTCTCTCTCTCCCACAGAAATGCTCAGAACAACTAAGATGCAAATCAATATCACAGAGATGATCGCAAGATCTTTCCCGAATCAGTGGTACATCATTTTGTTTTTATTTTCTAACTTTTCAACCGGCCGATTCTTCCGCCATCATCCAGAAGCATCAAGTCATGTATCGATATTTTATCACGTCCAGAACTTAGGATCACTAAATGATAACTAGCGAAACACCCAGAAAGCTAAGGTCATTTCCAGCATGAATAACTGTGTATGGATCCGCCGCCACCAAATCTATCAATTCTTCCATAGCTTATAATCCATCCTTGCACAAAATTAATTGAGAACTCTCGGAATATTGTGCAGACAAATGTGAAATCTAGGTTATATCATATGGAGCATGGATTGGCTCTGAAATTAAATCAATTTTCCCGTTGCATAAAATCCACGAATCCAGAGAAGTGAAAACTTTTGAGGATATCGTGTGGAAAGTCACGAGCGTGTACATAAATGTAACTGAAGAAAAAAATGGAAATAATATCACCTCTTTCTTATCCCATATATGGACACTTTGCAAGAATTCCATAGAAAATCATTCAGATCTTTCGGAGATATCGTATAGACGGATGAACGATGCTGGCGAATACATACTCATATTCTCAACTCTGTTGACAGAGGTGAAAAAAGAAACTAAATCTTTGAGTATGATCAAGTCAGACATATAATGAGATATATAAACAACTATTCATCAATAATATGGAAAAAAAAGATTGGGAATTCTAAAAAATATTACAGGGTCGTTCTCTATATTGACCAAGCTTAGCTAATTAAAGGAAAAGGCCAAATTTGGTAAGCTTAGGTAAGGAGAATATATTGCACACATCCTCTAAGTAAGGAGGACCTGAACGTTGAAATAAAAAGCGCCCAACACAGAATCGAAGAAAAAACTTATAAAAAGGTATAACAATACCGTCTGGTTAGTCACTTATCAGGAAACCGTCGTGTGAGCAGCATCTTTTATCAGCACATTGTGTTAGGGCTGATCAATGAAAAAGTTGGGAGAATATCATTAAACAGAAACGGTTAGTATATATAGGATTCAAAGTGAGTGCAAATGTATCCGATACATTTTTTGAGAAAAGTTTATTCAAATTTATTACAGCTTATTGATTGACGAAATTTGGACCAAAGGTTTTCGAATTTTTACGTAGCTTTTCCCATCATCAATCTCCTTTCGATTTCTTTATCTGATGTATTAATCATAATTTTAATACAGAATAAATTATTATCATTATTATTATTATTATTATTATTATTATTATTATTATTATTATTATTATTATTATTATGATGATGTTGTTGTTGTTGTTGTTGTTGTTGTTGTTGTTGTTGTTGTTGTTGTTATTTTTGTTGTGTTTGTTGTTGATTTCAGTTTATGTAAGTCACCAGCCGGGTTTCAACCAGAGAATTAACTTGTAAGTTATTACGTATACAAACAAAACAATATTGTCATTAATAAATTTCTGCACATACATAAAGTGATATTTGCTAGGTGTAGTACATACATTCAAAGTGACAAAGATTTTTTGATTTCTATGTTCAGTGTATCATATACGCTGAGCTCAACAACAAAGCTGGTCCCTTTTTATTGTAGTCCAAGGGCTCCGACCACAATCGGTATTATTTTGGTCCCGTGTAGCCACATTCTACTGATTCTTATTTTAAGATCTTTATATTCTATGAGTTTCTCAAATTCCTTGACTGCCATGGTTTCTCCCTCTGGAACAGTAATATCTACAAGACGTTTTTCTTTAAAGTCTTTTACTATAGTACCTAGCCTATTTGCGTTTATCGTTTTATCAGTATGTATAGTGAAGTCCCATAATACTGTCACATCTTTCGATTCTGTGACTCGTTCAGGCCATCGTTTGTGCCAGTTTAGGGGAGTTATAATGTTTGCAAGTGTTCCAATGTAGATACTGTCCAATTTTGTCTTGTTACAACTTACATTCATTTGCTGCGAGGACCGAGTACCCTAGTAATATGTGGTCAATTGTTTTGGTCTTATCATCACAGTATACATTTATGGTCAGCAGCATTTCTTAGAATGTCAACCTTGTAGATTCATGTTTTTAGGCTGTGGTCCTTGGCTGCCTGTAGGAAACCCTCCGTCTCAGCCCTCAATCCTTTGCTTTGCAAACACTGCTGGGTTTCGTTCTGATCTATATCGCTTCTTTTAGTACAAAGTGGTTATTGATCTTGAAGTGGATTCTCTTGCCAGGGCTCACGTAGTATTTTCATTCCTTCCTGTTTAGCCTTGTGTTTTATTCTCTTGGCAGATTTGGTTGGCTAGTCAGTCTCTGGTTTGCTTTCATCCGAGGGGTTATCTTTTCCCCTGTACTTATTTGTCTCCCTTATGATGCAATGCAGTTGAATTGTTGTTTTTTTTATACGCTCGTGTTTTTTGCTCGTTATATCATCCAGTCGTTGGTAGTTCGAATGCAGGTCTAGAGACGGATGAGGGTATTCACATGTGAGAATTTTTGTTGAATGAGGCCCCTGCCATACCCCTTTCTTCACAGGTAAATTCTATCTACATCTGCCCTAGGTAGGTTCATTTTATTTACTGTTATCAAAATACATCACCTATGTGGATGTGAAGTATATGTAAGAATTGAAAGTATATTGAATTATTATTTTGCAAGTGTCCAAATACTTGTATCCTCTCACTGTATTTTCCCCCTTTCTTTTCTTGCGCAATATTTCGCACAAATTAGTATAAGGAGTGCGTGCTACAATTTGGTCTGTTGTTGTGGATGGAGTATGTTGTGTTAAATAAGAGCAAGCCTTTAAGTCTCCGGAATAGGATGGACTTCTTGATCATGAGAGAGCGGAAAAAAAACAAAGATAGAGGAAAGAAAAAAATCAAAAAGACCAAGATATTGTGTTGTGGCAAAGAAGAGAGAAAAAGACTGAAAGGAAGGGAGATTGACCAAAAAAGTAGAAAAGAGGGGAAAAAAGAGGAAATAAGGTTTGAGGGTGAAAGAGAGAGAAAGATGAGAAAGAGAGGAAGGAAAGAAAGTTGACTGAGAGAGTAAGAGAGATAATTGAATAAGTAAATAAAGCTAAAGAGAATGAAAGGAAAAAAAGAAAGAGAGGAAGGAAAGAAAGTTGAGCAAAAGAGTGAGAAAGATGAATGATTGAGGAAATAAAGATGAAGAGAGTGAAAAAGAAAAAGAGGGGAAGGAGGGAACTTACATATAAACAAAATATGAAGGGAGGAAGAACGAAAGAAAGAATCAAACAAAAAAAAGAGTAAGAAATAAAAGAAGAGCAAGAGAAAGAAAGAAAGAACCCCCCCCCCAAAAAAAAGGAAAAAGGAAATAAGAAAAAGAGATTAACAATGCAACAACAAAGAAAGGATATGGAAGACAGTAATGATATATCATGTAAAAAAAGAAAAAGAATTGTAGAAAGAAGAAGAAAAAAAAACAATCGAACAATCAACAATGAAAGGGATAATATCCATGAGAAAAAAAAGAACGAAAAATGAAGAAAAGAAAGGAATAATTAAATGGGAAAATATAGCGTCAAAAAAAACAACAAGAAAAACAACAAAAGAAAGACAGAAAGAGACAATCGTACTAGACTTAATCTTAGTCAATATCAATATCTTGCTTCGAGGAAATCGTCTCCACATCCAGCACTCCAATGTAGTGAGTTGGATTTCCACAATGTGACCCCATTAGTGACATTGTGATAGTCAGAGTAAATATCTGAGAGCATCTCGCTGTGGGCTAATGATTAGCGTGATAGTTTCGGTGACCATAACTATGTATAGTGAGTTCGATCCTCTTTGCTTACCCAAGATCGTCCCAGTGTACAACATTGAGCTTGGCGTAGTGAATATAAAGGAGAAACGTTCAATGATTAATAAGCAAATCTGGCATACTATTACTCCTGTATAGTGTATTGAATCCTCACTGGGCGCTCAATACTTGTTGCTTTGTGCCAGACTAAGCTGTATGGTTCTTTTTGTCTTCCCAGCTTGACAACATGAGCTTTTATGTCCAAACGCTTAGTATACCGGAAGTGTTTTAGCAAAGCTCCACTCCCCCAGCCATACTGGAGACTTACAAAGAAAAGAGATTCTTAATAGCTTTGAAAATCAGCATGGCAACAGATGATGTCTCACAAGTAAGTTACGGCACCTAGTATTCCAAAAGGGTCACCCATCTAGCTTCTGACCACGCTCAACGTTGCTCAACTTCAGCTAACGCATGAGAACTGGTGCATCCAAACCAATTAGGCTGTATCACACTCAGCTAAGCTTAAGACATATCCATGAGTATCTCGTTTCGAAGTGAATATTTACGGGCTAATCTTGAAGGTCAGCCATTCTGGGTTCTGGGTTCGGTCTTCACTTCGGTACCATACTCGTGTGCTTTGTAACGAGGCTATACTTGATAAGTATGTATGAGCACTTGACTGCTGGGTGATGATAAACGTAAGTGAAGCAGATATAGACTGGGAATAAACAAAATGGGAATCTGGAGTTAAAACAGTTATTTTGGCCTTTGCATTAGAGCATTACTTGCTTTATTATGTTTAACTCAATGGTAAGAGCAACGCTTCTTAGAAACGGCTACCCTGCTGGTAGCAAGTTCAATTCCTGAAGCAGTCCCATTTTCTTTAATTGCTCTTTATATTTACGTTGTCCACGCCAAATCATACATTCATGGTGTAATAGCAGGAGATCATTTGAAAAATATTTTCGATATGATAGAACGCAACTTATGATCATTCTGCCGGATCAATTTAATAGCATATATATATATATATATATATATATATATATATATATATATATATATATATATATATATATATATATATAATCAATAATTGAGTCGTCCACAGAGATGATTACAACTATGTAAGAGTATTACAACTCTTCAGTGCGGCTATAGACTGTCCATTATCCCATCCAGTACCACGAAGTAGGTTCGAAACCCTCGCGTATATATATATATATATATATATATATATATATATGTATATATATATATATATATATATAAGGAATTTCTGTGTAAATAGATATATCGCCTAAATTCAACTTCACTGATATATATATATATATATATATATATATATATATATATATATATATATATAGAGAGAGAGAGAGAGAGAGAGAGAGAGAGAGAGAGAGAATCTTACTGACCGTCCAGTAATTATAATTGCATAATAACACTCCTGTGATCTAATATTGCAGACCATTGTTTCTAAGTGATGTGTTTGATCCTCATTGGCTGTCGTACAGCTTAGTGCCAGAATAACCTGATCAATTTTCTAACATTTTTACACTACATTTTATATTTTTGTTCGTTTTATTACTGAATTGAAGGAAAACCCTCAGTTGTAACTGTCAATAGAGGTTGCTTCAATTTTTAAATATGTCTAGCTGACCGATTGACTATGTATCCATCACGCATACAGGCCTCACCGATTGGACAAGAAAGCTGAAAATTCAGACATTTATTCCTTGTTATGTCTGAAAAAAAAACTCTATTTCTTTTTTAAATCCCCCAAAATAGGTTTTTAGTGGAGGTCCAATCTACAGAGTAAAAATGTACGCAACATTAGTTGTTTTGTTTTTTTTTTGTGATCGATAAGTCTTTCTCTTTTTTTATTTCCACTTCACTTCAGACTTCGATAGTGATCACCGACCAATAAAATCCCAAAAAAGTAACATATGCATTGATCACCCCATTTTCCTTCTTTTTTTTCCAAAGCATGCTTCAAAAAGACGTTGGTCACGTGAAAGTTTCTACTGAGTGACTAACCAGATCGTTTTTCTTACATTTTTACACGCTCCTTCTTTTTTTTTTCTTTTTTTTTTCACTTTTGAAAACAATATATTTCTTTTTCTTTCCTTGGCTTTTGAATAAAATTCTGCCTTTTTTTTGTTTGTTTTTTCTTTTCTCGATCTTCTTTTCTTTTTTTTTTCTTTATCCTATATTTTTCTAAGCCGCGTTTCCAAATAATCTAAATATTTTTTACTCTAAGGACGTGTGTCTCTGTTAAGGAACGTTTCGTTTATTTTCCCATAGAAAGCCTACAGAGAAAAAACAGAAGTACAAATATTTGGTTGTGCTAAACAAGTTTTGATTACAAAGAACGGGATGCTAACATGACAAATGGATGTGTATGCTGAGAATCCATCTACATTATAAAATACAGATACTGAGAGATGGACATTTATTTACACAATAAGCTGAGTGTTCATGTATATATATATATATATATATATATATATATATATATATATATATATATATATATATATATATATACACATATACTCTGTGTGTGTGTGTGTGTTTTTGTGTGTGTACATTTTAATTTTTTCGATGTAAGGTGTATATAAATATATTTGTGTGTGGCAGTCTTCAACTTAATGCGAGAACGAAGTGTTAACGAGAATTACATACAAGTCATTAGGAACATATACGAAAATGGCACTGCAATAAATAGACTGCATAAAGATCCAAACAAGATAAAAGTGGGGAAAAGGAGTGAGACGAGGGGATACAATAACACCTGAGCTATTTACAGAGGCCCTCGAATGCATCTTTCGAAAAGCTCACTGGGAGGAGGTGGGATTAGACGTAAACGAAGAATAGCTAAGCCACTTGAGATTGGCCGATGAAGTTTCCATAAAGTCAAAAGCATCAGAGGAATTTTTAGAAAGAATGTTGACTGGGAATGAAGTAGTAGGCTTAAAGATGAACAGAAAAAAACAAAAACAAAAGTAATGTCCAGCACTAAAGTTCTCCACAAGACAATGAGAATAGAGGTGGGAGCTCTGGATTACGTTTACAAAGGTCAGATAATAAAATTAGGGAACAACCATAAGAGCGAAATTTAACGAGGCACAGCGATTGGTTGGACAGCATTTTATAAGCCTCGTGATTTCAAACATGCTATGTTTTAAAACATTTTCGCGGCATAATGGCGTCAATCAGAGGACGGGATGCAAGCTAACTTCTGGTCTACACCATATGTATCCATCAGTTATTAAATGCATTTAGAACACCAGTTCCCAATCTGAAAGAAACACTTTTTAGTTTAGTTTTTTAATTTTATGATGAGCAGTTTTCATACGGTTAATGTTATATAGTATACGTGTATTATTTAGAGCTGCAGTTTTATAAAGAAAGGTTTCCAGAGTTAAAAAAGATAGCACGTTAAGTCATTCTCTTTTCTGATCCACTCTGTTTACAGATAGATGTAATATGTCCGTCTGAGTATTCACATTTATTTAACACAGCATTCCGTTAAGGGAAAGTAGGAACCCCGACGATCTATTAGATCATTGGTTGAACAGGAACTGGAATCTTTGGCCATTTCCTTCCCATCCATCCTCCTTCGAAATCTGTCTCTGGCTAACCCATTTCTTCACGTGTCTTTTGTATTGTATACGCTGGCCATACCTGAAATTCAGATGAAAGAAATTCTACGAAACGATCCTTACTGCTACCAGGCCAAACTCCACTCCTACTTCTATACCAACCGAAAAAGATTATTGCAACTTTTCTATTGAGTATGTATGATTTTTTTTTCAGTTTGGTATATAACACTCTCCAGTTTAGCTCTTTTAGTAAGATGACTTCAATGACATGGTCGTTGATTTCGAATCACAGAAAAGAAATAATATATATATATATATATATATATATATATTTATATATATATATATATATATATATATATATAATGTGTACTGTAGAGAGTGAGACAGACGGGAGTAAGGTGTTTAGAGGTAAGGTTTGTTAATCCTTAGATGTAAATTGTCTAGACATGTTTCGGGATTCTTCCCATCTTCAGTGGTGTGTGTTGTGTGAGTATGTGTTAAAAGATCCCATGTGGAACCAGAATTATATATATATATATATATATATATATATATATATATATATATATATATATATATATATATATATATATATATATATATTGCATATAGTACAAATTAGGTTTGCAATATAGCATAGTATCATTTAATAATATAAAATAATGTCTGATATGTGATGGGTTTATTTTATAAAGTGATGGATACATTTAACTTTATACTCCGAGAGTTGAGTAGTTTTTTGAGTTGGGGCTGGAAATATATATGTGTACTGTAGAGAGTGAGACAGACGGGAGTAAGGTGTTTAGAGGTAAGGTTTGTTAATCCTTAGATGTAAATTGTCCAGACATGTTTCGGGATTCTTCCCATACTCACACAACACACACCACTGAGGATGGGAAGAAATATGGACGGAAGTGGATTTGCTACACAAACATGTTTATGTTTCTTCGCTCTTTGGGCCTCTCCAGTTTCGCAAAAACATAACCCTGTTTGTGTAGCAAATCCATTTAATACAGATGGAATCTTTGACGAAGTTATTTGAAACAACCAACCGATGATATCGTAGGTTATATGGACAACTAGTATATATATATATATATATATATATATATATATATATATATATATATATATATATAATTGACAGACAGCTGTTTCGTTGTATTGCAACTCTTCAGTGTGGCTGTAGATTATACAATACGCCTCAGATCCAGAGGTTTTGCATTTTACACCAGCCCCCGGTCAGTAAGACTGAATTTGAGTGATATATTTTACTTACACACAATTCCCCATCCATAAAAGAGCTCCATAACAGAGTTGGAAGTAGAGAGAGAGAGAGAAGGGACACGAACAGCAAGTCACGTCTGTTGTTATAATTATTTATTGTTCGCTATATGTATGTATCCACAGTCATGTATATATATCTATCTATATATTTTTTTTTTCAACACGTCATCATCATCCTCATTAGCATCATCATCATCAGTCTTATTGTTGTCGTTGGACAGAGACCTGGCTCAGGATCCAACATTTCTTTCATCGCAGAGCCAGTATTTTTTAAATTTGTCCAGTTCATCTCTTCATCTTATATTCTGTCGGCCTCAGTTTTGCATGTGATCCCTGGGGATCCATGTTGTGAGTTGTGATGTCCATTGATTGTCAGACATTTTTACAACATGACCGACCTATTGCAATTCAAGTTTACTTGTAGATTCTATGAAGTTCCGGACTCCTGTTTCCTCCCTGATATATTGTGCTGTCTTGTGATCTCGCCATGTGAGGTTGCAGGTCTGTCTCTTGGTAGGGTTCCATGTTTCAGCTCCATAAGTGACTATTGGGAGGATGCATTGGTTGTATTCTCTTCTTTTTAGGATATTGGGATCGTCTTAATTTTGAAGGTTGAGCTTGCTCTGCCGAAAGCTTGCCGTTTTAGAGTGATTTTTCTTTTTATTTCTTTTTCTTCTTCTGAGGGTTTCATAGAGATTTGAGAATGGTAGACTTTCCTCAGTTTTGCATCTTATAGCGTTAGTTGGTGGTCGTGTAGGTTATCTGCGAAAAGGGCGACGTTGACAGCAAATCTGAGGTTACTCAGATATCCACCGTCTATTTTGATTCTTCTAATTTCCAAGTCCAGGTTTCAGGAGATCATCTCGCGGAGGGCTGTGAATAGTTTGGGTGAGCTGGT
Source organism: Thysanoteuthis rhombus (assembly GCA_963457665.1). NCBI lineage: Eukaryota > Metazoa > Mollusca > Cephalopoda > Oegopsida > Thysanoteuthidae > Thysanoteuthis > Thysanoteuthis major. The sequence continues at coordinate 42,075,250 of OY735223.1, forward strand.
ATCACCTTGTCTTACTGCCTTTTTCGAGCTGGAAGGATTCAGGCTACATAACAACATGCCATAATAGTCAATAATTGAATACCCGTAATGTCAAAATTTGAAGACAAGTGAAAAAAAATCTATGAATATAGTCAGAATAAATCTTATCTCAGATAATACTTAGAAGCATCTAAAATAGAGTAAAAAATATCTAAAAATATTCACATCCTCCAAAATACAATTGTTTTCGAAAAATAGAAAGTTTTTCTCAGAAAGGACCTAGTGGAGAACTGGTGCTTTACATGGAATGGTTTGGCTAGGAGCGCTGGAGTAAAATATCTCACTAGATAAACCCGTCAGTATATGACTTTGAAAGGTTGAGAGCCTTGTTTTTCCGAAAATCAAAATAGATTTTGGGAGGTGTCTAGTGGTACCTTCCAAATCCGTAGCCAGAAAAGTATAGATTGCACGAATAAACGAACAAGCAATCAAACAAACTGACACTAACACAAAAACGCCAAAAGTAACAAATGCACACACATATAAAGACGAAAAAAACCTTTTGCCATCTTTGATGGATACGGTGTTTCGACCTTAAACACGAGACGAAAATCTCACTTAAAAACTACAACGAAAAAATGGAGGAGATTTTAATCACTAAGTTAACATTACTTATCAAAATACTAAAATGTTATCACCTGTGTCCCTCTTTATCGAAAACAAACAGGGAGAAGGACAGGGGCCAATATTCTAAGAAATAGAAGCTGTAGAATTTGAAGTATCCAAGAGAGAATGGAATAACGCCACTGAAGCAAGGAATTATCATGTGGCTTCCAAAACAACGTTGGACCTCAGATATTTTTCTTTGATTATTTAAATCCAATCTAATGACGCCACTACTGCAAAATGCATAACAGGAAATAAAAAATTTAAAAAATTCAGTCGTTTGTCGAATTTGTTGAATCGTTTTATGCGTGTGCATGTGTATATGTGTATTGGCATAATTGTTGAATGGAACTAACTTGTGATATCACTGCTGACATGAGCAAACTAATATATATATATATATATATATATATATATATATATATATATATATATGGTCTAAAAAGTTTTACAGCTTTAAAAACTGAACATTAAAAAGAATACATGTTTTCCCTTATATCTGTTGATGTATTTTATGTAATTTTCTTCGGAATTTTTTTACACCCCTGTTTTACATGTACTTTATTAATATGGAACAATGTATAAGTTCTCTCTTGTTAGGGATCATCGGTTGTTTACCATGAAACCGTTTCGAGGATTTCAAAAACAAAACGGTTACATTAACATGGCACCCAAGCAGTGTTGATCAAACACCACCTCCCTTTCAGCTATGTTTTAATACATAATCTTTTCTTGCCATACACGTAGTCATTTTTTTAAAAGGTATTATGTGCATTGTATATTGATATTATTTTATTATACCTCTCATTTTTTTTCAAACAGGGCTCACTCACTTACTTTCTCATTCATATATATATATATATATATATATATATATATATATATATATATATATATATATATGTATATATATATACATATATATATATATATATATATATATATATATATATATATATATATATATATATATATATATATATGAGTGTGTGCGTGTACTTTTTATTTGAAATTTGGAAAAGTAAATAACTAGCTACAAGATCACGTGCGCTTATTTATTTAGGAAAAAAAAACCGCAACCATTCTCTTTCTTAGCTTGAAAATGCTTTTCCTTTTCCAAACTGAAGTGCCCACTGGCGCCTCAGATTCGTGAAACTGAAGCGAAAAGATATTTGTTTTATATCTATCGTTATCTCACCTTTCTAGTTTGTATTTGTGTAAATATTTGAATCTTGAAACGGCGTGATCTGAAATAGACAGGTAAAACCAAGCGAAAAAAAAAAGGTAGCTGTTTGTTTACTTCTGCTGAAGTTAGTTGAAGGTATTACATCATCGAAAGTTTTTTCCCTGCTGAAACTGTCAACTCAAACTGTCAACTTATTTTCTTCAGTTTTCAATGTATTTCTGGCTGGCTTGCTTGATGGCTAGATGTGTATATATCAAGCGTAAAGGCTGCAATTATGAAGCTATAGGGCTGAAATTATCCCTCACCAATTTTTGGTGGGGGTCCAATTTTCTATGAGAGGTTTTTTTTATCTCAAATTGATCCCTTAGTTTGTGTCCAACAGCACTCAGGCTTGTTTTTAGAAAATTCAGGTTTTTAATGATCACTGCCCAACAAAAGACGAGATGAGCAACAGTCACTCATCATCTTTTTATCTATCTATTTAATTGATCATCTCCAACACGCCACACTGCCAAAAGACGTTAGGCACGTGACGGTTTTCTATTGATGGAATAATCAGACCTATTTTGTCTTTTTCTTCATTTTTTTCCCTAATGGTTGAATGTTTGTCTCATTGCAAGTGAGAATTTTTGGTAACTTGAGAGTCTGAATACCGGAGAAAATGGAAAGTAAAGGCTGGGGAGGGGATAATAATGAGAATGTAGGCCCTAAAATGCTGGAAGAAGAAATTGAAGAGGAGAGATAAGAGAAAAAAAAACTGTCTCAGAATCAATAATTGAACAACCGTAGCGTCAACATTTTGAAGTCATGTAGAAAAAAATCACCAAGAGGATGAATATGGTTGGAATCTAGCTATGACAACAGAAAATATCTAAAATCGAGTAAAAGAAATATCTAGAAAGATGTAGATTCCCAGAATCTGGCTGTTTCTTGGTATTTCTATTTATAAATGCTACGTCAAAATAAATTTTAAAAAATCAAAATACGAAAAAAACATTTTTAGAAAGGGTGTAGTGTAGTACTGATATCAATTCCTTATTCCATAGACAAAACAGCATGGCCAGGAGTGCTGGGATACTCTAACACACAAACATCGAAACATATTGAAATGGATTGAACCCTTTTGCCTCCTTTGATGACTACATTTGTTCAGTGATAGAGAGCAAGAGGGGGGGGTGGAAAAGAATAAATGGCGGAGGAAAATAAAGAGAACACAGACTGACAAGTAATGCAACGATAAGAAAGGGAATTAAGGGGAGTGCTGTGATGTCCTTGGGAAAGACATGAATCCGTCTCTTTTCCCCATGGGTAAAAAAGCATATGATGAAATGAGGGACTCTACTTCGGGTATAGGATGCCTCTGAGTTTATTTCACGTATTGCAAATCTCGAAGAACAAACCCAGACAGAGAAACTCGTAATGTGTGAAGTTCAGGTAAGAACGGCTGATGCTCCAGCCAGGGGAAGGACTCTACTTTACCTTCAAATTGAAAGAAATATAATAAAAATGGATGGAGAATAAGACTTTCCTAACTGCACACAGCCCAGCTTGCAGTATAGTTGATCAGTTCTTTTACTAATGGGTTAGATATCAAACTCTACCAGAGACAAATTTAGACTAAGGTCGTTATGCTTATCCCAGGAAGACACGAATTCTTTCCTATCCGTGATTTGCCCAATGGCTAAATAGAGTTTGAGTGAGTTGGTATCGCCTTGTCTTTAATTCTTTTCCATCTGGAAGGGTTGAAAGTCGTTATGTAGCCTAATCAATGAACTGCTGAGTCGGCATATACGCTGCAAAACTCTGACATACACAAGTTGTTCGCTTTGTTGTATGTTAGTATTGATGACCATGATGGATTATCACATGATCAGAGGCTCTCCTAAAGTCGATAGATGTTACAGCGAGTGGCATTTTATATTCTGCTGCTTTCTCTTTTAGTTAATGTACTGTTTTGAGAAAGTCAATGGTTGAGGAGTTTCTTCTGTTGCTTAGATCTTTTGGTCCCTGTTCTTATGTTTTGTTTATTTTTAATCTTCTCGGACTTCATTCTGTCTTAAACATGAGTTTAATGCGATGGTTAGTTTCTTGGTGATTACTTTACCAGATATTTTTAGTAGGTCGATGGTGATGTTGTCCAGTCCTAGGACTGTTCCTTTTTTGTTTTCATTTGTTTGATGGCTTGTCTCACCTCCCGCAGATAAACTTTTAAGGATGCTTCAAGCTAGTTACTCGTAATGTTTATATCTTGTTTGTTGTATAGTATCCTTCGTTTGGAACGAATAAAGGCTTTTGTAGTATCATTGAGCGCGTTCGACGATTCAGTCTCTATCTGTTGTTTTTCCATTAGATTATCAGTCTCTTCTGAAAATTTCCTGATGGCTTGTTTGTTCTTTTGCTTAAACATATTAGCAGCTTCTATCACCAAGGTCGTTATTTAGTTGTTGAGTTCGTTGATGTTCTCGACAAGTTTGGTGAGAAAGTTCATTCCTGTTTTTCTGTTCTAGCTGGAGGGATTGAGAGAGCTTTTTGTATGGTAAGAGGTTGCAGTTTGCTGCAGAAGATTTTCGTGTGTTCTTTTTTGTATAAATTTTTATTTCGCATCTCATCATGCTACGCTTGCTTCCTACATCGATGAAAATGACACAATAAAAGACATTCAGGTACTGACCTGAATGTCTTGCATTCTGTTGCTTTTGTCTACTCAAATATAGTTGATTTTGTTCTTGGTTTCGTGATTCAGGCTTCAACAAGTCCATTTTCCATTGAGTCCAAGGTGTTCATAATTTGGAAGTCATTTGATGAGATCGTCACCTCTTTCATTTCGTGCTTCGTATCCGAATTTGAACCTTGCAGTTTTCATGCCCTTGTCCTACCTCGGCGTTGACGTCTCCCATAATGATATTGAAGTATATTTTGATATCTTGCAGTATTGAGTTCAAGTCATTGTTGAAGTTATCTCTATCTTCCTTTGTTGACTGTGATTGAATAAGGATCAGTTTGTACCTCTTTGGGAGTTATACAGTGATAATGGCAAGTCAGTCGTAGACAGCTTTGAACCCTGTAACACAGTTTTTGAGTTCTTTATGGATAAGAAAGCCGACTCTGCTTTGCTTTCGGTTTATTTTTCCATGACTGTAAAGAACGTGTTAAATCTTTAGCTTAATTAGCTTCTCCTCGGGTCTTTTTATCCCGCTGATATCGACAAAGTCCCATTTGATGTTTTCAATTTCATATTCAAGATTTCTTCGATACATTTTTATTGAGAGTGTTCTGACGTCGTAAGTGCCGATGTATAATGTTGTTTTCTTGGTCGCATTCTCGGGGTTCTGTTTCTCTTTCAGTAGCCTCATTTGGAGCAAATAAACTGCACCCAATGCAAATGATGCAACGAAGCATTTGGAGACAGAGGGCCAAGCAGGTTATTATTTCTATCGAGAGTATTCTGACGTCGTAAGTGCCAGTGTATAATGTAGTTTTCTTGCTGGCGTTTTTGGGGTTCTGTTTGTTTGAGTATTCGCATTTGGAGCACATAATCCCCACCCAATGCAAGTGATGCAACTGGGCCATTTGAAACTGCAGACCCAGCAGGTTATCAAACAACAAACGGGGGAATCTCAATGTATGCGTATGAACTACGCAATTACTCGATCCAAGGCCATTGTATGAAAGAGACATTCGTCAGATGTATCAGTCTGCACACAAAGCTGCACAATGTCGAGTTTGTTATTATAAATGTGGTGTCAATATTTGGAGTCATGTAAAACAATTTTCCTCCAAGAATAAACATGGTCAGAATGGATTGTTTTTATGACATCAAGTTTCCTTTGGAAAGCACCCGAAAAGAGTTGAAACGCATAATGAATTTTAAAAAATGTCAAAATAAGGTCTAAAAAGTGTTAGAATCATTTTCTGTCTAAAAAAGAGAAAAGAGATTTATAAAAGGGGCCATTGGAGTACTGCTGGCACTTTTCAAGTCTGTAGACCAAAGGGTCTGATCAGGAGCAGTGGGACACTGAAACACACGCACATATAAAAAAGGATAGAACTTTTGGCAACCAAGGGCGGCTCCAGTTGTTCAAAACTTTACGAAAAAAACCTTTTTCGAAAGTTTCCATGAATTACCCCCCTTGATTTCGCTCTTCAAAATTAAGATATAAAATATCTAAATTAGGAACGCTGGAGAGAAGTCATCTAAATACATCAAGACTATTTTTATACAGAACGAAAAATATACAACCATGGCTGGCTGTTCTACAAGCCATAAAGTCCGGTCCTTTCTAAACATGCATATTTGCGACGAGCACTGTGTTAGTTTATTTAAATACAGAACATCTTTCAAGCGGGAATCGAATCTCTTGAAATGCGTAAATGAAAAATGAAATTATTCCAGTAGGTGAAAAATAATAAAAACGTCCCAGGGTGTGCGCATATGTAAAATCCTAGGAAAAATAACACACTAGTTTCTTTAGCTTAATTGTGTTTTGCAAACCCAGAGGCACATGTCCTCTGCCTTCAGTCTGTATATGCAATTTATACATTACCAAGTGGTTCTAGATGAAATTTTTTTTGTGAATATTTTCTCGAATATTTGTTACGAGCTTCCTGGCGTTCTGATCGGTATATATATTTTTTTTCCGAAGAAATTTCAATTACACTCAAGTGGCTTCCTACGATTCTTCAAAAAATTTTGAGGAACACACACTCACGTATATATATACATATTGTGTGCATATGTACGTGTGTGTACATACGTGTCGAAAAATGTACATACATATGCATATATATATATATGCATTCATGTATATATGCACGTATATACTCATGCATATATATATATATATATATATATATATATATATATATATATATATATATGTCCATATACGTTTCTATTTATATATAAATATTAATTCCTAAAGAATTTCAGGAAGAAATGAGAAAGAATATAATAAAATAATTATTTTAAATACAAAAACATGAGGTGAATTTATTGTCGATTGGTCGATTAAATACGCGTACGCACACACACACATATTATATATATAAATTGGTATTACCATATTTACAGAAGAGCCTGTTTCCATGTGTATACACTTATACTTGTACGTAAACATATCTATATGTGCATCAATATTCTTATCAATAAATATATATATGTGTTTGTATTTGTGTACCTAAATATATTTATTCCTACTAAATTTTCCCTATTGCAATATGATCAACATATGATTTATATATATATATATATATATATATATATATATATATATATATATATATATATATATGTGTGTGTGTGTGTGTGTGTGTGCGTTTGTGTGTGTCTCCTATGACGACAGTGTGTATATCAGTAGAATACACAGTTTATGTCAGTCAGATTGTGATGAATAATTGAGATATATGAGTTGAAAACATAGTTTGGTTCACTCTCTTCCTTGATTTATATATATATGTATATATATATATATATATGTATATATATATATATATATATATATATATATATATATATATATATATATATATATATATATATATATATATATATGTGCATGTGCATGTGAGTATGTGTGTGTGGTTATAGGTTTGTGTGTGCATGAGGACGTGTCCATACGTACATGTATATTCATATATGCACCTTCATGCATTAATTCAATTCAAGAAAAATGTATAGGGAAAAAGAATATTGCAAGTTTAAGACAAAATTCAGTTTATGATATTTTGTTGGGCACCGTAGATTCGGTCCAATTTTCGCTGACGTGCTGGACGGAATTCAATTTTTCACTAAATTATCTGGAAATCAAGTAAAACAGTTATGGTTAGTTACTCAAAAGAAACTGTCAGATGAATGACATATTTTATCAGCATGCTGTGTAAAGGGTGATCAATTAAAAAATTGAGAAATGAAAAGGGTGATCAATGAATAAGATATTTCTTTTGACAATTGTTTGACAAGGATCACTAAATAAATTGTTGGAGGGCTAATGCTCTCGGACACGAATTACGTTTGGCATGAAACCTCCTGAAAGATATTTTTATTAGATATAAGAAGGAGAAATTATTCTAATTTTCAACCCTCTAGCTCCTTTGGTGTTCAAGCAATATGTACATAGCCAGCCAGATGACCAGAGAAACTGATGAAATCTATGTTGACTGTTCTGGTTGACAGTTTCCAACTATATGTTATCACAGAAATGATTAAAACGATTTACTTTTCCATGGGGAATTCAAAAAGAAGTCCTTTAAAGCATTTCCCTTAATAACGTTGTTTGGTATCAAATAGGCTTATAGTGAATAATATATCCTCTCTTGGCCTTTTTTCGTAAAAACGGAAAAGTACAGAGAGCAATCATATGAAAAGTGGGGTGTAACTCTTCTGAATTTTGCTGTCGCCATTTGTTATCAATAACCTACATGGATCTGTGACTTGGTTCACAATAATTTTTTTTCAATGAAGTCAGATAACAACTCGACACTGATATTGAAAATAGAAAAAGAGGCTGATGTTTGCGCTCTTTTCAGAAAATGATTAGCAAATAATTAGAAAGATACCTTTTGTCCGTCATTTTTTATCATATATATATATATATATAACGGTATCTATGTATGCATTCTTCATTGGAAAGTGAAGAAACTAAATGCGCAGTTAAAACGTTTTCGTTTTTTAGAAACTCGTATATGTTCCAGCCGTATGTTTATTGTATTTACGATTCAGCCTTTGACCTGTAGATTAGTTTCATTGATGCTGCTGTAGCATGCGGTTAACCGACTTATGCATGCTCTACGAACCTAAACCCCCTTTTTCAGAGGAAATGAACGTGTACTGCTGCAGATACTCATATTCGTACAACGTTCTTTTTTAGTTATAAGTAATTGTTTCTTGCCACGCATGGTCTGGTGTGATATGGTATTTTCTCAACTGCAATTTCCCCAGTTGATACACATAACTAACGTGCATTGATAAATTGCGCATTTCTTTTCCAAAATGAATCGAATAACCGTAGCTACCAAACGTAGGGGAGGGTTCTATCCCTTTTTATATGTGCTTATGTGTATGTCATTGTATGTTTCAACGCTCTTGGCCACACCGTTTTATAAACAGACTTGAAAATTGGCATCGGTACCTTACTAGACACCATTCGGAAAATATCTCTCTTTTTTTCCTTTTTTCTGAAAATAAAGAAGCTTTTCTGACCCTTGGGAGCCTTATTTCGATGGATTGGTTGTTTGAGGACTTGTTTCACTTCATATGGAATAATTTCTGGGACTCTTTTGACATGTGCACCCTCCTCGGGTTTATTTATAATGTCTAGATTCACCAGAATCTAAATTCCCCTGGACGTAGATGTTTTCCTTAATTTGAATGATTCCCGGTAAATATATGGATTCCCCAGAATCTAGAGGTTTCTGGATGTTTTTCCTCTATTTTAGACGGATTTTTTTTTTACGTAACTTGAATAATGGACCCTTTTTGAATGTGATGGCTGACCCAGTCTGGTAACTTCAGTTTTGACTTCTTTTCTGAAGCCAGCTTGATCCTTAAGTGAACCGTGACTGCATAGGATCCTGTGAACACTAGAGGGGCCCCATGAGGCGTTGGGCCCCCGAATCAAATTCTACGTTGGGCCCCATAAAGCTTTTGGTCTGCCTTGCTACTTTCAATTATACATCTATACCCGACGGAACAAATGTTTTAACAAACTGGTGATCCCGAATAAAACATAATATTTACTATCAAACTATTGGCAAAAATGTTGAAGATATATGTGACATAGCAAACCAAATACAATGGAATGTAAGGTGCTGAACTATATTTGACGCATCTCAATTTTTATAGCCATGTTGTTGAAAATAAATACAATTAAACTTCTTCTTTTATCCTGATCTTTGTAAGACTCCTAACTATGGCGTAATTCAAATGCTCTCATCAACTCAAATCTATACTAACTTCCACTACGCCTGACTGTTTACATTATTTGTTTAGATCATTAACGTTATCAAATGACTACAAAACCGTTCGCCTCCCGAAACCAGTATTGACAATATTTAGATTTTTTAAGGAGGAGTTCTTTTTCCGGGGTATCATGTTTCATAGTCCAGAGTTGCCAATGGAAATGTTGTTTTTTTCTCATCTGAGAGTGACTTCCAGAATCGAAAAATTGGAACGTAATATCTAAATTGGCAACCTTGATCTTATATATGAAATACGGTGAATATCCTTAATCTATTCCGTTGTAATTTTATAACAGGTTTTGATAGATAAGTTACATGTGAATCTTCGTATTTTTTTTAGTAAGAAAAACTGCGACAAATATACGAGGCTGATTGATTTATAAACGTTCCTAAAATTCTGATAACGGGCATAATCATAGTCCCCGCTAAGCTGTGCGTAGGTCCCTGCACAAACATTTTGCAACCAGCAAGCAAAGAAAGTCAATACGTGCACCTATTGCTAGTCTCTTGAAATAATTAAATGATTAGTAATCATACAATTATAATAATTATATTGATATATTAAAATTATATTAGGTGAAAATAATCTCTTCGTTCAATGTTTCTCTTTCCGGTAAGTCGATTTATTTAGTGCAATTTTGTGTCAAATATTTCATAAACATAAATTGTGCTATGTGTGAAGGTTTTCAAATTAAACATCTGGATATTTTATCAAACCTTTAAACTCACCCCCCTATCCTGATCTCTCCTGCGCCGTGTTTATTATTAACTGGTTGCTCAGTATCGGTAATCCAATTTATTTTTTATTTTTTTGAGATGCAGTAAATGTGTGAAGGTTTTTCCACTAAACATCTGGATAGTTTATCAAACCTTTAAACTCACCTCCCCATCCCGACGTTCCCAACACCATGTTTGTTATTTACTGGTAATTCAGTATCGCTAATCAAATTATTTTTTTTGTTGATGAAGTTTTATGAATCATTATTATTCATGTTTTTGTTTTTAGTTTTTGTTTTTGGTATATCCAACTTTATCTGAATTTTCGTTGATCTTTATCGCAACTAAACTCAAGCTGGCTTCCCTTCGGCAGTGTTTAAATAAATTATCATTGCGAATCTGATTTTTAAAAAAATGAGTTTCCGGTGAGAATATGCAGGAGGGAGGCTCATTTAACAACCAACCGACCTTACTGCTAAGCTACCAAAAGTCATGTCTTTTCTAGGACAACTTTCCTTCCTGACAATAGCGTAGCAGATGAGGAGCCAAAGAACGGTGACTGATATAAAGCTGTTGACCATGTATATGATCAAACCCATGGGAGAATTTTCCAGAGGGCAATTGTCATTATACCTATGGGACAGTGGGGGGGGGGAGTCATCCATAGAGGTAGTTGTCCCACCGGGTGATTTTTTCCAGAAGGGCAGTTGTCCCGATACAAAGAATTTCTGCAGGCACACTGTCTACTAAAATTACCTAGAACATTCGATATGAGAGGTTTTTGGAAAGTCTGCTAAGTATTTTAAGAACCATAACCGAGCAAATGAATTGACGCTGAGTTGCTGTCAAAACATTTGGAATTTTGTTTGTGAATTTGTAAACGTCAGTTATCCGGAGATTTTATGTTTATTTTGAGTTATTTCAGCTATGCAAAAACAGAATTTCGCTTTCTGAGCTGAAATCCGAACCTAACTGGTTGAACACTTTAAATAAAAATAATAATGATAGCACCAATGGAAATGACATTTGCATGTTTTGAGACTCGTACATATAATTTACATATATGAACAGATTGATATATATATATATATATATATATATATATAGAGAGAGAGAGAGAGAGAGAGAGAGAGAGAGAGAGAAAGAAAGAAAGAGAGAGAGAGAAAGAGAAAGAGAGAGAAGGGGAAAGAAGAAAGGAAGGAAGAATGGACGGATGGAAAATTGTAATCAAGAGAAAAAAAACAAACAATGAAATTAAGAAAGAAGTAAATAAATAAATAAATAAATAAAGATAGATAGATAGATAGATAGATAGATAGATAGATAGATAGATAGATAGATAGGTGACAGGGGAAATGGAGAAAGGTAAAAACGATAGGAAAAGAATGGATTGACGAAAAAGTAAAATCTAGAGAGAAGGAGAAAAGATAAACAAACGAGAAAATCAAGAAAGATTGAAATAGATAGATAGATGGATAGATAGATAGATTGATAGATAGATAGATTGATAGATAGATAGATAGATAGCTGAAAGAAGGAGTGGAAGGAATAAAAAGTGAAATCAAGTGAGTAAGAAAAAAAGTGAAACAAACAAAAGAATAAATTGAGTGAAAATGAAATGAAGATGGATAAATAGATAGATTGAGCAAAGAGAGGAATGATGGAAAATCTAAAGGAAAATCAAGAATGAAATGAAGAAAGAAACAAACGAATTAGGGAAAAAATCAAATAAAGATGGATAGAAAGGGAGATTGAATGGGAAAAGAAGAAATATATTAAGGAAAGAGATAAACAGAAAGAAACTAAAAAAGAAGGATATATCAATAGAATGGTAGATAGACATCGGTCATGAATAACAGACATTGGGAAAGAGAAAATGGAGGAGATCTAATTTGGAAGGAATAATGAAAGATGAAAGAAGATTCAGAGAAAAAAAAAAAAAAATATATATATATATATATATATATATATATATATATATATATATGTATATATATATATATGTATGTATGTATGTATGTATGTATGTATGTATTGCACGGAACAGATTTTATATTACTTCACTTGAAAAAGATTTTCAAATGGAAGTTGTTTTCTTTTCAAATGAAATTGAACGCACAATCTGTGATAAAACATTGAAACAATCTTCACTCATTTTCAACCGCTATATTCATGGTATTGAGCCCTTACCTTTCAAAAAGATCGACTTGATACATTATACATTATGCATATATATATATATATATATATATATATATATATATATATATATATATATATATATATATAATATATATATATATATATATATATATATATATATATATAGAGAGAGAGAGAGAGAGAGAGAGAGAGATAGAGAGAGATAGAGAGATTGACAGATTAATATATATATATATATATATAGAGAGAGAGAGAGAGAGAGAGATAGAGAGATAGAGAGATTGACAGATTAATATATATATATATATATATATATATATATATATATATATATATATATATATATATGGGAAAATGGGAAAATATATGGGGAAAAAATTAGTAATAAACAATATAAATAGAAAGAGACAGAAAGGATAAGAGAAATTGAAAAGAATGGTGGACAGAATGAAATAACTATAGATAGAGAAAGAAAGAGAGAGAGAGAGAGAGAGGAGGAGGAGAATATGAAGGAAAGATAGAGATGAGTATACTGATTGATGAATCTCTCCCCCCTCTCTCTCTCCCCCCTCTCTCTCTCTCTCTTTCTCTCTCTCTGTATGAACCAAATTTATACGATGCAATAGATTCCCTAATCTCCAAAATGCCTACTGATGTAAGGATAACTCCGCAGAAACGAGAATACGATTTTCCACTGGATAAATGAAGAAAGAAGTAAGCGAATCGATGCCTTTCGCTCGCAATTGCCGTACGTGGTTTCCTTTTACGTTGCATAAAACTCGAGATTTGCGTAATCGAAAGCATCTGACGTAAATCTGATTTTTGCAAGACTGAATATCTCTGTGAATCTAATCTGAATAATCAATTATATACGCAAATATATACAAGTTCTCCCCATTTTTCGAAAATTGAGCGTTTCTGTTTAAAAAAAATAATAATGTTGTAAGCCGAAATGGCGTGAGGTGAAGAAGTAATCAACATTGATTTATATGTGGGGTAATGTAAGCACTACCAGGCGCAAAATGGTGTGTATACACTCACAAACACACACCCTTTATCAAATTATAAGTTACATCTACGTATTTCACGACTTCAAGATTCGTGCATCAGTGATGAAAATATAGGGTCATCAATCCGCAGATGAATTTTCCGTTATGACTTATGACTTCAAATATGGGAAACTAATATTAATATATATATATATATATATATATATATATATATATATATATATGTGTGTGTGTGTGTGTATATATATATATATAATTGTGTCATCCACAAACAGCTGTTTCGATGCATTACATCTCATCAGAGTGGCTATAGACATTCCATTATCCCATCCAATATCGCGAGGCAGGATTGAACCTTCTATTTGGACCCGGAGGCTTATATCCTACCTCTGGGCTACGGAGTTGTACGGCCAGTAAGGCTGAATTTTAGCAATATATTTATTTACACAGAAATTCCCCATCCTCCGGAGTGCTCTATTCCAATAGAATATATATATATATATATATATATATATATATATATATACATATATATATATATATAAGAAGAGGAGTAAGACAAGGGGGTACATTATCACCCTAAACTATTAAAAGTTAGCCATGACTGTATCTTTCGGAGATTTGACAGGGAGGGAATGGGAATGGACATTGAGGTACAGTAGACAAGATAGGTGCAAGATAGGTAGATGAGATAGAAAGGTTTGCTGATAGGACATAGCAGAGGTTCTCCATTTCCTCTAATAACGTCCGCGATTGTCACGTTGGCGAAATATTCATCCCTTCAACTCGTATCTGCTTTTTTCATACAGTGTTTACTGTCCTGAGGGCAAGGATAACTAAAACCTTTTACTCTATTTGTTGCTATTTCTTCTTGCCAAATGACCAGCACTTCTTCATTTTTGTTATTTTTTGTTTTGTTTTTTTTTTGCATAATATCCTTTACTTCAGTCCTGCATCTAATTCATGCTGATCTCTTTCTATTCCCCAGTATTATCCTCAGCGCAGTATTGTTCTTTTCATTCTAACTTGGTTCCTATTTCCATATATGCATCCATCAGTCATAGCTGATATCGCGCATCCAAAAGTAATACACACACACATACATACACATATGTATATATGTGTGTGTGTGTGTGTGTGTGTGTGTGTGTGTGTGTGTGTGTGTGCGTGAATGATGAGTGTGGTCCAAGAACATGATAAAAGTCATTTTTTTAAAAAAACGTCTGATTATTCAAAAAACAAATTCTGGATTTGAATGTTCTTACCTTATTTCAAACTTTTTTTTCTTAAATGGTGCTCATTACATTTTTTAAACCACACTCTTCATTGGTGAATAATTTTCTCGGTCAGGTTAAAGATTGAACAAAAAAAAATAGTAATAGGGAAATCAGATTGGCGCATCACAATCTTTCTAGCTTTATAGGCAGCGAAAGGGTTAAGAAGAGCTTGCTTTCATTTTAAAAACTTGTTTCCCCTTTATGTTCAAAGAACAAGATTCGCATAATTGAGAGCATCTAACGTAAATCACACGTGATTTATATTCTACTGTCTCTTGTGGCCTTTTATTGGAGCTCGAACAAAGATCACTGGCGCCTTCAGGGAATATTATACGACCTCAGCAACCAAGAGGACCGATTCCATTATGTATATTCTCTGTGGCATTTTTATTTTTGTCAATATCTTAAGCACGGATATAAGGCATTTCTTTTATATTTGATGTCACTTTTTAATTTATTTGATTTTTGTCAATTTGTTTGTTTTGTTTTTGTGGGGGATGCCTTTTTCGTTTTATTTTTCCTTCTTCATATTCCGTTTTGGAAAGGTTTTCTATCTTTTGGTTTGGGTTTCGTGGGCATCTTTTCTTTTATGATTGGTTCTGTTTTATTCACTAAACCTTTCCCTAGCAGACTTTTTTATAAACATTTTTCCGTCTTAACGTGCCATTTGGAACTTTGGACTTTTCTTATTGTTGTTGCTGGTGCCAAAATTCTTTTTGCTCCCTTATGTTCTTTCGCTAGTTTAGATGCGTACAATCTATCAAATCTTCTGTCACCTTGGCTCTGTGATTTTTACAATTCTGCTATTCCTATAACCGTTTGTTTAACCTCCGTAGTGGATCATGTGACATTCGTTCTTACTGACAGTTCTCTTCTAAAATGTGATATTCACTCTATTCTGCTTATATTTATATATACAGGTACACGTACATATACATATGTTTTGTTCATGAATACGCATATACATACATGCATCACTCTCTTTCTCTCTCACACGCAAACAGATATATATATATATATATCAAGAGATGTATATTATATCCACAACGAATAATTATAAATGAGTTATATAACTTCATTACGTTATTACACGGTGAGTGCATCATTAAGCCTGGACAGTGTCTATTTATGCTCTCTAGGCGAAATGACACATTCACTGTGTAATAATGGTAGGTCATTCCAAATAGAGTTTCAAAGTAATAAAACGCATTTATAATTACTATATATATATATATATATATATATATATATATATATATATATATATATATATGTATATATATATATATATATATATATATATATATATATATATATATATATATATATATATATATATATATGTATATATATATATATATATATATATATATATATATATATATATACGATTATAATTTGCAATGTATTGTATAAAAACTTATTTTGGATGATCTCCCAATATTTATCTACATATGTATAATTTATCAAATAAAAAGAATTTGTTCAACTTCATTGTAAATATTGAATTCTTTGATAGAACTGAACTCACACTGACATCAAACACACACACACACACACACACATATATATTTATATATATATATATATATATATATATATATATATATATATATATATATATATATATATACATAAACACATATATATGTATATGTTATCAAGAAATGGCTATATGATCCGACATAAATGATTATCAATTCCGTTATATTATATTGAAATGATCTCATGTTATTTCTCGGTGAATGCATCATTTTGCCTGGATAACGTAAATAGAATAAACAATTGAAGAAAATGAGGCTGCTACGAGAATCGATCCCGCTACCGATAAGATAGCTGCTTCAACGTTACGTTGCTTCAACGATATATACAGGTGTGTTTGTACTTGTGGTCATGTGTGTGCGTGTGTGTGTATTTTCTACACACACACACACACACACACACACACACACATATATATATCTATATATCTATCTATATATCTATATATATATATCTATATATCTATATATATATATATATATATATATATATATATATATGAACAGAATCGAGTAAATGTCAATTTGCAGGCTTGCATCCTCACTTTAAAAAATAGTATAATAATACTCCCATTCACTCAAAATTTGGTCTTATTCTCCATTAACCTAAGCAAAAATTCTCTCTCTCTATCTCTCTTTCTCTTTCCCTCTCTCTCTCTATCTATCTATCTATCTATCAACCTCTCTCTCTCTCTCTCTATATATATATATATCTATATATATATATCTATATATATATATCTATATATATATATATATATATATATGTCGTTGGCTTATTTCTCACTATCCATGATCAGGGGCGGACTGTCAACCCAACCTCGCTGGTTGTTATTTAAATTAAAGATCAGCTCGTGCACACCGAGTCCACTCTTCAAGCGTTAATAAATATCATTATTACATTTTCCTTATTTTTCATTTTTTTTATCCTTCAAGTCTTTCAAACATTTTTACAATGTTGATGCACAAAGCTTCTTTTTTAGATATTTTTCTCATTCACTTTTTTACTACCTTTTACAATGCATTTACCAAAATCCTGAGTTTTTCATTTTCTTTCTTTTTCTATGTAAGGGGTTTTTGAAACTCGTAAACGCCGGAGAGACTCAGTAAAAAAATAACTGGATGGAAAAATACAGAAATTCACTTCGTATAACTCCAAGAAAAAACATTCTTACTGCGTTGTTTCAGCCAACCCGTCCTTCAGATTTCGTCAAGGGGCCTAATCAAGGTTTAGGTTGGAATTTCCTGGGTATATGGTTGGTAGAATGGTCTTGTCAGTATGATACTGAGATAGACTGATCCGGAGAGTATGTCGACGTTTCTCCTGTTGCGATTTTTTGAATAAATAGTTTTATCCCTCTTTACATTAAGTATTGTACACATGATACAGGAATGAATCGACCAAAACTTCGTGGTGACAAAATCGGAAAAATGGGGATACATTTAATTGTCCGAACGTAATTTGAGAACATAATCATTTGTTTAGGGACAGATTTTTATGCTTTTCTCATGTTTGTGCTTGTCTCCCGCCCTTCATGACAGTGGACTAAAACTGTCACCAAAACAGCCAACATAGGTTTCCCCGGTTTTCAAGTTGATCTGGCTGGCAACATATATATATATATATATATATATATATATATATATATATATGTTGCGCACGTAGAAGCTGCACTGATGAATCCATAGAGCTGGAAATTCAAATATTTACTCCTCATTAAGTCAACAGTAAAAGGTTTTCCCGTTGTTTTTTTAAGCCCCCTTCCCAATGAGATTTTTAGTCGGGGGGGGGGGGGGGGGGTTCAAGTTATAATGTAAGTTTATGTTATATTCTTCCCTTGGTTAGCACCGTGCTGCATCCGCGCTTCTCTGTTAAAAATTCAAACTTCTCTACTGATTATTCTCCCCAATAAGCCAGAGAAGTAACTTATTCATTGATCATCCCTTTTTCCATCTTTTAATATAATGCCCTAACATGACTTGCTGCCAAAAGACATTGGTCGCGTGCTGACTTCTAACCAGACATGATTTAAATTCCTTCGGACTTCGTTTAGTCTTTGTTAACTCAACCTTCAAGAACGAGAAAATCCCATTAGTCCTATTAGAAGAGTATACAACCAACACATCCTGCCGGTATTTACCAATGGAGCTGGAACGTGAAACACAACCAAGACACTGGTCCTCGAACTGAGAAGCATGCAATGTGCGAATGAGAGAACCATGCTGAACATCACATTAAGAGACCACAAGTCAGTATACTATATTCAGAGGAAAACAGGAGTCTGACACATCATAGGAAAATGATAAGAAAACTCAAATGGCAATGGGCTGGACATGTTACTAAAAATGGCAGACAATCGATTGACATCATGACTCACAACATGGATCCCAGCTGATGCCGGCAGGATATAAAATGGCAAGATGCACCGGACTGGTTCAGAAAATATTGGCATCGCGACGCCCTCTGGGAGTGGCGAATCTTTGGAATGGTCCAACAACGACAATAATAGACGATAAAAGAATAATGATGATGATGATGATGATGGTGGTGGTGGTGGTGATGATGATGATGATGATGATGATGATGATGATGCGCATATTTCACGATTTTATTCTATATATTTGTTTTTTCTTCCTGTAATATATCCCTCCTTTTTTTCCTATTATACATCTATTTTTCAAATCATGTTCTCTAACAATACACGCTGTTACACACGATTGAAGGATACTGTCGGAATCTGTAGCGTCCCCCAAGTAGGAAGCGAAGTGGCCTTTGATGAATGGTAAATTCAAATTAACACTATATTGAGACTGACAAGACAAAATAAAGGGAAAGCTATTTATTTAGCCAGAGCAGTCCTGATAAAGACAGAGAGTGGAAGAGACCACGAGAGTGGAAATAGAAGATTGACACTGTGATAGAGTTACATGCACCCGGGACCGAACTTGTCATCCATGGATTTTTTTTTTTCTGTTCCAGCAGCCTTTCACGTTTTTTGTCTCTCCACGGATTGAGGCAAAAGAAAAGAAAAAGTAAGATATTTTTTGTACAGCGTGTTTACACCCACGGTTTCACGTGCATTCTCGTCCACGGCCTTTGTTTTTTCGCAGCTGTACCGGAATCCACAAGAAGTTGCCTTCCAATGATTTGACACTTTTCAAAGTCGGTAATGTGATATTGCAACGCCTCTTTCAGCCCTTCATACTTATTTGGTCGATCCTGATTTTATATTGTACTATCATTTTCTATCTTTTTCCTACCTTTCCTTAAATCTTGTCACTTTATTCACATTAGCCAACTTCAACTTTCTTTTCTACTTTCACTTTCAGTTTCATCGTTCTGTTAAAAATAACTACAAAAAAACCCTTCTTTCTATTCCCGTTTCTTTTTGTTAAAGTTATCAAACATTTTCACTTCTTTTTTACATTACCTTTGTTGTATGCTCATTTTATACTTATATCTTTTGATTTTTTACCCTTATATATTTAACTGGTTTTGTGGCAAAGCGTGAAAATTGAGTTACTTTCATTTTAGCATAGGTGCACCTTTCCTTAGCAGGAACGTAAAGACGGAAACAGCGGCTCAAGGCGTTTTCTCCAATGGCTCAAGATGCAGAATTGACAGTTCAATTATGGCATCCACGCCAGAAAGAGACATGCTTCAAATCAAACATACGCCTCGTTGAATACATCCATGTTGCATTAAATCAGGTCCTATTTTTCGCCTCTTGGTGTCTATTGCTTATTCACTCTATTTTGGTTTGTGAAAAGATTTCTTCACCATTTCTTCCGTCATAGTTTTTCTTGACCTTTTTTCTCATTTCTGTTGCCTTTTTTAATTCTATTTTTCGGTCGAATTTTCTTCTTCCTCTCCCCCTTCTTCTTCTCTTTCGTCTTATCTCCCCCTATCTCTCTTTCTCTCTCTCATACATACTCACAGTTTCTGTCTTTTCCATTTTCTTTTTATCTCCCTCTACCTCGAAAAACGAAATTAGTGTTCAATGTTTTGCTATGAACCGTTACAGAGGCAGCACACACACCTTTCCCTACCGTACAACCCAGTTCCCTGTCCATGCCGTGATGTCAGCCTCAAACGATTTGGCTTTGCATGCATTCATCAACGTCTCCTTAATCCCAAAACGCTAAAAATGATTACTATATAATTTAATGGCAATTGATTTTTTCATTTTACGCCATTTTGCAAGGCAAATTTGTGCCTTTCTCATCAGTGAGAAATATATGATTAGCAAAAACGATTACAACAATGGACCACCGAGTGCATACCTTGAATACCATGTCATTGAATACGCAATGAAAATTAGTATATACAGGGATGCAGGGAAGGTACCCATGAAAGAATCCTGGATCCTTGCCAAGATTTAATCTGTCTTTTCGTACCCCATGATTTACACCTGCCCAAAATGTCATTGAGATTCATTGAGAACTTTTACAAGTATTGTGTAGACAAACATGAGAGTATTCATAAAAGTATGGAAAAATGAAAATTTATCAATTCAAAATGTTTTCTGGATCCGCTCCTAAATTCAATCAATTATACCATACCTTATAGTCAACCCTCTCAGAAGATTTAATTCAAATACATTGGGAACTTTTGTAGATAACGTGTAGAGAAACTGACAGACAGGCTGACACGAGTGAATATAGATATATCTTCGAAGTTCGTTGACAGAAATTAAAAAAATAGCTCGAACAATTCAAACGATAGAAAACAAATAATGATGGAAAAAATAACACTTCTTTCCTCTTTTGATATCATCGAATGAAAAAGTAATCGTTTTAACGTTTTATCAAAACGTTAATCCGTTGCCAAGGTAACGACTTAATCTTCTGTGGACAAAATTAATGACTGCCTTTACTTTCGTTATTCTTTTCCATTTATTCTTTCCGTGATTTTTTTTTCAATCCAAAATAAAAATTATGGCTTATACAATAAATTCTCGTTGTAGCGGCATGCATTTGAACGGCACAATTTAATGACACACACGTTCTAACAGTCCGTTGGTTTAATGCTATAGCAGGAATATTGTTGGAGATTCTGCAACAATATATGAAGATTCCTGTGCATTATTTTGAAGAACTAAAATTAATAAACACTGTTAAGCCCCCCTAAATAAATATGCTATTATCAACTTTTTAGAGATGTAATATTGCTTTTTTTCAGCAGTAAAATTTCAACCATCCAAGGTATTTTCTATGAATTTACTGGAATGTTCAAGAAATAATACTGCCATGTATATGTTTAGCATAATGGTTCTCTCATTCGTTAATTTTATTTTCAGAATTGTTACTTGTATATTGGGCATTTGACTGTGAATGAGCAAGAAAGTTATTTCGTCTGTACTTTTCGGCTTCTCATCATGAACATACTCGGTATAAAAGCCACCATTCGTAAGGGTAAATTCGTCATCGCAGCACACTTAAATCCCCTTCGATGCCGTAACAAGAATTTGTCACATGTGAGAACTTTCTTTTAGAAAATCGACTCATTTTAGTAATTATCATATTTGCATTGTGCGCTCACCAAGGCACCGTGGTTTGCAGTCTTTTTCTTGCCGACCAATTGGCTGGTGGAATTTCGATGCTTATCAACATTTATCAACTGGTACGGCCTTGAATCAGTTGTGGCCCTGTTTAGTTAAATCTTGCCTTTAATGATGCGATTCTCCTCTTTTTTCATCCCCTAAGTTCCATACTTACAGGGGGCCCTGATATGCCATCGGATGAAGTAGTTTATGTGGTACAAAATATGACAAGAGGAAAGTCCTCAAATGAAAATGGCAAAATGATGAAAGGATTACTGCAACTATCATACACGACGCTTGCAAGAAAATTGTCTCAAAACTTGTCCAGGAATTGCTATGCTACAACTCAAGAAAGGAAGATGATAAAAACCTTGGCAATTATTGCTCTATTACTTTACTACCTACACATTTACAAACAATTCTAGAAAATACTTACCAATTATTTAGCACACATTTTAGAAGAAAAGCAACCAAATAATCAGACAATATATATTCGACAATATCCCACCTACATAGATTGAAATAACTAATCGATAAGGCATCAGAATACTACTAGTTCAAGCTTACAAATAGAATGAAAAGGCTTTTGAATCATTTGGACTAACGGTAGTCTTCAACTCAATCCAGGAATAAGGCATACATGATGATAATATATGCAATTGAGATCAAATACGAAAATGGCACCAAAATAGTTTGACTTCAGTAATCATACTAACAAGATGAAAATTAGAAAAAGGGTAAGACAAGGAGCTATGATATCACCGAAACTGTTTACATCAATCCTTGAAAACACTTTGTGGAAAAACTGCTTGAAAATTGTCAAAAAATACCGTAAAATAGATGATGTAGCCTTAGAAGAAATCAAGGAGTACATTTACCTCGGTCAGACAATCAGGAAACCCACAGAAATGGAAAAAGACGGCGCATAACGATTGGCTAGAAAGCATATGGTATGAATAGAGACATACCAAAAGTGAATTACAAATATGCTTAAAACGTTTAATAATCGATGCATAATACCAGCTGTAACGTGTGGGTGGAAGTTTGCAAAACTTCTCGAAAATGAACTCAGAATAGCACAGAGACCAATGGAGAAGGGAATGTTAGGAATAAAACTTAGCGATAGAAAAAGATCAACATTGGTCCAAGAGAGGACCAGGGTAAAATCTAACCAATTGGTGCTTGTGGAAAGTAAACGCAGTAGGAAAACACCGGACACGAATGGAGAGATGAGATAGAAAGGTTTGCTGGTAATGCATGGTAGAGATTAGCTCAATCACGCTCATCATGGGAGGTGAGAGAGGCCTTTGCCTTGTCTAGCAATAGTAAACTTATAACAGCTGATGATATATATATATGAAAAAATGAATATTCGTTGGTTATTCCTATAGTGCCTGACCCTTTAAAAATCATTCTTTCATAAACGATGACATAATTGCTGCCATGACAATGAATTATTGCATTAAAACAATGTGTCACCCAATACTTATTGTACCATAGCAAATCAGGTTCAGTTCACAATAGAGGTTTTCTATTTGGAGAGGATAATGCTCGCTGTCACATAGCGAGATTACAGGACAGCACAATTTATGAGGGAAAAAACAGAAGTTGAAGTTATCATAAGATCCATAAAATAACTGAAATTACAACGGGTAGGCTATGTTGCAAGACTGTTAGACAAGTGATGGACATCATGACTCACGACGTTGACCCCTAGAGATCATATAAGAAATCGTGGCAATGAATAGTATTTCACTTACTTCAGAAACTGCCTATTATGTAGTAATTTTTATATCATTTCTTTCGGTAAATCAACATTACTGAATTCATGACGATAATATTCGAAAAGAGAGCTCTAGATTAAATCAGTGCTAAACGGGGTAGCGCTGATTGAGATATGACTGTATTTTTGCCCTATCCCGACAATGAGGTAGACATGACGTCATATTTTATTCTTTCTTCTTTTCTATTCTATTTTTTTTTTCTATTGCTTATTATTCGCTTGGTTTCTCTCAAGGACCTTTTATTTCCATTTAATTGGTCATTAATTCACTTCATTGACACAAAAAATAGTCGTTTGATATAATTTTAATTATTCCCCACCGGTTGATTCTTTTCTCTTTTTACTTCTATCTCTTTTTCTATCCCTACAAATTTATCAAAATCTTTTTTTAAGCTTCTTATATAACATATCAATTAATCTTCCTTGACGTTCTCTCTCTCTCCCTCTCTCTCTCTGTCTCTGTCTCTCTCTCTCTCTCTCTATCAATCTATTTGTTCGTCTATTTCAGTTCAAATCCAGTATTCTATCGACACCAGTCAATTAATAACTAGCTATTAACGTACCTGTTCTGTTCGTCTGAAAGTGAAAATTTGCAGGTGAAGAGAAAAAAATTCAAAAGAAGGCAGATGTTACATCTCAAAACTTCTTTTATTATTCTGTGGGCTTGTTTCGGTGTGATTCAACGGGTGCCAACCACTTTTAGCAAAAAAAAAATGAATAAATAAAGTAAAAAAAATATTTGCAACAGTTCGCATGAAATTTTGCTGTTTACATGTTTGATGTCGAGGAAAGATACAGAGATGTTTCTGTGTTGTTTAGTTGTTTAGTAGGAACAGGAGGGGATGTGTTTGTATCTGTGTCGGCGAGAGTAAAGTTTGCTTTCAAATAAGAAGGGTCTCTGAGAGTAAGGGTCAGAGGGTGTTTGTTCCCTGTCACTGCGGGTGTTTGACTTGTCTTTGATAAGGAAGAACTGTGAGAGGAAAAGGTCGGCACTAAAATGGCAAGTTCTCAGGAAAGTAGGGTTTTATTTTTATTTTTCTAATTACAGTATAGATAGTCGGTGTCCAGCATTTCTATATATTGATTTCTGTGCTTAGTAGTATGTTGATTCAGAACGCGATTGACAACCACGAATTTTTACAGCTATACTGCCTTCCATTGGAAAGATACAAGAAAAAAGTTTTTTCTGACGTTCGTATACTAGGGTATACACTGCGAGTTTTTTTTTTCTTATAATTTGCAACATCTACATGATGTATGTATTCATAGGTATAATTATCATTCTTAGCGTACTGATATCAATATGCCTCTAATTTTTCTCTCTAATTTTTTATAGCCATGCTGTACAAAATGTTCCGTGATATTCCTGTGACAAAGGCACGTGTACACTTTCAAATTCTACAAAGTGAATCGATATTTTTTCAATGAAAAAACTGAGTTAGCTATCTACGATATTAAAGATCTTTTGTGGGCAAACCGATTTCCTTCGTGCATTGGTTGCAGTATGTGTGCTCGCATGCACATGCGCCAAGCTTAGAAGGAAATACGATGTTCATTCTTCCACATTCTTTTGCAGAAATTTTATATATATATATATATATATATATATATGTGTGTGTGTGTGTGTGTATGTATGTGTGTGTGTGTGTGTGTGCGTGTGTGTATGTATGTGTGTGTGTGTGTGTGTGTGTGCGTGTGTATACATGAATATATCTAAATATTCATATTCATATGTATTCATATAACTATATTGATTGATGGATTGGGAATTTAGTGACTGAACTGACACCAAAAATGAATATGCATTTTTATGTCTTAAGTGTTTAAAGATGTAAAGCTCTCTAGAATATATATATATATATATATATATATATATATATGTATATATATACAGGTATACATATATATATATATATATATATATATATATATATATATATATATATATATATAGGTATACATATATATATATATATATATATATATATATATATATATATATATATATATATATATATATAAAAGCAGGTAGATAAAAAGAAATGATCTAAAAGAGCTTTCCATTCCTGATGCAAGTAAAATGTTGGCTGCTGGGATCACTACCGGACGGGCAGCCCCCCTCCCCCAACTGCTGCAAAAGACGCCTTAAAAGTATCTTACGGATGACTTGTTACTGAACTACGGTTGGCTTGTTGTTTATGTTTACTTGTCACTAAGGCCCTTAGGAAAGGCAATAATTCACAACTTAAAATTTTCTTGCCAAGATTTCTGATGGAAGAGATTTGGGTGATGTGTAAAGAGCTCATTTAATCGCCACAGTTAATATTCTTTCCTCCGTTGTGAATTACACCGAACGATTTTATACTTTCCTTCATCTTGAATTGTTACTTGTAGTTAATGCTTTATCAAAGCACAACTCTGGTCGTCACTCTATGTCAGCAAAGGGAAGGCACCAACCGGTAATAAAGAGTGAGCCCGGTGAGATTCAAACGCATGCCCTCTTGCCCGATGACGGTCTATGTTGAGATTTGATAAAAGAGGACAACTAAAATCTATAAGAAGATCAATAGTAGACAAAATTGATTTAAAAACATGACTATAAACTCCACCCAATGATGAAAAGAAAACAATAGTATACGTAATGATCAGCGATATCCGTGAAGGCATGAAACAGTATTGACGAAAGACCCTTATTTCGGCAACCTCTTCACGAAGCCATCCCTGAAGACTTGACTTTTGAAAACCAGCACCAGTCTCCTGTGGCTGACTGGTTCAATTCGCTAAAACTTCCATCAGTCAGAATGATGTATAAAAGGTTGCTCCCACAATGGCCCGGGGATACAGTGTGCTGGGCGTTTCCCCACGAAAATGTATCAGACCTGTTGCCTGACTCTGCCCTTATAACCGAGGCAACAAATCAAATCTACGAGACAGTTGAAGGTAATTTCAAACATGCTGGACAGGGTTCCTGAACTACCACGCGTTTCCCGTCCCTCATTCTGAACACTACACCCTAAACCTTTGCAATGGAAACCATGAACTCCCTGACGCCTCCGACCCTCGGTCAGCTAATGAACAACTGATGGTCGCATCTGGCCGTATAGATGTTTCAGATGGTCGACAGAGGTCGCTATCAAACTCAATTAGAAAGAAGATAGAGTCAGTGTGTTATGTCAGGTAAATATATATCCCAAATCGGAATATCAGGGTAGGTCTGGTGATGAGTTACAAGGTCCTAAGGTTTAGGTGATGACTGAAGTGTTCATCTCATAGGCATACACACATACACAGAGGCATACACCCATACACAAATACATACACATGCACATATCCATGCACACACACACACACACACATATATATATATATATATATATATAATCAAACAAATGTATATTAGTATAAAGATACGTATTCAAATGCATGCACACATGTGCTTATACATATATATTTCAGCATACTTACACAGTTATTAGTGCGTGCATTCACATACGCGTGCATACGTACAAGCAAATATACGTACATACACAAAATCAAACATACACACATATATGTAAGTATACACATGCGCATACTTGAGCACTCATACACACAAACACACATATATATGTATACACGAGACCATATACATACATATATAAATAAGCATACATGCACAAACATGCATATTCATATATATACACGTATATATGTATGTGTTTATTTATGTGTATGTGAGTATGTTTGTGTGTGTGCATATATATATATATATATATATATATATATATATATATATATATATATATATATATATGATTATACACACACATAGATTGATAGATAGAGAGATAGATTAGATTAGATGTGTGAGTGAAGGAGAGTACTGGGTGGTACGGTTTCAAAAGTGTGTGGCGGTGCCGAGGGCATAGTTCAACTGTCGCATGTCATCATTGATATTCAGGCCTTTGCTTTCTCTTAACCCTTTTGTCAATACTCACTCAGTGTTCAGTAATTTCGATTTCTCTTTCTAATTTTACGTAACATATCTTCGTCTTCATCAGGATCTGTCTATTAAAGCAATATCACCAATTTATCTTATTACATTTCTAATTGCATCTGTCACTCGAACTCCTACTCTTCGTCCAGATATCATTTCATAGGGTCGTGTTGGCTATTCACTATCTACACAATAATACCACGCTCAGCTCTACTCCGTTTAGCGCTCATTCATTGGTCCCTTTCAAATATCTTTCGTAATAAATCTAGTAATGTTTAATTTCCGAAATAAATAATTATAAAAGACAGCCCCATGGACATTCTCTGGAATGACTGTCAACTGTTCACTTTGGTTGATGCCCCATGTGAAGGAGAGTAAATGCATACCCATATACAATAATTTATCATGAACTTATATACATCTTCATCTAGTGATAATTTCCTTCGTTCCGGAAGGTTACTATCACATGAGATACACAGCACTAAATAAATTCCGTTTAGTCGAATCTGAACAACAAAATAATTTACTGTAAAACATTGCATCATCATCATCAGCAGCAGCAGCAGCAGTTGCAGCCTTTTAGCGTCCGTCATTGGACTTATACATTCCTCAAGATTCACTAGATCTCTCTATTGTCTAGCTCGTCACGCCTACCTACTTTCTGTCGGCCACAATTTCGCATATGATCTCTGGGGATCCATGTTGTGAGTCGTAAAGTCTAGCGATTGTTTGACGTTCTTGCAACATGTCCAGTCATTTTAATGGTTTCTATGATACTTTGGGTTCCTGTATTTTATCTCTAATTTGCTGTGCTGTCTTATGATTTCCCCATGTGAGGTCGAGCATGATTCTTCCATGTGCACGTTGCATGATTGATGATTTAAAGATCAGTATTTCGGTTAGGTTCCATGTCTCAGTATGGTAGGTGACTATCGGGGGGATGGATTGGTTGAATACCCTTCTTTTTAGGACTAGTGCGATTTTCTTGTTCTTTAAAGTCGAGCATGCTCAACCGAAAGCTGTAATTCTTCATTTGATTTCTCTTTCTTCTGGAGATTCCATGGATATTTGTTGTCCAAGGTAAATGTTGTGGTTTATTTACTCAACTCATTTTTATTTATTTTGATCCTTGTATCTTGTCCTCAATATGTTTGTCGTACATGACATTCGTTTTGCTGAAGAGGCCTACTCTCACGCTTTCCACATTCAGATTGTCCAGGATTATTTGAAGATCATGAGGGTTCTTGGTAATGTGAACGATATCATCAGCAAATCTGAGGTTACTTCGGTAATTGCTGTCTATTCTAATTCCTGTTCTCAGTCTTGTTTTTGGAAGATCTCCTCAATGCAGACTGTGGAGCAATATTTTTAAGATGTTAGTACGACGCACGTTATATTTATCGAATGATTCACACTCATGCTTATTCCAACAGACACCAAGATATTATGCAAACTTTTATGCCTATCCGCGAATCCCACAACTTATACCAATAATGAGCTATGCACTTTTTGCTTTAAATTCAGTGTGCTTTTTTCTTTTTTTT
The DNA here is from genome assembly GCA_963457665.1 of Thysanoteuthis rhombus. NCBI lineage: Eukaryota > Metazoa > Mollusca > Cephalopoda > Oegopsida > Thysanoteuthidae > Thysanoteuthis > Thysanoteuthis major. The sequence continues at coordinate 42,104,591 of OY735223.1, forward strand.
TTTTGATTTTACAATGCAAAAAAAGCTCTAAATTAGCACGGGCGTGCTTTCACATTTTGGCCATTTATAGCATCTTTTAGTGTACGTTGGCCATTTTGTTGACTTTGGGTAATTTTTTTCAATCAAGCGCTTTATAGAGCTCTTTGACAGTCAAACTTTATTAGCTGGCAACAATGATCACAAGTGGAAAATGACCTGCCCTGCAATTCTAAATACTGAAAGCTCATATCTCTATCCATAACCATGTTTAGCGCCGTTTCGTTCACCGCTGTGTCTTTTTACGGACGTATCTAGACCGCTAAAAGTATTCTGTACACTCATGTAGCCTATTGACTCTCTATACATCAAAGTCTGTAATCTCTCTATCTCTATTTTCCTATCAACGTTCATCGTGATATTTATGGCTTAATACTGCACAATGCCAAGGCAGAGGTAATTGGAGTGGAAACATTGTGTTACGCGATGCGAGGAAGGCCTGGTTGTCTTGAAAATATGAAGTTCTGAGATTAAGTGTTTTCGTTATCTACATAATAATAAAAGTCTGATTCTATTTATCTCTGTGAGGCCTCTAAATAGCTGAAGCGGTGCATTGGAGCCGGATGTATTGAATTAATGTACCCTGAAACTGAAAGAATGCAAAAGAATCCTGGTGATTTGCAACTAGATAATAATATGCGTGAGCGCGTGTGAGTGGGTGTGAGTGCGTGTATTGATAAATAAATCTTGAATTAGTCTAATTATATATATATATATATATATATATATATATATATATATATATATATATATATATATATATATATATATATATATATATTTATATAAGTATCATTTTGATATAATAATTTATACATATATAATAGAATAATGAAAATCAAAGATAAGGCTGAATCACTTCCGAAACCAAAAATTGATATGAAGAAGAGGAATAGAAGATGACATCTTTGAAATCGATGGCCTATGCCATGGAAGCAAGCGAGTGTATACAGTCTAGTTTCATGATAAATATTTTATCTGTATCATCTCCATGTTGACCAATGTGATTTGGGAGTTTTGGCCGTGCAGGAAAATGTCCCAGGATTTAGGATTCGTTATCTTTGTACATTCCAATAATAATAGTAGTAAAAATGAGTACCAACAACCTTAGATGTTCGAAGTTTGGTCAGTTAATCGATGAGACCGAAAGTCAATATGTTTAAACAGAGTGGTGTGAGTATAGGTTGTTGGCTATGAAAGAGAAAGTGGAATATGGGGGCCCCCAAAAAAAGAAGTATCAAATACCGTAAAATCTCATTGTAATGGTGCATACGATCTATTGGTAAGCTTTTGCCAAATTCTTTTCCCCGTGAAAAGAACAAGCTCAATCCTCAGCTAATTCAGGGGAGTAAAGTTTTTATTACCTGTCAATCCTGTCACGCTGAACCACACCTATCGATGAAATACCAGTCTCCTGCCGTGATTTGAAATCAGGACTATTTGATCACAAGTTGGCTCTCGTACTAACTGAGCCTACTTAAGAAGTTTTATGTATAAACAAATTCATTTATTATATATACAATTCAAATGTAGCAATAATCATCGTCAGTTTGGATTGGACTAGATGTTAGATTTAACCCTGCAGGAGCCATGTATTTTTTTTTTTTAATCATTCTTGCAAGACTATCACCGAAGATTAGTTTGCAACAACAGCGTATGAAGATTTCAGTTCATCATTCTAAAAACCAAGTTAGTAAACACTTAAAATATTGGTGCCTAGAGGAATATTGGACATTTAAAAAAAACACTATGGAAAGGTATGAAAAAGTTTTTTCAGTCCGTACTTTATGGCTTCTAATAATTAACACACTTCGAATACAATCGAAAGGTTACCACGGTGAATTTGTTATAGTATCACTTTTAAATCCCCGAGGTGCCGTAATAACGAGTGTGTATTATATTTTATATGTACTCTTGAAACTTCCTTGTTTACGTAATATAGAATCATACTGCAAGAGGCAGATTTATTCAGGTGATTGGATCTCTTCCAGAATGCCTGTTTTTCTGCCCTCAACAGTAATGATGTCTACTCAATGTTTTTTTTTTTTTACAAATTTTCAAGTACGGGCTCAAATAAGGACATAATGCTACTCAACCAACTGGTAATTTTCACAAAGCATTTGGAGTGATCAATTATACAGTGTGTACTGTTCATCGTCGTTTCAATAGATTTAGATCTGAAAATATAAATACTTATATCTAACCTTGAAATAGGTTCAAACCTGCCCTTAAAAATGAAAGTTATCGACAGCTGTGGGCAACAACCCAAGAGAAATGTTTTGGGTACATTATAGAGATAAGGACTCCAACTGCAAATATATCAGGTCATCTCTATGTAAAAAAAAAGATTGAAAAAATAGGTCCAACTAGAAATGAGTAAACTGCACCATGACAGTTCCAGACCTTTTTACCTCTTATTATACTTTTTTTTCTTAAGCATTTGAATAATAAAAGTTCGATAGTAAAATAGATGGATCAGAAAGATGATTGGGAAAAGGGATAAGTTTTTTGGCTCCATTTAATTATTGCTGAACTGAATGAGGATACTGCTTCTCTGTGCAAAAATATTAGGCAAAATCCGAAAAGGTTAGACGTTGATGCTGAGGGAGAAACCTAAGGCCGTTATCTGCTTCGGATCTTCATGTTCTGGCGTCGTTGTTGTTATTGTTGTTAGGTGTTAGGCCCTTGAAAAATTGATGAATAGATTTCACGAGATAATAAGGATACGGATGTGCCGGAAAATGGTACAGCAGGACCTCGAACAGCCAATCGAATCACAGTTTTTTTCTCGGAATATCTATTTGAATAATTTCAAAAAGTCAGTTGTATTTTTGACTCTGTAGGGACGAGGGAGTAAGACTCTCGGCTTGTGGCTTCCTCACCCTTCTGAGATTGGATCCTGACGAGATGACACTAGTTTGATATGTTTGCTTATCTTTCTTCCTCTTTTTGTTTCTAGAATCAAGTGGCCATGACTATTGATTATAGTATAAGACTCTTGGCCTTCCTCCCCTCTCTCTTTCTCTCTCTCTGTACCCTTTTTTCTGTTGCCCAGAAATCTGATATTATGTTTGATGCCTCGATCACAGTGTTTGCGGTGTTAGGAATGAAAAACAAACTCGTTATGAACATCCATTGATGATTTTTGATTTTCAATTTTATGTGTATCCCTGTCACAATTCCAACATGCATGAAGTCGATAGCGGCACACATCCAAAATGCAAGCTTCCACCGAATTCCTGGCCAACGAATATCATCATTTAGGGATCGCTGGAAAAATTAGTAGTTGCTTCGGTTTTATCATATCTTTATTAAATATTCACTGTTTCTAGTCTTTCATTTCATGTATAAAAAAAATTCTACCCTGTGTCTGACGAGATTCAAGGGGAATTCAACATTCCATGTTGTTCGTATATGACTGAATTGTTACTGTGCATTGCAATAGTGGGCAACTGGTCCGTTTGAATTGCCCATTAGATAAGAGAAGATCTGACCAGACCTATTTGGGGAGGTAGATTAATCCATTTGCAAGAAGCATCACTGCAGAGTAAACAGACTTACCTATGGTTATATAAGCCGATAAAATCTATGCATGTATGTGCCTGTTTTTCGATATACACACACATGCATGCACTATCTTAAAGAAATAATACCAAAATTTAATTCATCAATATACACACATACACACAAGCACAAAGGTATACATGAAAGGTGAAAAGAGAGAGAGAGATTGATATATAGTCATAGATATTGTATTCGTACAATAAGCAAGTCATCAACAGCGAATTTCGTATAAAACAAATCAGCTTTATTCTATGATTCTATCAAATATCCGATTAAGAACAAAGACATTGAAAAATAACCCATGGAATAATAAACGAAACGGTAATGAAAGACGGCATGATGTAAAATACTTTGTCCTCTCTGTTTCAGGCTCCAAGATGACAGTTGATACGTCTGTGATCGTCCTGATATGAGTATAAGATGATCCCAAGTCACCTGGTATCCGACGTCTCTGAATTAGAACTTCAGTGTCGTCTGCTCTTCTTTCAAAGAGGTTTTACACACGCTGGAGACTATTGCTGAGATTCCACAAAGACTTTATTTCTCGTGTTCGAAAAGAACCTCACTTGTTATTATTTATCTACAGGTATACGAACATACTCTCGCACTCAAACATACTTATAAAAAATTAAACGTATACACATATAATGAAACAATAGGTTGGCTACACAAACCAAAACCATAAAGAAAGTATTGTGAAAACTCTTTTCTCAAAAATCAAACGTAATTAGAACCAAGAACTCAAGATACTACGAATGAAAATATCATAAACGAGAAAACTATTTTAAAAAAGTATAAATATGATAGGGCGGGGCTTTCCACCTAAGAAGATTAACGGTGAAATACGCACCTCCCAATAACGTTTCTAAATAGGGATTCGAATAAATCGAATAATTCGCCTGAAGAAGCCCGAAGGGCAGAAACATAATCGTGCTTATGTAATAAATCTATTATTCCACCATATTTATAGCTCTAACTTTATAACTAACTGAATGTTTCTGTATCGAGCACTTTTATCAAAGTGTATT
>OY735223.1:42111718-42146718 GCA_963457665.1 Thysanoteuthis rhombus
AAGGATTGACTTTCAAACTGAATATTTAGCGACATGCCCAAGAAAGAATAATGCTTGACCTCAAGTGGAGAGGTCAGAAGATAACACAGATCAGAGATACCATAGAAATAATAAAACTCCCAAATGGCAATAATGCCAGTCAACAGCTGGACATCACGACTCACGGCGTGGATTCTGAGAGATTATAAGCGAGAGAAAGACCGGCAAAACCAAGATGGCACGAAGAATTGGATAAGTTCAGAAAGTACTGGACGCCTGTGATCGAAAAGTCCGACGGATCTTGGGAAGGTTTTATTTTCAACGATGGAAGTTACAAGGGCAATGTTTTTCGTTAATCTTGATTGTAGTTGTTTTTTATTATAACTCCGAAATATATCTGTCGTGTGCAAGCAGCGTGGATCTGAGATGAAGAATAATAAATAAGAATGCAGCGAGACTTGAGATCTTGCTTCACGTTGACTACAGCTTTACCGATCAGGCTACAAAGGCAAACTGGTTAAAATCATTCAAATCTAGCTATATAGCTTTATTTCATGATTGTTAGTTAGCAGTGTTGGTTGGAACTTGATATTTGACAATGCTACTTCTGCGAAATTCAATCAATTTTAGAAGAAATTCTGAAAACCTATTTTTCACAAGTTCTATCAAATAGTATGATTGCTAACATATTCACCTCACACACAGAAGGGTGTGGAAAACTTTTCATTAGGACAAACTCCAACTGCTAATTAAGTACACTCTAAACTGTGTGATTAAGGAGATATCCTTTCAGTGGTTTTACACCCGGCCAGGGGGTTGGTCATGAAAAAGTGATTAGAATAAAGTTGTGGTATTAATCTGAGTTGAAACTTGCAAAAGGTGACTAAGCTGGCATATGCAAAAAAAAAAAAAAAAAACTGGGACAGCGTCACCGGCCGTTCATAGTCTAACAGGATTCGTCTCCGAGGCGACAGATGCTTTACTTTTTATGTTTTCAAAAAAGTTGTCAGTGTATATGATGTGCTGATGAGATTTAAGAATTTTTAGCCAGATTTTAATGACTGCCATCGATTCGCCATCATGGCTCAACCGTGAAGTCAACAACCAAGAGAGGCAAAGGAGGCGCTGGAAGTTCAAAGAAAACAATTTTGAGTCTCTATACAGTCCTATTCTTTATTCCCGATCCACACCGCTTACTCATTATCGTAAGAGGCTGGTATTCTTGGAGTTGAGAGAAAAAAGAGCAACTGAAATCAAGTCAGGTCTAATTAATCACTCGATAAAAACCGTCACATGAGCAATGTCTTTCAGCAGTATGATGTGACGGGGTGATCAATTTTGAAAATTTTGAAAAAAATGCTGATCGATGATTAAATTACTTTTCTCACCTTTTTCTATCGGAATTTTATATAAAAAGGACATTGCTACTGGAAACAAGCCAAGGAAGTAATTTGGCATAAACCTAAATTATAAATATGATACTCCACAGAAAACCCTAACATAATAGAGAGTAAAAGTTTTAATTTTCAGCCCTCTAGCTCATTTGTACGGCTTGTACGCAAACATGAACAGAGCCACTCTGCTCCATAGGTGACTATTGGTTGTATACTTATTTTTTTGGATTAATGGGATTTTGTGGTTTTTGAAGTTCGAGCTTACTCTGCCGAGTGCTTGTTATCCTAGATTGATTCTTTGCTTGATTTCATCTTCTTTTGGGGATTACAACAATTCATCAAATGAAATAAAGAAATATTAAACAAAGAGTTGCTTTCAAAATGCATACTACCGATGCAGATGGAAGTTCGAACAATTTTTGAAAGCGTCAAACAAAACTATTAACAAAACTATCAAGAATGTTTACGCTAAATTGATCCCTTATTTTGTATCTGCTTGCTTTTTTTTTGTTGTTGTTTTTTTAAGATTCACATATTTAGGGATCACTACCTAACAGGAGGCGAAAGAAGTAACCAATTAATTGCTCACCCCTATTGCAATTTTTCAATTGATACCCTTCAATCCAGAGTGCTGCCAAATATGTCGTTTGTGCGATGTTTTCTATTGAGTGATAACCAGGCCTATATTATTTTCAAGTTTCACTGACAGCGAAAATATCATTGTTTATTTGTACAGTACTGACTATTGGGCTTCCAAGTGATATATGAACATTTTGCCTCGTGTCATAAAATTTCGGTAACTAGAGTTACCGGTGTGATAGAGAATCAACTCTATATTAGAATAAATGTCTGCTGGAATTTTCTTAATTGTAATTTCTGACATCATCGAAATTGAGTTTGTTGTTTGTTTAGGCTCGCGTTTATTGAGTTCTGATTCTATAAATTTTGAGATTGCATTCGAATTAATGATTTGGGAATTGGAACGAGTTTCTGAAGTGCTTTGAAGAATTAGAAATCGTTTGGTGGACGATGATAATTAGGTACGAAGAGAGACATACCGAAAGAATATAAAGAAAAGAGAGAAATGATAATAGAAGAGAGAAAAACATGAAAGGTGAAAAGAAAGAAAGAAAAAGAGAACAGGAAAAAAAGAAAGATAGTGAAAGAAAGAATTAAAAGCTAAGAGAAAAATAATGATAAAAGAAAGAGATCAAAACATGAAAAGTGGAAAGAAAGAAAGGAAAAAAAGAAAGAAAGAAAGGAAAAAAGAAAGAAAAAAAGAAATATATGAGAAATACAAAGAGGAAAAATAGATAAATGAGAAGAAAAGCAGTGATTAGAAAGAAAGAAAAGAGACGTATTGGTTGATTATGATAGAAAAGAAGAGCCAAATCAATAATAAAAGTAAATTATTGAGAAAGACAGTGATAGATAGATATAGAGAGAGGGTGATCTAGAACCGAAGTAGAGGGAGGCAGGGGGAGAGAGAGAGAGGGAGGGGAGTGGGAATAGACGAGAGAAAGAAGAAAGGGAGAAACATGTGCATAACAGCAATAATGAAAAAGAGATCTTTAACTCCCGGCAAGTGAAACAACTCCCTCTTATCGAAAATCAAAAGTATGAAGACAAAGAATGCTTGAGAAAGAAAAATGGTGAAATTTAGCAGCTGCAAAAGAAATATTTATAATACTGCCCTCAGTTTCCAAAAATAATTTCAATTTATTTTCCGAAGTCCCTACAGTAAATTATGCCAGAAATCTTTCCGAACGATATCCCAGGCTTTCCAGGTGTTTTCGACTGGACCAGAAAAGGATTTCCTATTAATTAACAGGAGAACTCAAAAATTGAATCATTTTTTTCTTTTTTTCTTTTTCGCCCATATTTTATTAATTCTTTGTTCAAAAATAAAGTTTTGCACTTTTTGAGAATTCATGAAAATTTCAATATGAGAGACAAGAAAAATAACTACGAGGGTATTTCAGAAGATTATCCCAACGGATTTGGCTGTGCAGAGGAAACCTAAAAAGTTAGAATCATCATCATGATCATGATGATGATGATCATCATCATCATGATCATCATCAGTCTTTCAACGTCCGTCGTTGGACATAGACCTTCCCCAGGATTCGCTACACTTCTCAATCTTGGCCGTTACAGAACTAGTACTTTCTGAATTTGACCAGCTCGTCTCTCCATCTAACATTCTGCCAGCCTCAATTACGCATGTGATCTCTGGGGATTTATCTCGTGAGTCGCGATGTCTATCGGTTGTCGGCCATTCTTGCAACATGGCCAACCCACTGCCATTTGATATTTTCAATAGATTCTATGATGTCTCTGGCTCTTGTCTTCTCCCGGATGTACAGTGCTGTCTTGTGGTCTCTCTACGTGAGGTAGAGCATTATTTTTTCATGTGCTCTTTCCTCAATTTGCAGATCTATCTCTTGGTTAGGTTCCATGTTTCAGCTCCATAAGTTACTATTGAGAAGATGCATTGGTTGTACACCGTTCAGAACTTTGAGTAATCAACTATATGCAAGCTAAAAAGAGGAGACGTAAGAGAACAGAAAATGTAGATTAAGCAGAGACAACCATGAGATAATCAACCAAGTAACAAATTCAGCTGATTAGTCCTGAACGAGTACAAGAACATGGAAGACTAGGTTATGAGGATGATCAACTAGGAACCATACAAACCAATTATACATGTACAGACCACAATATTCTAACAAAACTAAATAGAGTTTGTTAAAGCAACCATAACTTATTCTTCCTGGAGGATTCAGAAGATATTCATGACATATTCCAGTAGCAATAAGTTCAAATTAGTAACCTTTTTTTATGTATATTAATGAAAACGTAGCCTACCTAAGGTAATGGTACTTTCGTGCTCTTTAAAGTTCTGTTTTTTGAACCTCACTCTCTTAGCAAGCCCTGTTAAGTCAAACTTATTAAGTATCAACAGGTGTAACGCAGTTAAGCAGACCTGGATTTGATAAATATTAAGATGTAGAAAAATCCTATGTGCTTCGAGGTTAGAATGGTTATGTATTTCCCACCAATATCAAAATACTTAAATTCCAAATAAAACGCAGGATTCAGAATACTGATTTTCAAGGCAGATACGCTTCCCCCACTAGGGAGATTGGTGCTACACACCCTCCCAGGAAAATAATTGTGCTCAAATGTGGGGTCCGGAGATTCAGGGTGGAGGGGTGGTTACAGTATCCTATGATCCATGGTTTTGGGTTATTTAGAGCAATTCGGAGATTGGTCTTCTCCTTGAAGAATTAACAAGAATCCTCACAGTGAGGCTCACTGGATGATTCCTACTTCTATCTATGGTGTCTCATCACACTAATAAAACTTGATTTATTTTTTCCAAATCTTTCTCCTTTTGGTGTTCCACCATTTATTAAGTGGGTAAAAGGGTTGCGAAGTCAATTGCTGTCCACAAGAACTAAAGCACAGCATTCCAAACCAACAGAATTGAAATTATCCTAATATCTTTGGTCTTTTGTCTTGTACCTACCCCACCCATCCTTGCGTTATAAGAACCAAGAGTCAAAATGAAAGATATCGCTTATACCTGAATGGAGGCAAAAGGGCTTCGACCCTCACTTCAACACCGCCTCCACAAGTTTGCAACCAAAAGATGTAGTTTTGATCAGAAAAGACCACAGAAATATAGAGTGACTAGCTGAAACGTGTCCAATTAGATGGCTCCCAGCCAACATGTAAATTCATATATATAAAATGCCTTGGTAGAGAGGGTTCATTCTAGAATCATAGTTACATTGTAATTAAACCTCCTTCTAAAACCATCAAAATATGATAGTTTAAAACATTCCCCTTTGTCTATTGAGTATGCCTACCAAATTCGTGCCAAATTTCGTTGATTGCTCCAATGCTTCACAATGACAAACAGATCCAGTTGTATTATATGATACATATATCTTTTTTTTAAAAATGTATCTTGTCCAGAATGTAAGGGTTTAGTTCAGCATTATAGTTATATTGTAAAACTGTTTAAGGTTTTTCAAAAGGTTCAACTTCTGAAAGTTTCTTTCTCAAAAAATACTTTACTTCAAAACATTTACCAAGGGCTACAATATTATGTTGCTGAAGTCTTGACCTTTTGTTTAAAAAACGTATTCAAGACACGCTGGTTAGTTTTTGAACAAGACGTGCCAGAGTGAACCTGTCTGTTGAGCACTTGGCGTTTGCCCTAAGTTGAACAATGAAAGATCTTGAATAGCAGTTTGTATGAATTAGATTATGTTCCAAATTAGGAAAAAAAACTTTTTGGACACACTCCTAATGTTGCAATATGTTTGTGGGGAGGCTTGTCTGGGTTGTACGTAAGGCTACAAATAGTGCCAGATTTTCAAATCGGGGAGTACATCTATCCAAATCTGGATCACCTTCCACATCAATCATTCAAAGAAAAAGTGCGTGCTCTGATCCGTGGAAATCATCGCCTGACTGTCCTTGAAGTTTCCGAAGTTTCTGTGTTACGTGATTTTGTAAGGAAAAACCGATGGTGCATCGAGTTGCCGCAAAATTTGTATTGTGTCGGCTGAAAAATGAACATTTCTTTTTCGGCATGAGGCAACTCTCACTTCCCCAGCCTCCCTGCTCTCCGTATTTGACCCCAGCCGATTTTGTTTGTTCCCAAAGTTGGAATACACCTTTGAAAGTCGAAAGAGAGAGAGAGAGAGAGAGAGAGAGAGAGAGAGAGAGAGAGAGAATAAATGCACCAAGGACCTGCACAGTATCCCTTAAAATAACTTCCAAATCACACTCCTGCAATGAAAAAAAAGTACTAGGAACGGTGCATTGACAGAAGAAGGTACCATTAAAAGGGGACAAGTATCACTAAGTTGCAGGTAGGGCAATGAATTTGCTTTTAAGAAAGTTTGGTTTCTTTTTGGTCAGACCTCGTATAACAGACATAGCAAAAGTAATCAATTATGATAATGATAGGCATATTACTTTGTCTTTTCATGTTATTATAGTTACTACAGCTACATTCTATAGTTGATGAATGACTTTAACAAAGTGATATACTTTAATTGTAGAAATCTTCACTGTTCCAGCTAATATTATTGTGAAAAGAATAAATTGCATTGATTGATTGATTTTATATCCTCGGCGGATATTGTTAGAAAAGAGACAAGAATAAAGAAGGGGAGAATCGGAGAGAAGAGGTCGGGGTAGATATAGTTGTACTCCGCTCTACACTACCCCGTTTAACGCATATTCACTATAGCACACTTTTCAAAATATGTTTCGTAATAAATTAGGTAATGAATCATAGACTGTCTCCGCAATGACTATTTAATGTACACTTTAGTTAATGTCCGACGCGTATGAAAATAATCTTATGCACGTGTAAAAGAATTTATCAGGTAAGGATACACATTGGTACCTAGTAATATTTCACCAGAAGTTTTAGCAGTGGGCCACACAGTAAGGATCAAATTCTCTTCATAGCAGTTATGGTCTTCTGTGTGGCATATCAATCATCCCATGGCCAAACACCCTAGTCTGGAACGCAGCTACTGCTGTTGGGCGATAAGCAGAATCAAACAATTTAGCAATGGTTCGTGAGTTTATCTTGCGGAACAACTGCTCCTTGGTGGCTGTTCAAGATATTTTGAATGACTTAGTCTGACACAATGTCGTAATAATCAGGCACCTAGTCGGACTCAAACTCATTAACAACGACTTGTACGACCGTGAGCATTTCTGGAGTCTAATAAACTCAACCAGGGCTGACACTGAATTACAACGAACGAGTTTCTAGCGAGTACAAGACTCACGAACAATTGCTTACGAGATAAACGTGCTAACCATTGCTCAATGACAAGTACCCAATGAAGATTCATAGGCTTGGCTTGGTTTAGTACAATTTTTTTCTGGGTGGGTTTTTTTTGGCATTTTTTAGCTTGATTTATTTCACCCGTAGCATTTTATTTGGTTTCTTTGTCTAACTTGGAATCGTTTCATTTCCATCGTAAAAACCAGAATATCAAAAACAAAGCAAAGCTCAAATGTTTGTCTATCCTGAACCAAAACCAAACTGATATAAAAAAAAATTAACATTTCCCTACTGTGATTTGAAATCACGAACCAGTGATCACTGGCCAGCTCCCACTCCAGCTGAGCCAAACTGATAGGACGTACATTTATAAATGTATTTAACAGATATACAATACAAAATTTGAAATAATCCTCTTCAGTTGGAATAGAAGTGAGGGAGGAGCTTGACCCCTGCAGCAGCTAGACTTGTCTTTAGATCTTTTTTTTTTCCTTTCTCTTTCTTATTTCATTCTTTCTTTCTTTCTTTTTTCCGTGCCCAGTGGCTTTAATTGCAATCACATTTCAATCTTCTCTCTCTCTCTCTCTCTCTCTCTCTCTCTCTCTCTCTCTCTCTCTTTCTCTCTCTCTCTCTCTCTCTCTCTCTTTCTCTCTCTCTCTCTCTGTGTTTACTCAAGTTCATCAATCCCTGGTACACTAGGCTCTACTTATCTTCCTCTTTTCTTACTATCTTTTCTTCCCCCTTTTCCTCCGCAATCCAATGTCCCACACCTAACTCAATTTCTCATCCACTCCCATTTTCCGACCCCACCCATTATCGCCACCCTTCCAACGTTTTTCCCCTCACTATTCCTGGCCTACCCACCTTCAAGACCCGTCCGTTCTTTCCTCAGCCCCCACCCTCCACCCTCCACCCGTAACCATCGACGTCTGCCATTTCATCTCTTTCTCCTCATCCATTCTCCTCTCGCTAGAAAATCACTGGCGTAAATCAAATAAACAGGCGGAATGTTCCAGCAACCAATCTTAGAATCACAACGACTCCCGAAGAATTTGAAGAATGGCCACGGACGAGAACGGACGAGAGAACGCGAGGATGGTGCGAGATCTGGTTGGGGACGGAGAAAGAAAAGAAAGAAACAAAGGAAGGAAGGAAGGATGGATGCATGCGATACAGAGAAGGAAAACAGCAGAGAAATACAAATAGAACGAGACGAAGTAGGAGGGATATTCGAAGAAAGTAAGTAAGGGGCTAACGGTGAACAAAGCTAGCCAAAAGAATCGGAAGAGTCAAAATATCAGCATAGAGAATAATAAATGAGATGTCGACTCCTATATAATGGTCATATGATACAATAAAATTCGTCTTTTCACTAAATCCACAGCGTTTTTAAAGTGCATACATTACTTCTCTTCTCATAATCAGTGTCTTAACAAGCAAGGTGAAAGTAGCGTGACGGTTATCAGAATGAACAATGGAATTGGCGAGCTCGAACTCTGGTCGAGGCTGTTCACGTTTACTTCGCATTGATTTTCTTTGAAAAGTCATAGATCCATTACTTCTCTCCTTCCTCAAGATAGAGATGAAATAGCATGGCTGACTGATGTGTAGTACAGGGGACTGGGGAATTAGAGGGAGTGAAAGAAAGTTCACGCTGCCTCTTTAACAGCTCGCAGTAAAACAAACCTCTAACATTATTTTTGCTTCCACCTTTCTTGTAAAAGCGTGGGATATTTGCACCTTTTCCAAAGATATAGCCAGCAAGATGTTCTTTTCATGCAGCCATTAAATAAAGCCTCCTATTGTGACTTTTCCTGCTCCAAAAATACTGCCACACACCAGCTGCTTAGGGTTAGAGTTTTTAACAGTTAGTGTTTTTAGGGTTGGTATTTTTAAGGTTAGTGTTGAGGTATTTATCAGTCGGGTAAAGTTTAGTATTTTTAAGGTTACACCAAGGATCACTGCTTTGTCGACTCTATACATCCACTATCAGTGCCAGCCGGGGCGTCAGCCATTTTGAAACGGGAAATGTCACAATCAGGACAAAGCCTATATTTGCTGGCCTATGGAAATTTTTTTTAAAAATCAAGAAAGTATGTTATCATCTATAGGTTCCTGTAGAGTGAAAGGACTCTTTTCAACGAATTGATTGGAAAAACGTAGAAAAGAGCACGCAGGGATCGGCTGTTCCGGCAGGAACATATTTGTTCCGTCACCGTTATATCCTCGAAGAAAATCAATTATAAAAGATGAAATTCGCATAAGATTTCGAGCTATTCGCGATAAGAAAAAGACTAAGTTGCAGGCCCTGACGAAGCATATAAGAGATCGTGGGATTCTCAGACAATAGAATCCCCTTCTCGACGTCGCTGATGTTTTTCAAAGGACAGCTGGCTATGATACGTTATGCGTCAGCTTAGCCTGGGATTCTGTCCCCCCCCCCCAAAAGAGATACATTCATGCCTTTCCCAAGATCATTAGCAGGAAGCGAAAGAAACCGTCTCAATCGGATTTTGAACTCAGCTCACCGATTTGTTAACCGCTACGACACTCACACCCGCTAAAGAAATATACTTCAAATCTTAACACAGAGGAGTATTTTTGTCTCCCTTTAATGAATTTCGTTCAGCGAAATTACTCGTCTGAGGTCTCATGATAAATTGATTTTGGGGAGGGGTTTGTGGTAAAATACAAAAAGCAAACGTAGGCAACGTTAATACAACAAGAAGCAATAATCTGTGAATAATCCCATGCTTAATTAAAACCCTCAATTAGAGACTGTCAAGCAAAATTGTTACCAAAGCTTTCAAAATAGGTTTCTTCAGTTTTCAAATTGGTCTGGCTAGTCAAGTATGCATGTATTATGCATGTAGGTAGCATCAGCACTCACTCTTTATATATCTTTAAAAACACAGCTTTTTCCTCATCTCCTGCAGTACTTTAGGGGGGGGGGCAATTCACAATGTAAGTTTATGCTAAATCGGTCACTATTCTACTCGTTTCATTTTTTTTAGTGACCCATCTGAGAGAGGAAAACGTATTTTATTGATCATCACTTCTCCCAAATATTTGATCGATCTTTCCAAACACAGTATGCTGCCAAGAGACTTTGGGCAGTTGATATTGAGTGACGAATAACACCTGTTCTTTAGTTTATCACTACACACCTTTGTATTCTGTACTTTTAGAATTACATTACCTCTGATTCTTGTTGCTCTCCGTTGCTCTCCCTTCCTTACAACATGAATCCTTTTTATCGTTTGTTAACAACTCTCTCTCTCTTTCAATCGTTGGGTGATCTTCCCTCTACTTCCTTAGCCTTTGATCACAAAATATCCCTTTTTTTGAACATCACTATAAATTCTTTACACCTGCTTGCACCTACTGCACTATTGCCTTACCTCTACAGCACTTATTCTTATATTAGAAATGAAGAATAAACTGGTCGAAAGTACTAGAACTCAACGTGCGATAACTGAAAACTTTGGACAATTTTCAGACACTCTTAATCCTTGTCTACGACTCATAAGCAAGAGAAGCTCACTGGAGTCTTAATCAAATAACCCCTTGCCCGTTTATATATATATATATATATATATATATATATATATATATATATATATATATATATATATATATATATATATATATATATATATATATATATATATATATATATATATATGCAAAGCTCTTCCATAGGAATAGAGCATTTGTGGATGGGGAATATAAGCTAAACTAATAATATATATATATATCTTAAATTCAACTTTACTGACCGTCCAGTTCCGTGGAGCAGAAGGTAGGATACTGGCCTCCGGGTCTGAAGCGAAGGTTTCAACCCTACCACATGATACTGGATGGGAAAATAGATTAAATAAATTGTCTATAGCCACACTGAAGAGTTGTCATACAACGAAATAGCTGTCTGTGGATGACACAATAATATATATTTATATATATATATATATATATATATATATATATATATATGGTTGGTAATGTAATGATTGTAATCCTTTTTATATTATTTAGTATTAGTTATATGGATCATTTGTGCTTTTCTTGATGCGTTGTATACGAAGTGTACTAGATTGACTACTGATTACTTCCACCACGCTTCAAAAATAGAATCTGGATTAATCATAGGTCATTCCTAAGGGTTCTCAGAATATGTAGCCTCGAATACGTTGATGGGGAAAGAAAATACATCAAACAATCTTTCTCTTCACTCCAGTAGCCACGACACTTCATAGACAACGCAAAAAGAAATTCATATCAGATCTACATAACAAATACTAAACAATATAAAAAGGGTAACAAATTCACCATTAGATGCATCATATTACCCACCAGCTCAACCGCCACCAACATAAGCTCCAACCTGGGCAAACTGAAGAATACACTTTGCCACTAACACTAAAACCATCAAAGAGTTGGTAAAGAAACCACAACACAAGCCGATCACCAACCAAAGTTGGCGTTTATGCAATACCGTGCAAGGATTGCGACAAAATCAACATCGGGGAGACACTGATACCTCTTAAAAAATGAATATACGAACACAAAAAGCCCTTAAACTGGATAAAAAGACAAAGTTTGCCTTTTGTCGAAACAGACACAAGTACAACTTCAACTTTCACAAAGCCTGTCTCATCAAATATATACACGACCCCTCGACCTGCAGAAGTATAAAAACAGCCCTTATATTCTAATGCAATAACCCAGGGTATGGACTTTCCCAGACTGCTAACCCTTTGATTGCATTATGTTTGAGACAAAATCACATAGAATAACACATTGTGGCATTAGCATACAAGTTTTTCGCTAACATAAAAAAGATTTTTTTAGGAAACAGTATGAATAAACAATAACCCCTTTAAGAAAACACCAATACACCGACACGTACACCACAATCAACCAAAAAAATTACAACACATCCAACTACACCCTTTCCCATAAATGCCTCACCTATCCATCAAATGTTGCACACTATTTCTACAAAGTTGCAAAAATATTCCTAAAAAATTAACAATTCTCATTCTGACATCTCCTCTCACAGAACTTTTCTATTTCTCCCAACTTGCTTTCTCACTGACGTGAATGCAGACACACCCTTTTACTCGTACTAAACAACCAAAAACACACTACCTAATAGCCTTTTCTCCTCTTTTTATTCTTCAGTCTCAAACATGTGTAAACATCATACAGTTTCTTTGCAACTGCTACAAGTCTTATTGAAAGTGTTTGTGATAACCAACGAAATGCATAAAAAGATATATGTATATATATATATATATATATATATATATTAGCGATACGAATTACGCTATTCAACTTTAATATCTTCGTTCAAGCATAAGAATAGGAAAGGCAGATTTTCTGTCAGAGAGATTTTGTTTGGATCGATAGAGAAAATATAGTAATTGAAGAATATGATTGACAATTGTATATAACATTGTTTTAACAAACCTAAAGTCAGAAAGGAGGTTTATTTAGATATCCTGCCTATAGATTGTAAAGGGCCAAACTCATTTGGTAAGAGCATCGAGTGAATATGAATATTGGATGGTACGTATTTCAGCGGAAGAATTATGGAGCAAGTTACTCTTATTCTGGAGTCAGTGCATTACTTTGAATTATGAGACATTCGAAAGCTTTGTTATTACCTATTTTAGTGTTGATTGATGTGACGAAACCTTCTTTAGAAGATCCTTGTCTTGGAAGTGGTGCAAAGAATATGTGAACTGTGCAGGATGAATAGAGATGAATGGCTATAAGATATGAAGGTGAAAGAGGCGAAAGAAATAGACGGGAAAGTAAAAATACGAGAGAAAGAGAAACGGGGGAATTTATAGAAGTCTCCACAGGTGAAAACAACAAATAAAAAAGAAGCGATAAAACAAAAGACTGACATTCAGAGGCAGGGAAAAAGACTTACTGAGTGACAGGGAGAGTGAGATTTGGATTAGAAACAAAAAGAGGAGTATGTGATGAGAGAGAGAGAGAGAGAGAGAGAGAGAGAGAGAGACAGAAGGGTTATCAGAGAGAAAGAAGCTATGAAAAAAAGATAGACAGAGAGATGTGTCAAAAGGGAGAGTAAATTACTGGGGAGAGGAAAAAATGAAAACAAATGGAAATAGGGAGAAAGATCGGAAGAAACTTTGATTGGGAAAGAGTGAAAGAAAGAAAGAAAGAAAAGAAAGGAAGAAAGAAAGAAAGGAAGAAAGAAAGAAGGGAAGAAAGAAAGGAAAAAAGGAAGAAAGAAAGGAAGAAAGGAAGGAAGAAAGGAACGAAAAAGAGGGGAACAAGAATCAAAGCAAAAAAGGGTTGGAAGCAGGAAAAAAGAGTGCTGATTTTTTAAATATGGAGTAAATAAAGAGAGAAAGAAAGATGATATAAGGAATTCTAGCAAATTCATAGAAAGAAAGAAAGAAAGAAAGAAGGAAAGAAAGAAGGAAAGAAAGAAAGATAGAGAGACAGAAAGAAAGGAACAAAGACAGAAAGAAAGTTAGAAAGATTTGAAGACAATGCAGGGAATTTGAAAGAAAGAAACCTTTTGAATAGAACAAAAAACTATGGAAAAGAAACAAGAAAGAACGATAAAATATAGAAAGAAGTTGAGATGAACAAAAACGAGAATGAAGGGAGAGAAATGAATGAAGGGAAGTAACTGATAATAAGAAAAAGAAAAAAATACGAATAGAAGAGAAGATAGAGAGAAAAGATATGAAAATTATGCAAATGAAAACATATACAAGACGACTAATCAAAAAAGAACACGTATATCAATCAAAAGAATAGAAATTAGAGGAAAACGTGAAGAATGAAGAAAAGATTGAACGAAGCAGATGAGGAAAAAGAAAGAAAATCACAGGCAATGAAGGAAAAACAATACACATATCATTCTACATTAAAGATGAAAAATAAGAAAGAATTTTATAAAAAACGTGAAGAATGAAGTAAAGCTTGAAAGCAGAAAAAAAAGAAAAAAGAAGAAAATTCTGAAAATGAAGAAAAAAATATCAATCTGTATCAAAGACGAAGAAAGAAAAAAAGGAGTGAAAAAGATTTTTTAAAGAGATATGAATATGGAGAATGGAAAAACAAGCAATAAACAATTCCATCTGCATTAAAGATGAAAGAATACAAATTAAGGAAAGACGTGAAGGATAAAGAAAATAATGACATAACGAGAGAAAGAAAAACTCTGAAGACACAAAGAAATTAGAAAAAAAGAAAGGAGGAAATGAAAATTTTGTCTATCACGAGAGAAATGATTGGAAAAGATGGTTAAAATAAAACGAAAAACTGAGAAAGTGTCTAGCGGCTTATGGCTGCACACGGATATTTTCGAAGTGTTTATTTTGGACGCCAGTGCTGGGCCATCAATATATCTAACGGTGTAATTGCTGCTTTTCCCTGACAGGGAGGTCTGTTGACGTGATATTATAGTCCCTACGTTAGCTGAGCCGACAGACTACAGCTTCATCATCTCGACAGACACGTCTGAGGTGTGGCCAGCCGTCCGACCGACCGACAACTAAAAACTGTCACGTTACGGGGGAAACTGAGAAGAAGGCGGGTAACGAGGGTTTTACAAGATTGGGATTTTGAAAGGGAAGGGAGGAGCAAAGGAGAGAAAAGGGAGGGGGTCGGTGAAGAAACAGCACATGAAGAGAGAAAAAATGGATAGAAGAGACGAGTGGGTAGAAACGTTGGTTAATAAAAGAAAGAAAGAAGGAAAGAAAGAAAGAAAGAAAGAAAGAAAGAAAGAAAGAAAGAAAGAAAGAAAGAAAGAAAGAAAAGAGGAAGAAAAAACAAGTAAACCAAGAGCTAAGGATGGGGAATCTGCGGAGGGACAAACCAGAGATTTAAAAACCAAGGAAAGTTTAGAAAGGAATGAAGGAAAATTGGACAAAAATATGCAAAAGTAATGGCGATAGAGACAATACTCTTCGGATATTTGAGAAGCAACGCAGTAAAAAAGAAAGAAAGAAGCAAGCAAGGGAAAAATAGAATAAAGGAGAAAAGATGGAAGGAAGGAAGGAAGGTAGCAAGAACGCGAGGAAGAAAGTATGTGGTAGCAAGACAGGAAGGAAGGAGTGGAGCAAACAAGAAAGAAAGGATGAAAGGAGTAAGGAGGGAGCAAGGAGAGATGGAAAGTAAAGGATGAACGATTGAAGGAAAGAAGCATGGGTAGAAAGAAGGAACGAAGAAAGTCAGGAAGACAGGAAAGAAGAAGGTGGGAAAAAAGAAGGAACGAAAGTTTGATAACAAGAAAAGATGGTACAAACATTTTTTTTTTATTAAATGATGGAAACAAAGGCAAGATAGTTATGTTTTGAACTGAGAAATTTAACATAGGAAGCGTCCAAAATCACCCCCAAAAGATGATTGGGCAGGTTGAGTTTTTACAAAAATCAACGACTTTGATTTTATAGCTTTTGTATTATTCAGTCAATAATAAAATTCATGTCAGTTTGTAGAGACCTTCATTGTGAGTAACTTTTCAATCAAAACGACTCACGAAAATTGCTCTATAAAACGCTCAATACAAATTTCAGGGAATTCTCACTTAAAAATTGATTATACGCATTGCATGCCTACACCGTAGAAGGGAATCACACCAAACTTTCCATTTAGACTCAATTTGACTCTGTATTTTGGAGTTTTTTTCAAAGAAACGAGTATTCTCAAGTTTGTAAACACATAACGATAGTTTTAGTGTTAGAAATGGAAGATTAGGAAAGTTAGATATAGATGATTTATCTTAGAAAACAAGCAATTTCAAATACATCTAGCTCCATGGTGTTGTAATTGTCTGGCGATGATGATGTGGTGTCTACTTATTAATTATAATGAAAACTGGAAAGGTAAGAAAAAATGCGTATTCACACATCATGGTGAAATAATTGTAAAACCTTATCTAATATCGGACAAGAGATATCGTAACATAAAATTCGCGAAAAAAATATCAATGTAGTAAATGTAATTTAGTTGCGTATTACAACTTTACAGAGGTTATTACAAAATCAAAATTGTCCTTGTGTTTAAAAACTCATCTTACCAGCATCAAGGACCGCACCTGTCCGATTATCTTTTTGGATGATTTCCCTGCTTCACTTTGGTAAGAATTTGTAAATGTAGACTAATTGGCATGTAGTTGTTTTTGGGTAAAGAAAATCCCATCATTTTGAAAAGAAGGGTCTATAACAAATGCACCCTCCCGATAGTCACATATGAAAATGAAACATGGACCCTCAACAAAAGATGGACCCGCAAACTGAGAAAAGTACAACGTGCACATCAAAGAGCCATGCTCAACATCACATGGAGATATCACAAGACAGCGCAGTATAACAGAGAAAAAACAGGAGTCTGGGATATCGGAGAATCCATCCGAAAATCTGAATGGCAATGGACTAGTCATGTTGCACAAATGACAATCAACCGATGGACATTACGACCCACAGCATGAATCCTAAGAGATCATAAGCGAAGCTGTGTCCGGCAAAATATAAGATAACGTTACCAAATGGATAAGTTTTCGAAGTATTGGCTCTGAGACACCCACTATAGAGAGGTCTGGCGAATCATGGGCAAGGTCCATATCCAACGACAGACGCTAAAAGGCTACTGCTGCTGATGATGACGATCCGAGCTTCCTATGTTTCGAACCTTCCCTTTTACCCTTACGTGCTACTATAAATTGCTATTTTGTGCCACTGTATGTATATTTTTTGTCTATTTTATGTTAAAACATTCTTGTTCGATATTTTTCGAAGTTTTCACAATTGTATTATCACATTATGCAGGTACACATATCCTTACTGGTATAAAAGACTGCAGAATTCCACGTTTGAGGAAGCAGGAACAATGAAGAAAGAAAGAATCAAAGAAACAAAGCGAGGACGAAAAAAAGTTTTTATAGAAAAACAAAAAAGAACGAAGGTGGATTGTAAGAGAGTAAGGGTGAAAGATGTAAGAAGATGAAGAAAGAGTAAATGAGTAAAGACAGAATAAAACAGATGGAAACACCGAGAGAAAAAAGAAAGAAAGAAAGAAAGAAAGAAAGAAAGAAAGGAGGAAGGAAAGAGAAGTTTCTAAAAAATCAAAGAATAACAACAGATCTAGCCAAGTAAGGAAAAAGTATAAGAAGAGAAGCAAATATGAAAGAATGAAAGGAACGAAGAAAGAAAGGAAGAAAAAAGAAAGAAAGTGAGAAAAGAACAAAGAGATACAAAGGAAGAAGTAAGAATGGAAGGGAGGAAGGAAGGAAGAAGGACGGAAGGAAGGAAAAAGAGAAAGGCGGGAAACAGGGTTTTTGACTTTATAGGAAAGTGCTTTTACGGAAAATATTACAATAGGTGAAAGGAAAAGTTCGGGCTTTACAAAGAATTCAGAGCAAAAAGCCCTTTAAAAGTGGAAATTTATTGAAATATGTTGGATTGGATACAAACAATCAGGCTGGTTTCATATATTAAAATGAAGAATATAGGATTGGGTCTGGTTAGTTACTCAATAGAAACCGGCATGTGACCAATGCATACCATGTTGGAGTTGATCATTTAGGAAAAATTGTAACTCAGGGTGATCAATGAATGAGTTACTCTTCTCGCCTTGGGTTGGGTGGTGATCACATAAATGTCTGAATTTTCAGTTGTGATCATAAACTAAGTCTGGATTTTTAGTAGTGTTGTCAAAAAAGTCTGTATTTTTAAAAGTGATCACAAAAATGTCTGAATTTTCCATAAGAACAAGCAGACACGAATTAAAGGATTAATTTAGCATAAACTTACTCTGCAAACTCAACTCTAGTGGGGTTGAAAAAAATTGTTTTTTCTAGACTTAGTATTGAGAAAGTTCAGCCCTCTAGCCCCAATGGTACGGCCTATACACGTGATACGTAGGTAAATAGTCAGCCAGACCAACTGGGAGACTGAAAAGAAAATCATGTTCACAATTTTGATGACAATTTTGGTTGACAGTTTCTGAAAAGAAGAAAAGAATCAGGAAAGTTGATTTTTTTTATCAAACTTCAAGTCCCGTTGAGCGATCTAAGTCTGCCCGAAGTAAGCTTAAGACATGGGGTTGATTGGCCATTGCCAACAACGTAGGCTTATGATGTGTTGTACGGACGAGAGATAGATTCGTGTTTTCCCAAAGGGCAGTAGTTTCAAGAGAACGCAAACTGTCTGAACTGTGATTTGAACTCGGCTCGCCGATCACATTCTCCACGCAGTTAACTGCTTAATACCAAGAAGGTTACGCAATGCCATTAGAGAAAAACAGCAAGAGAACTAAAAAGTGAGAGAAATAGAAAGAAAGAGTGGCGTTATGAACCAGTGCAAAGGGAAAAAAGAATGAAAAGAATGAAAAAGAAAGTGAGAATATATAAAGAAAGAAGGGCTTTACGAGAACAGAAAGGGGAGAGAAAGTTCAAGGAATAGTGAAGAAGAAAGAACTTTTAAATTAAAAGGATAAGTGGAGGATGAAATGAGCAAGGTAAGCAGAGAACGAAAGGTGCAGAAAAAGACATAACATGAGCAAGGTAAGAGAAGTTGATAGAAACAAAAGGAAAGAAAAAGATAAGACGAAAAAGAAAAGTGCAGGAAACGATTCTTGCATTAAACGCGATAAAAACAGGAAAGGAAAAAGAGAGAGAGACTCGACGTTGCAAGTCAATAAGTTTCAATTAAAGAAAAAATATGGCCAGAACATATTATATTCAAGATATTGTGGATGTTTCCATTGAAAAATATCAAAAGAGTGAAAAGAAACATATCGAAACCTTATGATTCTGGAGAATCTAGATGTTATTAATAAACCCGTCAGAAGTAGCACCTGCCCCCAACCCCAAAGTAAAAAAAAATTTTGTTTTTTTTCCTCAAAATAAAGAAATTTTCGTACAGAATGGATCTTGTGGAGTATTGATACCAATTTTCAAGTCTGTAGACAAAACAGTATGGCCAGGAGCGCTGGAATACACAAACACTTAAACAAACACACCAAATAAATAAATACACGCACGTATAAAAAAAAGATAGAACATTTCACCATCTTTGATGGCTACGATTGTGAGGTCGTACTGAAAGTCAGTAACTAAGAATGATGTAAGAAGTTGAGGGGAAAGAAAACAAAAAAGTTGAATAATATAAGAAAGAAAGCCCAAGTCAAGGGATAGAAAAGAAAGAAAGTGTTTAAAAGAAGAAAGATTGCTGACAAGAATACAACATATCTGAGGCAAAATGCACATAGAAAGGTCAGAAAAAAGAAAGACTAATAAGAAAGAGGGAGGCCAACAAGAAATAAAAGGGAGGGGTCTGAGAAAAGCAAAAAGATTCCTGCGAAGGTGACCTTTGATATGAAACCCTAACAGACAAGTATGAATTGGCAGGAAATAAGAGTGATATAAAAAAAAAAAAGAACGAAGATATGGTATTTAGGGATGTAAAGATGGTTGGAACATAAAGAAGAATGTGAGCCATGGTGTTTAGAGGTTGGGGAACGGAAGAAAAGGAGAGTAAGGATGATTTCAGAATTAGTAAGATTCAACCATTAAAAGGAAGAACAAAAAAGACAAAGAAAGAAAGAAAGAAAGAAAGACAGAAAGATTCCAGAAGAGAGACTGCAGTATGGTAGGATAGATAAAAAAAAAGAGAATAAAAACAGAGAAGACTGAAAGAAACATAAACTGGAGAAGAATGTTGATTGGAAAATAAATGAATAAGCAAAGGAAGAGAATTCCTATTTTTAAGATTAAGATAGAAAACAAGATTTTAAAAAAGGAATAATTATAAGAAAAAAAAAAGAAAAAAAAGAAGTAAAGTGTCAGAAATCAAAAAACGAAAAACAAAAAAAAATTCCAAAAAGCATACACGAGAAGAAAGAAAGAAAGTGATTTGAAGTAACGTACAGATACTAAGAAGATGAAAAATTCTGGGTGGGAAGAAAAAGTAGTCCGATAGTCACCTATGGAGCTGAAACATGGAACCTTACCGAAAAATTGATACCCAAAATGAGAAACCATGCAACGTGAACAGGAGAGAATCGGGCTCAACATCACAAGGAGAAAATAACAGCTCAGTACATTAGAGAAATAATAGGAGTCCGCTATATCATAGAATCCATTGGAAGGCTCAAACAGCAAAGTAATTTGATAAAAATGGTAAAGTACCAAGAATCAGACGGCCGCTGGACATCACGATTCACAATGTGGATATGCAAGACTGTGGCCAGTAACATATAAGATGGCGTGACTAACTAAACAAGTTCAGAAAGAACTGACTCTGCGACACCAACGATATAAAGGTTAGCCAAATCTTGGGGGAGGTCTATGTCCATCAACAGACCCTGAAAGGATGTTGATGATCTATAATATGATGATGGAAGGCGGCTGGAAACCTTTCAAAAAAGTATTTCGATATCTGAATTTCGAATGAAGTTAAGGGACAAAAGATTGAGGATAAGAACAGAGGCAGAGTCAATCAATTTGAAAAGGAATATTATTTGGTTGCTGCAAAACTTATCTATGCAGCAGTTTTAAAAGAATATTCTCCATGTTGATTGATCCAGGGATCAAAGTTTGATTTTTTTACTCCCTGCGAATGCACACTAACTCTCTATTAATCTGTGCATTGCATCACAAAATCTTTGTTCTTTTTTCTTCTGATATCTAGCATTTCTTGGGAGTACCGACCATGCAAGAAGTATTGCACGGAGTGAAACAATAGTCTGAATACAGGAAGATACACTGCGTGTAAAGAAACCACAAATCCCCACTACATGACCGTTTGTCCCGTCATATTTACAAGATGAAGACAAGCATTGTCATGCAGAATCATTACCATCCAACTATGTGCCTCTTGAGTATTTTTTCTTATCCAATGCCTTGTTCAACAAGCTGATTGCTTAATAAAACATTAGGCGTCACCAGTTTTTCAAGGTTCAAGTCGGGGGTTCTTGAGCTACACCTTCCAGTGCATCCACTCATCCTGTCGGGTGTGTGTCAGCGTACCTACAGGGATACCATAGGAAATACATGTATATAGATAGATAGATAGATAGATAGATAGATAGATAGATATGTAGTATATTCAGTAGTTTCATTCAATTCAA
Source organism: Thysanoteuthis rhombus (assembly GCA_963457665.1). Lineage (NCBI taxonomy): Eukaryota > Metazoa > Mollusca > Cephalopoda > Oegopsida > Thysanoteuthidae > Thysanoteuthis > Thysanoteuthis major. The sequence continues at coordinate 42,133,037 of OY735223.1, forward strand.
TTTTGCATTTTTTAATGATGTGGATAACGTCTGTTCTTTTCAGAGAGCATTTGAATGCCATTAAAAGTTTCAAATTAATACATTTGCACATAAATTCCGTTTAGATTGAGATTTCATACGTCCGGGGTGAAGAAATGGTCTTCTTTGTTTTGTATTCTCGCAAAAGATCCATTTTTCATCACCAGCGAACATCTTGTCCAAAATGATTTTTCTGTGTCAAGCAAGTAGAGAAGACAAGTGCTTAAATGGTGACTAATGATTTGTCCCTTGGGTTCCTGTCGGGCTTATTTTCTTAACATCTGATCTTTTTGAGAGTCTTGCGAAGAAAACTGGTTGCAGAAAGCAATGAAGAACTTCGTAAACAGCTATGACACTGTTCACAATAATTTTGCAAAAGATAGCACAAGGAACACTTGACAACCAAATAATAAAGACAGGTAAAGTTCATCACTCAAATCAAGCCGTCATGTGGCCAACATCTTTTGACAGCAAACTGTGTAGGGGTAAAAGGATAAAAAGAAATGAGTTCAATGAATAAGATACTTTATTAGCCTTCTGTTGTGCCGTTATCACTAGGATGAATTTTTTCTAGGCACAGTAAGAGAAAATATAAAATATCAACCCTCTAAGACCAATCATTAACTGAAGAAATCTATTTGGGCTGTTTTAGTGACAGCTATGGTTGACAGTTTCTAACAGAAATGGGATTCTAGGAGGCTGGGAGTCTTTGAGATAAGCAAGACGTGTCTAGTGTCATTGTTAGGAACTCATCGCTCTAAAACGTTCGGTGGAGTAGAGAGTTGAGCCCCCCGCCCCCATCCACACACAGAGTGGCTGTCTGTAATGGCACAATGCCAGAATAAACTAAGCTTGGTAAGTATATATATATATATATATATATATATATATATATATATATATATATATATATATATATATATATATATATATATGAGAAGATAAGGCGGACAAAAGAGAGATTTAGGATAGAAATGTTGAATTAAGGTTTTTATCACAATGATTTAATGGTTGGAAAAACACAGTGCGCCCCAAAAGTAACACCTGATTTGTCCCCAAACAATTTTATTGATGCAATAAACAAACTCAAGTTCTAATAAACATAGACATATGTAATGCGTTACAATTAAGGTTTAATGTGACTAACGTCCATTTCGATTTATTCAGTGGGTGAGCTACTGATCTGTACACATTCTGAAAAAGTTCAACGTTGATGGTGGCAACCATCTCTTCTATTCTAGGTTTCAATTACAGTATGGTGGCTGGCTTCGTATAATACACCATGTTCTTTAATACTACCCATAGAAAGAAGGCTACAGGGTCTCAGTTATGTGATCTCACCAGCCAATCAATAGCTCCATTTTATAACTTTTAGGACTAATCAGGCGATGATTTGGAAGCACCCTGTAGTAAGCAGGAATCAGAAAGGCTAATTTGCTTAAATTTCTTTTTTTAAAAATCAAGAATAAAATAAAAGGTGACAGAATGTCTGGAGACCAAATTAGTCCATGGTCGTCTAGCATCAATTTATTTATTATCAATTTCAAAAAAAGCTCGGTATATTTAACTGATCGTTCCAATAGTGATGTTTTTTTCACAACATTCATGTGTGTCTATTACTGATAATTCCACTCCAAACTTATGGAAATTCTTTTTTTCACAACATCATATAGTTATTTTATTACGAGCTTTTCTCATTTTTTTAACGTTACTTTCTATCACAATGGCCAACCATTATCTTATTATCAAATATCCCTGAAAAAAAAACACAACTATATCTGAACCTCTATGATGGTCTTTTGATTCAAATTGTCAACAGGAAATAAATGGGGGAGTTGATTGTTACAGACAGGAACAAATCACAATATATATATATATATATATATATATATATATATATATATATATATATAACGCTCCCTTATTCAGGGTTGAGCACTCTTCAAGTGAGGTAACGTTCATTATAAGATTATGCAATGCCCTTCCAACTTAGGAATAGAGCACTCTGGTGGATGGGGAATATATGCGTGAGTAAATATATCACTTAAATTCAACCTTACTGACCGTCCAGTTCTGCATTCGACTGCGGTAAGATGTCAGCCACTTGGTCTGGAGCGAAAGTTTCGATCCAACCTCGTGGTACTGGATGGGACAATGGATAGTCTATAGCCACACAAGAGTTATGATACAACAAAACAGCTGTCTATGGATGAAACAATAATATATATATATATATATATATATATATATATATATATATATATATATACACACACACACATATATATATATATATATATATATATATAAGTTGATTAAATTACCATAAGTTGGTATCAAACCATCGATACGAAGAGATCCAATGAAAATCAAACCAACCAGCTTTGCTCAGCAAGAATAGTTTGTTAATCATTGCAATACAACGCGCATTTTGATTCGCTTTAATTATATATTTGATTATATATTTTCTATCACATCATTTTTAACATGAAAGTTTGATATCTGACTATCAATAGAACGGATCCTATTGGGGATCTGAACCCCTAACTTCCTTTATTCATGTGATATTGCAATACAACGTGCATCTCGATCCACGTTTGATGATCTAATTTCTATTTTATTACTTTTATCGTGGAAATGTCGTATCAGGCCATCAATAGAATGGATATGATAAGGATTTAAACGACTAACTAACCTTTTTTCATTCATATGATATTAACTAAGTATAGTTTGGTATCAGAACGTTGACAGTGGGGGTTCCATTGAGGATCAAACCCATTTACAACACACAGCAAGATTAGCTGATCATTGCTATACAACGTGCATACTTATCCGTTTGTCCTTTTAATATGATTTGGTAATTCAGCATAGTTTGGTATTAGACTATCTATTGTAAGAGATCTAGCAAGAAACAAACCCTCTAATGGGGGTTGCATCAACTCATCAATGTTGGCAAATCCTATGTAGATCAAATCAACTGATATTGGCTGGCAGTTTTAGTTTGCTGATTATTGCTGCACCACGCATGTTTTGAACCATTCTTTCTCACATGATCCATTCGTTAATGGCAGCGGAAAAATCATACATTTGCATTGAGAGGATGTTTGTAATCGTTGGATTTTTTCTTTTAGAGAATAGATACCAATTTTGTTTACCGTAAAGAGTGTATTGTTTGAAGTGGTAGGTTGAAAGTACTTGGTTCAGTACAAATCTTAACCCCAGCCCCAATAGAATAGTCTGGTGTTACGACCAGCGAACTAAGAAGCTTACACTATTGAGTAGATTACTAGTTTTACTCAATCATATTAGAGTTGTCTTTGATCACAATACACTAATTTCATTGAACAAGCCGGTAATGACGGCGATAGGTTGAATCCTGTCTTGTATGTGCGTACGTTTGTGAGCTCGTTTTTTTTTTTTTGTTTGTTTGTTAGCTGGTTTGTTCTCAAATCCTTTTTGATCTTTTCTGGGCTTTATTTTGACGGGTTTATTATTAAGAAGCATCTCCATTATCTAGATATTTCTAGATGCTTTTTTTCACTCTGTTTGAATGTTTAGTTTTGTTTTGTTTTTGTTTTTTCGAAAACGCCAGTGGTCTCGTAAATAATATCTTTTCAGACCATATTCATTTTTCGATGAATTATTGTTTTATATGACTTCGGATTTTAGCACTACAGCTGTTCAATTATTTACTGCGATGGCGAGTTTCATTACTAGTTTTTACACCGACTGATTATTTTTACTTGTTATCACGACACTATCATTATTTCATTATTCCTTATCACAATTATCATTTTATGACACTATAATCATTTTACGTGGATAGATAGATAGATACTTGGGTAGATTATTCAGCTATTTATCAATATATATATATATATATATATATATATATATATATATATATCAGATATCAACCTCATCCTCTATAACTTGATATGCACACAGAGAATAACACACATATCAATCCATATATCTTTCTATCTATCAATACACATACACATACATATATATATATATATATAAAACGACCTCATCCTCTATAAATTAATACGCACACAGAGACTAACACACATATCAATCTATATATCTTTCTATCAATACACATGCACACACACAAACATACACACACACAAACACACACACACACACAAACATACACACACAAACATACACACACATACACACACACATATATATATATATACACACACACACACACACACATACAAATTAATCCTACGTCTTTAGCAATCTCTTTGTCCTATGTTTTTTGTGTCTGTGTTTCCAGCCAGTCAACTCCTGTAATTCTATCTCTCATTATATATATATATATATATATATATATATATATATGTGTGTGTGTGTGTGTGTGTGTGTGTGTGTGTGTGTGTGTACGTGCTCACACGGGCTTCAGAAAAAATACGGCATGATCACATTAGAGTCTTTCGGTTAAGAAGGATTCTTTTTTATCAGTGATCGAAGGAAGATGAACGGGCTTAATATCATTATATACTTAGACAAAGCCTTTGACATGTGTTCAACAGAATAAATATAGTGAAAATCGGATAAAGAGGTAAGGTTTATATCAAGCACCGTTCAGACATTGACAGAGATTAACAATGGATCTTTTAAAAGATCATCTGGCCAAACGTCCTTGATTGACGGTTGAAGAGAAGTTTTGCACTCTATGCAAGTACAAACTATGCGACTGATCCTTGCAAAACATTGCCCTCTATTAACAAACACTTATTTCTCACCAATAACCTGCTGGTTATAAAATGAGAACATTTTACTTCTCTTCTCTAATACGCCTTAGTTCAAACTGTTCCGAATCCGTTTGTAGATCTGCCACGGTAGTTCTTCGATCTGGTTTCAAACCGTGGTTGAAACCCTGATTTAGTGGTTAAAAAATGAACCGTTGAACTAACCTTAACTCTGAGCGATTCGTTCAGCCGAAGGTGTAAAGATGTCCAACTGTGGTTTAAAACCAATTAAGAGAACTATAGATTTCAACAACTTTCGATGTTCATTTTAGCATGATTTATACATGCAATTTCTTTCATGAAATTTATCATTTATTTCCAACCATCATCATCATCATTATCAGTTTTGTATCGTCAATCTTTGGACGTAGATCTTCCCTAGTATTGGCCAGATCTCCCCATCATGGGCGTTGCGGAGCTGATACATCCTGAACTTGCCTAAATCGTCTCTCCATTTAGTATTCTGTCAGTCTCAGTTATGTATTTGTGAGTCGTGATGTCCATTGATTGTCTGACATTCTTGCAACATGACCAGTCCATTGCCATTTGAGTTTTCTTATTGATTATATGATGGCTTGGACTCCTGTTCTTTTTTCCCCGATATATTGCACTGACTTGTAATTTCTCCATGTCAGGTTGATCATGATTATTTCATGTGCACGTTGCATGCTCCTCAGTTTAAGGGTTAGTCCCTCGGTTATGTTCCATAAATCTCCATTTATTATGATATGATTTATGTAATATAAATTCTATACAGTTTTTTGGTGTTTTGTTTTTTTTTATACAAAAAAAGAAAAACCTTTACTTATTCACGTTATCCCTGTTGCATGTTGTGTAACCCTTATTAGTTTTGTAAAGACAAGCCTTGGTGCCATGAATAGGATTTATTAAACAAATATCCAAAAAGGTTCATTCACTCGAATATCTACATGTAGTAACATAGCGAATACAGTTGAGAGCAAAAAATTATGAAGCAACATTCGAAATGTGAATTTACCACTTAAATAGTAATGGGCTGGTCATGTTACAAGAATGGCAGACAACCGATGGGCATCATGATTCCAAAAATGTATCCCCACGGATCACATGCGTCACTTAAGCCGGCAGAATACACGATGAAAAGACAAAATAAACAAGGCCAGAAAGTATTGGCTCTGTGACGCCAATGATAAAGAGTTTAGGCGAATCCTGTGGAAGGTCTATGTCCAACAACAGACAATAAAAATGATTATGATGATGATGATGATGATGAATTGAACCCGGTATATTCAATCACAGCCTTTTCTCAGCCCTGCCATCTGACTTTACCACTTCTCCACCAGTTAGCCTCGCTCATTTTATGCGTTAAAACTGAATATATAATGTGCTCAGAAAAATGTAATGATTAATTGCGAGAAAAACCTTTTAAACAAGTTTTGGTTCTCAATCTATTTTATAAATAAAAAAGGAAGTTAATCTCTCTGGTCAAGAATAAACTCAAATGTTACTGGAATAGAGCTATTATATATAAGATATAAATGCATTGTTCATTTTTATACTGTAATGAATCGTAAAAATATGGTAATGCATACCTCTAAAGTTGAGAACCACTGATTCATTATATACCTCCTGTATGGATCTCCCCCAAGTTCATATATCATGGTATATGAAGCGTTTTCAAAAAAACTCACATTATTTTGGGTTGTAGCTCTTCAAAATTTAGGATCCAAGATTTCGAAGAGAGGCACCAAAGAAAATTCTTAATTTTCCTCATTTCAGCAGGTTTCATAAAATACATTTCTGTTCAATCATTTACTCAAAGCGCATATAACGATTGTTTTGAATAGATTTACCAATTAATCGGAAATTAAAAAAATTCCCGTCATTGAATTCCTCAGTTAAATGTCTGTTTTATTGTGATCCGTGGCTAGTCGGTCCTATCTGGGATTTCTGCCTTTGTTTCTCAAATGGCTATCTTATAATGGATAACTAGAGCAGATAAGGAATTTTATCTTGCAACGGATAACAAATATTCTTTGTTAGTTACTGCAATTAACGCGTTTTTGGGGTTTTTTTTTCAATTCAAAAGTTAAAAGCAATCCAAAGCTTTTCCCAACATGCACAGATTTCAACCCAAATAAACTACTGCCCTTGTGATTATTGGTTTTGTAATTTTCTTTTGGTCTTGAAACCTCGTCTTATACACGAATATATGTCTCATTGGTGGTGAATTAGTCGTTAGATGATTTTGTTAGTCACAGGAAATAATTAAAGTCCATAAGCCTCAAAAGAAAAGGAGATCAGGATATCTTTTCTTTTTTTTTTTCTGCTGACAGAAAATTCGATTTGTGGTGTTAGTTTTTGGTCCAATTTTAACAGCAATTTGATCTTGGAGAATCAAAACATTTCAACCACTCTCCCAAAAGGCCAGTTTTGTATATCTGTTCAGTTTGATTTTAGATCACTCAAATTGTCAGATTTTTGGAACTTTGCCTATGGAAGAGGCTAAAGCCGTCAAAAGTCTCAAAAAGAAATCTGCATTGTACAGCATAGAATATTTAGACTTTTTCTTTCGTCTCCGCCAATGCAAATTGTTACGTTAAGTATATCTCTGTAGTTCCTTCGAAGTTACTAGGTTATAGCCTAGGTTTTGGGTTAGCATATGATGTTTTTCTTCTTTGGATAAATTGACCAATTAGCTGCAGATGACAGAAATTACCGTCGTAGCACTTCTCTGTGAAACGTCCGTTTTATTGTTATCGATGGTATGTCAGTCTTATCTGGGGTTCAAGTCTTTGTTATAAAATGGATATCTTTTAATGGATAACTCACAATTGATGAGGGACTTTATCTTTGTTTTCATGATGGAGACCAACGGAAAAGACCAATGTTCTGGGATCTTTTTCGACGAGAAAAAGAAAACAAAACTTTATGTCCAAATTTCTTTTCAGATGGAATGTTTTATTAATTGTATTTGGTACAACCAGACACTCTTGCTCATTCTTCACGATGTTTCATCCTTTTACACCCCGACCTTCATTGGGTGTTTTATTTATTAAAATAAAGTATGAAGAAGGCTTTGAAAAGATAATCACTACAGTCGAAGAAAATAGCTTGGCTATCAATCATCATCATCAACAGCATCATCATCAGTCTTTCAACGTCCGTCGTCGGACATAGACCTTCCCCAGGATTTGCCACACTTCTCTATCATGTACGTCGCGGAGCCACTACTCTCTGAATTTGTCTAGCTCGTCCCTCCATCTAATATTCCGCCGGCCTTGGCTCCGCACGTGATCTCAGGGGATCCATGTCGTGAGTCACGATTTCCATCGGTTGTCTGTCAATCTTGCACAATGGCCAGCTCACTGCCATTTGAGTTTTTTTCTTGGATTTTATCATCTCCCTGACTCTTGTCTTTTCCTGGATGTACTGTGCTGTCTTGTGGTCTCTCCATGTGAGTCCCAGCATAATCATTTTATGTGCACGTTGCATAGTTTTCAATTCGCGGATCTGTCTCCTGGTTAGGTTTCATGTTTCAGCTCCATAAGTGACTATTGGGAGAATGCATTGGTTATACCCCCTTCTTTTCAGGATTTATGAGATCCTCTTATTTTTGAAGGTTGAGCTTGCTCTGCCAAAGGAAATTGAAACCAAGTCATTCTTTTTCATTTCAGGCTACTGTACTTGAGAATTCTGGTCGTTGGATTTTGGTTGGATATAATCAAAAGCTCTGATTTCCTTTCGTATTGCTCATGACCTTATTGGGGATTTGAAAAACTTACATGGGAAACACTACTTCAATACAGTGAATAGGAAATTGCTGATCAGTTTTTAATGTTTTCTTCTCTCATTCATAAAAGTGCATGTCACCTTCGTACGGAAGTTGTCAGCCTTTGAACCGGCATCTCACCATTAGGAAAATTTCAATAGGCATTGTATTCACTTTTTGCACTGCTTTTGTGGGTGCTTGTAGAACGTTGATTGGTAAGCGAGACCCTCAGGCCGTTACAGCTTTAGTACGATCTATTTACTGCACACTGAATTTACGCAAATTTCAAGTTTTATATTTTTTCGTCGGGTGTAATTTTGCAAAGATTAAGCCTGGGCTTATCCGTCATATGGACATTAGGATCTACTCGTTATGTTTTTCTGTTTGAAAAAATAAAAATTCTTCAATCAGGGATTCAAATTCAGATTGAATGTTCTACATTTGAATATGTTGAACTTAAACGAAAGTTATTTCAATATTAGATAATGGTCAGTATTCATTATGATAATGAATAATTTAGAATATTTACATTTAAAAAAGTGAAATAATCAGCTTCAAATATAATCAAATATAATGTACAACCGTGGCAGGCCCCTTGTGTTATTTTGAGTGTTTTCCTTAAAGAAAGAAATGAAGTCGCTTTTTTAATTCCAAGGTCGAGGCTAGTGCACAAGCAAGTTACTCTTAATGCTGAAGATTTAGGGCCACTGTTAGAAATCATGAATGAAGCATTTATGTCAGTGTTTGTGTTCTTAGTAATTTCAAAGCAATAAGTAGTGTCTATCATTTCATTTTAAGGCAATAGGGAGGTTTGAATCTAGGGGACTGGGGCACATTTCGAGAGTTGTATGTTGGCTTGCTAAAAGGGCAAATAACTTAGCAGCCGGATGTAAGTATTATGATCCATGGTGGATGTCTCATACGAGAGGCATTGTGACGAACTATATTTTTAATGTTTAAACAGAATCTTAATATATAAGACTACGATTTGTAAATATCAGAATACAGCCAGCTGATTGTTGATGAACTCTGCAAATACTGTTTACTCTTTCAAGACTAACTGAAACTTCTAAGTCAATCAAGGCTTGAATTTAAAAAAGATGCAATGAATGCATCCTCCCGATAGTCACCTATGGAGCTGGACCATGGAACCAAACCTAGCGTCACACATGAAAACTGAGAAGCGTGCAATGCGTGCAATAGAGAATCGTGTTCAACATCACATTGAGACATCACAAAGCAGTACAGTATATTAGGGACAAGATAGGAATCCAAATCATTAGGGGAAACTCAAATGGCAATGGATTAGTCATGTTGCATGCTGAATGGTAGACATCCAACTGACATCACGACTCACACCTTGGATCCCTAGAGATCACATGTGTAACCAAGACCGATAGAATATGAAATGGCGAGACAAACTAGACAGGTTCAGAAAATATTGGCTCTGTGACGCCAATGATAGAAAGATATGGCGAATCCTGGGGAAACTATAAGTTCAACGACGGACAATGAAAAAATGACCATGAAAACATGTTAATTTTGATTTGATGGCACCTGATAATTATTCTTTTACTGAGCAATAGCTTTTCCATCGTTTGGAAAGACAGTATCACAATGAAGTGCATTTTTCTTTGATTTTGCCAATACGTCTTTCCTATTCATGTAATGCAAACCAATTTCCTAGAATGACATCTGGTAAATTATTCTTCACTTCATTTTTTGTGACATATACGCCTCAGCAGACTCATTTAACCGAGTAGTCGTAGAAACCTCAGGATATATATATATATATATATATATATATATATATATATATATATATATGATAAGAAGTGTATTCACTACTCAAACAAGCTTATGTTTTGCCTTCTTTAGGCCTCTTATACTGAAGAGGCCTAAAGAAGGTAGAAACATAAACTTGTTTGTGTAGCAGATCCACTCCCTATTACATTTCCAGCTCTATTCTAAAACAACTTAACTCTCGGAGTATAAATTTGAATGTATGTGATGAAATAAATCCATCACATATTGCAAACCTGATTTTTACTATATATATATATATATATATATATATATATATATATATATATATATGTATATATATATATATATAATTGTGTTATCCACAGACAACTGTTTCGATGCATTACAACTCTCCTGTGTGGCTATAGAATCGATATCCCTTCCAGGACTGCTAGATGGAGTTGAAACCATCGCTCTGGAGGCAGATGTTCTATCCCTGCCCTACGCAAAACTGGGCGCTCTCGATGGAATTAAGCAATACACCAATTCACGCATGCTTCCCCATCTACAAGATTGCTCAATTCCAGAGTTGGAAAAGCATTCAAAAGTTACTTATAGCAGATGAGTGTCCTACCTAAGCGTCCTAAACCCTAAAGAAGGAAGCGTTGATTACAATTAATAACTGTGATATATATGTATATATATATTTAATAATAGTTTCGAAAGAGCTTTGCAAATCTAAAATTATCAACCAAAAAGAAAAGGAATGATATAGATTTCTTTAATTTTCAATGCAGACTTGCTGGTTGGCTTGCTTGCTATGTATGTATCACGTGTACAGGTTGCATTGATAGAAATAAAGTGTTGGAAATTAAAACATTAGTCCTTATCATGTATAGAAAAAAGAGATATCTTTTTAACTCCCTCCGAATAGGTTTCAAGTCAGGGGTTCAATTTCAAATGTACATTTGTGTTAAATTGAACTTTTAGTGTGTGTCCAGCACCGTTCTCGTTTGTTGACCATCGAGCAAATGGCCAGAAGATTAAATTATCCATTGAGTACCCTTCTTCAGAATTTTATAATTGAGCACCGCCAAACAGGATGCTGCCAAAAGACGTTGGTCATGGGACAATTTCTAATGAATGACTAACTATATCTTTTGTTGTTTGGGTTTCTTCCCGATCTTATTTAGCGCGGCTGCATGTATAGAAAATTCATCTTTTGTTATGCATCTCACAAGGACTTTTAGAGGCATACAATATCAATTGAACAAGCAACTATAAAGCACATCAACATATTATTGATACAAGTACGTAGATATATTAATGCATATGTAAATATGAATGATATATACGAAAATGACACCTCTTATATATATATATATATATATATATATATATATATATATATATATATATATATATATATGCACACATGCATATAACACGGCTTCCGATTTTTTCAATAGTTCATTACCGATGTGTGTGTGTGTGTGTGTGTGTGTGTGTGTGTGTGTGTGTGTGAGTGTGTGTGCGTGTGTGTCTGTGTGTGTGTGTGTGTGTGTATTAAATTAAAATATAAATGTAATATTACTTTATGCTGGAAGTGGCGTAACGGTTAACGGTGCAGACAAAGGAATCATCGAGGCCAAGACTGTTTACGTATTCTTTGCACTAATACCCCTGGGAAAGACATTTATCTATATGTTCCCCCCACCTCAGCTATGAGGAAAATAGCAAGGCAGGCTGGTATAAATAGACTGTTATAGATATGAACGGACTCAGATAGATATCAACTGACATAGATTGATAGATCCAGGCATGTTTATGTAGAGAAGAAATAGAAGTAATGAATATATTACAAATTAGACGCTCCTCGAATGAAAAGGAATGACATTGACAGAATACATAATTAGGTACTTGGAGATAGCACGATAAACAAGCCAGCCGTGGAGGGAGACAACTATAATTACTGCAAAGCACTTAATCACCTTCCACAAAAAAAGAAACACAACCAGTCAGGCACGAAATTTGCATCATCATCAGCTGCAGCAGCAGCAGCAGCAGCGTTTTAGTGTCAGTAGTTGGACATAAACATTCCCTAATTTTCACCAGACCTTTCTGTCATGGGCGTTACGGGACCAATTGCTTGGCAAATCTGTCATACTATCGTACGTTTTGTCAGCCACAGTCCTGCATATGGTCTCTGGGGATCTGCATTGTGTGTCGTGACGTCCTCCAGTTGTCTGACATTCTCGCAACATGACTAGCCCATCGCCATTTAAATTTTCTTATGGATTTATATATCTCGGACTCGGAGAGTTTTTCTATGATATATTGTGCAGTCTTTTGATCACTAGATGTTACATTGAGCATGAAAGTTGAGCACGTTGCATGGTTCTCAGTTTGAGGGTTAATGTTTTAGTTTGGTTCAATGTTTCAGCTCCATAGGTGACTATCGGGAAGATATATTAGTTGTATACTCTTCTTTAAGGGACCAGTGAGTTTTTTTCTCGTTTTTGAAAGGTTTAGTTTGCTCAACCAAAAGCTTGCTATTCATGAGTGATTATTCGCTTACACAATTTCTCACACCTAATTTCTCCAATCTCATCTTCAGTGTCTTTGGTACGGTTCTGATTATTACTTGTACTACCCTAACTTTCATGTTCCACACCATCACTTCTCTTGTCAGATCCAGGTATCTTTCCAGTTTTCCACTCTCTTTCCTCTTTACTTTATAGTCTGCAAGTACATCCACGTCTATTATTTAGCTGGTTTTTCTCTTCTTGTCTACGATTACGAGGTCCAGTCTTCTCGCTTGGATCAGGGAGTCTGTTTGGAGGTCAAAGTCCCAAAGTAATTTATGGTTTCCATTCTCCGAGGCTGTCTCCGGTTTGTAATTATACCACTTTTCTGAATGGTTTAATACCAAATGTTTACTCAGTTCCGAGTGTATCACTGTTGCTACTCCATCATGTCAGCAGTTTTTTACTCCTTCTAGGCTAGATGACTCCATTTACTAGTTATGTGGTTTACGGTCTCATCTCTTTCCCCACATAGGTGGCACTTTTTTTTCTGATATGCATTTGTTTTGGGCTATCATGATGAGCGATTCTGTTTCTCTCTTCAGGTTTCCTTTTCGTAGCCATGTCCATGATTTCTCGTCTGCCGCATTCTGTATCTGTCTTTTGAATTCTCCGTATACTTTCTTCTGTTCCCATTTTTTTCTTTCTCTATTTGCTGTGCTGCTCCGTTGTTTCTTTCTACTTTTTTGTTGTTCATTGCACTGATTCATGCACCTATGACGCCCTCACTGTTTGCTTGCACATACTTTTCAAGACTTACTTGGCCTTCTGGACATAGTCCTCTATGCTGATGAGTCCTTTGCAGCCTTCTTTTCT
>OY735223.1:42151718-42231718 GCA_963457665.1 Thysanoteuthis rhombus
TTTCAATGCATTTGGATAGCAAAATCATTAGCAATGCTTTTACATTATATATGTAATAGCCCTAATCTCTCAGTAATGCTTGCATTAATTCCAGACCACTGACAATCGCTATCTCTCCGATTTTCAATGGATTTCTATAGTTAATTCATTAGTATGCATTTACGTTAGACATATAATAGCCCTATTCTGTGAGTAATGCTGGCCTCACTTCCTGATAAATTCCGAAGTTATATCATCTAATTCCGCTCGAAAGTGTTTATGTTACTAGGGTGATTTTCATTCACCCAAAGCCTCGCGAGCAATCTTCACCTTTTAGAATCGACGTTTCCTCTCTTTTCTTTCTTATTTTCTTTCTTTTTCTTTCACTTGGTCGTATTTTATTTTCCAATCACTTTTCATCTAATCGCTGGCATAATTTTCTCTCTTTCTTTCTTTCCTTGTTAATTTTCCTTTTCCATTTATCTATTCCTCTGATTTTCTTCTTTTTTCTTTCTCCTTTTTTTTTTAGATTTCTGTCTTTCATTGATTTTCTTTCTTTTTATCTACTTTATGGTACCTATTCGATACCTCACTTCTTTCTTTTTTTTTCTTTCTTCCTTTCCTTATTTCTATCTTTCTATCTTCCTTTTTCTTTCTTTCTTTTTCTTTCTTTCTTTCTTTTACGCTTTCCTTTTCTTTATGTCTTTTTTCTTTTTTTTCTCCTTTCTCTTCTCCCCAATGCACTCAATTATATTTTCTTTTTCCTAAATCTTTCATCTAATAGTTTACACTATTTTTCTTTCTCTCTTTGTGAAATTTTCTTCTTGCATTTCTTTGGGTATTTGCTTCTGACTTTTTTTTTCTTTCTTCTTTTCTCTCTTTCTGAATTTCTTCGTATTTTTCTTTCTTTCTCGCTTTTCTTTTGCCATCTCTTCGCTTCTGCAATTTCTTTCTCACTCCCATTCTTTCTTTTCATTCCTTTTTGTCCATCTTTCTTTTGCTTTTCCATCCTCTAGCGTCTGTAATTCTTTCTTTCTTATAACTTTATTTACACTCTTTCTTCTTTCCTTTTCCCTTTCTTTATTTTTTCTTTCTATTCTTTTTTGTTTTCCCTCCATTCTTTTCAACATTTTTTGTTCTTTGCCACCCCCTTTATTTCCCCTACCCGGGTTCTTTCTTCCTCCCTTCTTTCTTTCTTTCTTTCCTTTCTTCTTTCCTCCCTTCCTTTCTTTCTTTCTTTCTTTCTTTCTCTCTTTCTTTTTTCTTTCTTTCTATCTTTCTTCCTGCCTTTCTTTCTTTCTTTCTTTTCTTCCTACTTATCTAAGTGTTTCATCTTACCTTACCTTGATTTCTATTTCTGTCAGGGTGTAGTTTACGCCCTTCGATACCGTGGGAACCGGATGTTCGTAGACGTGAAATGCCACTCTTCACATTAACGCGAAAAAGGGCCGTCAATGACTTCAGTTTCTTCTTTTCTCCTTCGTTGCCTTTGATTGAGATGATGAGAACTCAAGCATAAATAACGTCTTCGTTGCCGTTTTTTTTTATCCCTAATTTTCTGCGCCCCAAAAACGAGAAACTAATAAACATAAGATGCCGAGAATTTCGGAAAATAGTATGGCTGCCTTGAAGCGACAAATTACAAGCATTCGAAAAGAAGCTGCTTTTAGTTAAATTAAACAAGCACGGCTGCTGCTGGGTCAGACCCCACTCCAACCTCTATTCCGACTGAAGATTGTTATTCCAACTTTTGTGTTTCATATGTAATGAATAGATTCAGAGGTATGTAAGACTGGTGATTTCAGCTCAGTTGGTGAAAGAGCAACCTTCCAACCACTTGGCTATGATTTCAAATCACTGTAGAGGAATGTTAATTTTATACATAGTGTCTGTTTTAACGTGACTGGATAGACAAACACTGTTTACTCCCATCAATTTCATGAGGGTTATTCTTTTACCGAGGGAAAAACAAACGATTCGGGGTGTAGGAAGGTTCACTCTCGAATATTGATCTTTCTAATGTGCACCCGTAGAAGAGTATAAGAAAGAGAGAGAGTTTGTAAAGATAATTATTTACTACAGCATTTGTTTTCTATCTCTGGTGCACACACAGCCAAGTAATGCGTAAGGCAATTGGGGGTTTGTGAGATGGGGGTTCCAAACAATTTTTTTCATTTCATTTAAAATAGGCAACATCAACCAGCGCATCAAAGGATTTTATTGGTTAAATCTTGATATTTTTAATTTTGACACTTGATAAATATTAACATTCTGTTATTATTTTTAATATCAACTTAGCCATTCTTCAAAATCTAGCTCAAGTATTAAGGGTTGCAAGAAAGATTTTGGAATTATGAAAGGGTGTGAACCTTGAAAATGGGTTGGTCACGCCGATACTCCAGAGAATTCAATCTGTTACTTGTCTGTAGTAGTAAGTCATCTGTGAAGATTGAACCCTTTACATGGTCTGTCATGTTATCACTCATAAAAAAGGTTGCGCAACTTTAATTTTGATGCCATTCCTGATGGGCCTAGACTTGTCTTCCTAGTGGACTCCCGTTATTATGGCATTTGAAGAAAGTGCTGTTTTAACAAATTCGCTGTGGATTAAAAAATACAGCACGTTAATCTAAAAACAAACAAAAAAATAACAATTTGCTCGGAAAAAGGCGTGTATAGTATTTATACCAAAATGGTATTGCGATTATATAAAAACAAATAGCCGTTAGAACACGCAAGTCATTAAATACTGCCGCTGGAAGGAGGCCCATAATAACGCGAGTTTACTGTATATCTATTTATTCGTACATAATTGTGTTATGTATGTATCCAAATACAAACTCAAATATTTTTACCAAAGTTGCCAAATTGTTCGGGAATAGCTTACAGGACCATTTCGTGGAAACATTGAAGAGAAATCCTACACGACTGTACAGCTCGCGATTTCGGTGAGTGAACAATTATCTAAAATATCTTATCTGTTCGGAACTCAGCCGTGCGAAGATTCAAGACTAAGTGACGGCCACCAAAGAGTTTTATTATTAGGCTTTTAAATATGATATGTCTTTTTTTAATAGTGAGATAGAGAGAGACATATACAAGGAAAAAACAGTAAATAATAATTCAAGTTATGTCTCATTTGAAGCACTAACTTTTCGTAACGATAACACTATACTACTTATAGAAAAAAAAACTCCTTTCAGCTCCTTGGTTCGTTTATAATGATATTTCAAAAGTACACAAAATGGCTATGATTCCCTTCTTTTGCTTTGGTGATCAGAATACTGATATTTTGGAATTTATCTATCTAGCCACGGACAGCTATGGGAATTACTTGAAAGCTGATAACTCCTTATCTAGAAACGTGTCAAATTATTTCATAAAAGCTAATTTCATGTGCCTTAGTGCCATTAACACTTTCCAGGGGTCAACCAGTGGCTCCTATGTGACATTGTTTATTCTTACAGAGAATTTCAACCCTTGGTGGTACGTCAAGGTGTCTCCACTGCCTCAAAGACAAAGAGGGGATTGCCACCAGTTTAAAGTCTCTGGTGACTCACGGTCATATTTATCATGCTTTAAAGCTTGCACGGTCTTAACACTAGTTTATTGCAGTGAAATGAAATGCTTAGAATTTACCTTCCAAGCCTCTTGCATCTCAGCTGAGTTCTCTCTTGAGCAAATGTCAAAGACAACGTCTTCGTTAGATCACAGATATAAGCCTGAATTGCGGGGGATTCCCGAGGAAGCTCACTAACAAGGAGAAAGGAGCTTAGTACAAATAAGTAACAGTGGTTCTTAGCTTCGAAAGGATCAGGTTTATATCATAGTGAAGAACTACAGTAAATGGGCAATAGGCAGCTATTTGTTTGCAAAGTCTTTATTGACATGCATCCAGATAAATTGAAGGAAAACACTGGAGTATATTTGGACGAGCGTGGTGAGTGCTTCCACCAGGACATACTAGTCTCTGAGCATCATCAAGGAACACATAACGAGAACTTTATGCAAAATTATATTCCGGTTCGTGATGGTGAGTTACAGTACGATGGCATATCTCGAAAAACTGCTCACTTCAAATCATTTGTTACCACTTTTGTTCGACATTAGTGTACACATTAATTTAGATTCATATGATGCCATTTTATTTTTATGAAAAACAATGTTTTTTTAATGTATATGAAAACATACAAATTCATCGGTTATGTAATTAAAAAAAAAGGAAATTTCAAAATATTACCCTACTAAGTAAGTGAAGAAAAAATAGCCATCGCTATATTTTTCACACAAAACTATTCATTCCAAAAAATATTGCGTTTTACGGTGTAATATGTTACCTATATTAAATTCTTTGGATTTCAAGATCACATATTCAGTAAAAGCCAGAATTATGACTTCACTATCATTGAACATTTTTTACGGTTATGGAGTTATCAATTCCTGAAAAGATGACAATCCATGGAAATAATGTCAGGTAAATATGGAAAATGCTCCAAGATATAATATTCCTTTTCTCCTACCTTGGACATAGTAAACTGACGATCTTATGGAAATTTTCATTTAGTTCATAGGGACAAATTTTCCCAACTTTGTAACCTTTCTTTTTGCTTCGTAATGAAGTAATAAGATCGCCGTTGAATTTCCAGAAAGTACTCCAACTGCTGTTTTTTGGTCGTTGGCTAATGCTGTCGATAATTCTTAATCATTGGAAGTTTCTTATAATGGAGACATTTATGATTATAACTTTCAAATTTACTGACTTAAACCTATTGAACGAATGCTGAACAGTTTGCACTGTGGTAGTTTTCAGTCAAATGAATGCAGCTTGAAGACAAATTTATAAAATTTTGTTGACAAGCTTATGTTTTTTATCACTACACGTGATGCCCGGGCCTGGCATCCAAAAGATGGATGTCACGTTGTGGTGTTATGTTTAGCTAGCTAGGGCTCATCCGTCATTTATACAGCATAGTGAACCTTCAAAAATGAGAAGATCCCATTTATCCTAAGAAGAAACAGCAGCTCCTTTATCAGGCTACATCAAGACTCAGAGCCCTGTCAGTTTCCAAAAGGAGTAAGACAAGGTGGTACCAGCTCATGCAAACTCGCTAGACTTGAGATCTTCCGCAGTGTAGACTGGGAAAATAAAAGAATCAGAATAGACAGAGAATTTCCTAAGCAACTTAAAATTAGCAGACGACGTCGTCTTTTTTTGCGGAGAACTTTTACGACCTCATACTAATGCTAGATGGACTGAATGAAGAAATCAGGAAAGTCGGCTATCACATGAACTTCAGAAAACAAAGGCCATGTATAATAAAAATGTCGGAAATAAACACACAACGATCATAATCGAGAACACAAAGCTGAACAAAGTAGACCACTACATCTACTTAGGATAACGAATCTACATGGAATCCCCCAGAGAAGAAGGAATCAAGCGAAGAATCACTTTAGGATGATAAGCCTTTGGGAGAGCTCAAACATCAAGAACATCAAGAACAAAAAGATGCTATTAGTCCTTAAAAGAAGGGTATACATCCTCCCGATAGTCACTTACGGAACTGAAACATGGAACCTAACCAAGAGACAGATCTGCAAATTGAGAGCCATGCAACGTGTACACGAAAAGATTATGCTGAGCTTCACATGGAGAGACCACAAGACAGCACAGTATATCCGGGAAAAAACAAGAGTCAGAGACATCATAGAATCCTTTAAAAATCTCAAATGGCCGTGGGCTAGCCATGTTGCAACCGGACAACCGATGGACATCATGACTCACGACATGGATCCCCCAAGATCACATATGCAACTGAGGTCGGCAGATTATCAGATGGAGAGACGAGCGAGACAAATTCAGAAAGTATTGGCTCTGCAACGCCCATGATAGAAGAGTGGTGAATCCTGGGGAAAGTTTATGTCCAACGACGGATGTTAAAAGAATGATGATGATGAGTGAGCCAGCGTCTAATACATACTGAATAATGCGTAAAGGAGTCTTATATTTATTGAATAAGTATAGTTCCGAATATTTGTGAACCCATGCCAAAACAGAGCTTGAATTAGTAAATAACTGCTTTCGGAATGTTGATATATATTCTTGATATGTACTGCTTTTAACTTCTAAATGACGCAGAGCAAAAAAAAGCCAACATATATTTGTGTTTAAGCATTATGTACACACACACGCACGCACAAACATTTTTATATATATATATATATATATAATCAAAAAATAGACATCGATTGGGATCAACTGCTGGCCATATAGATAGGATAGTTTCATCCTTGTCATGAGAAACAAAACAAAACAAAGAGAAGCCTAGGAAGATTGTGTGACACCAAACTTCCAAAAGAGGAGTGCTGGCTTATCTTGAAAGTCAGCATTCAAAACATTGTCTTTTTATCAGAGTTCGAACATCAATCCCCTTTGCCATTGGAAAATGCGCAGTCAAGTGGAGTACAAGAATGACCTTCCCTCATACATCAATTCTTCTTTATAATCGCCAACCCAACGTGTCTGCGTATCCGGACATGCGCACACAAAAAGACATTCCATGCATAGATCAAATTGTTTCCTGGGTTGGGTGGGGCTGTTGGTCGGTTAGCGGGGTGTTGCAGCTAGCGAGAAGCGTAGAAGGGGTTCGCCAGCGGTAGCAGTGCATCGTTAAATATAACTGCAAAGCGTCCACTCGGGCAATGAACACGCCACCCTCCATTTTCTGTCGACATCTATCTCTGCGTTGGCCACACCCCTCCACCCGAACAATGCAGATGCACTGTCAACCTTCCTTGTCTATTTTCGAATGACGACAAGCGTTTATTTTCGCCTCATCGCTTGGAGAACCTGCTCACGGAATGTCTTCCAATCCTCTTTCTTTCTTTGTTTTTTCTTTTTTTGTTTTTTTTTTCTTTTTTGTTTCTCCTGACAAGGTAGTGGCTGTCAGTGAACTATTCTATCGATCTGTCCAGCAGTTAATGCTTACTGATGTATATCTTTTTATGGTGTATACATACATATATATATATATATATATATATATATATATATACACACACTCACACACACACACACATATATATATATATATATATATATATATATATATATATATATATATATATATATATATATATATGGTGGGTGAGAACAAACTGCTTATTGGAAATTTTGGGTAGAAAGAATTGCCTTTTAGAAATTTTGGGGCAGATCTTGGAATTGATAAACAGAATAAAGTAATATTTACTAAAGTTACATATAGTTTCTAATATGAAGTTAATACTCAGCCACACACACACGCACATACACATGTATGTGAGTGTGTGTGAAATATATACGAAAAGTTGTTTATGTTTATCCAAAAATATCTATTCAAGAAGTGCTCAATATTTCGAGTAGTACGTCTCTTATTTGTGGACAGATAGATCAAATTTCCACATTCGATATATATATATATATATATATATATATATATATATATATATATATATATATACATATATATATAATCTCCAAAACGGTTACGCAGTAAACAACTGATGAACTCAACAAGACAAAATTTAGACATAGTATCATAACATTGAAGTATGGGTAAGACAGGAAAAAAATGAAGAAAATTATTTAAATTACATTAACAGATATTGGGAAATTAAGTGACTGAAGTGACACAAAAAAGATTTTTCGAAAAGTAGACGATATATATATGTATATATATTGATCAAATGTGGAATTTTGGTCAATCTATCCACTCACACACACTTACACGCACACATACACACACGCACACACACACACACACACACACACACACACATATATATATATATATATATATATATATATATATATATATAGGTAATATGTTTCAATATTTTCTGCTACGTTCAAAACTACACTGTTTGAGACTTCAATATAATCTAATGTGTTCATCCAATTCATTCTAAGTTGCATTCAATTTTAAAGAAATACATTCACAATACTACACCAAAACAAGCATCAATTAGAACTGTATAAATCAAGGTATGGCTACATATATATACTTGGTTTGTTCCTTGATATCTAGACATTTCAAATATCACGAAAACCGGTCGCGCAGCCTTTTATGTAACTCAGCAAGCAATCATATATATGTTTCTACGCATGCATGATCGGAAACCTTCCCATGGGCCAACTCAGCCAGAATTGGATGATCTTGTGCTCTGTATGATTGTGATCACAACGATTAAACCTGCCCTTTTTTCACGTCCTGTGTAGTGATTTTATGGCAGAACAATGATTAGTTAACCCTTTTAGTCCAGAATTAGCCACTATTCATTCAAGTTTAATACGACAGCAGCTGACAAAACAACATCTTTGCCGCCTACAAAGGCCCCATCAGATAATGATCCTGGAATCAGGCATGGTTCTGGGGCCTAAGTATCCTAGGGCACCCCATCAGTAGCTCGTGATGCCACCAGACTTTGTTGGATCCCAACCACATCCACGGAAATGCAGACTCTGCTTAATCATGGATCCTGAATCCTTGGTGATAAATCATGTTTAGTCGGCCATGTCGAGGCTGTGAAGACAACGAGCCCTCAACATAACTGCTGCAGAAATTCCAACAGAAGGAATTCTAGCCGTATCGCTGAGTACTCCCCTCTCCGGACACTGTGTCTCTATATCTATGTATATATGTATCCCGACTCTGTCCAGCTCAAGCCGTTCATAGTAGAAACTTAGAACTTTACACACACGCTCCCTGTCCCTCAATTATCATTTGTTTATTTTTAAATTCTCTGAAAAAGGAGATTTTAGTGGTAGGGTTCGATTTTCGATGTAAATTAATGCTAATTTGTTCCTTAGATTGTGCTTTCTGAAAGTTTAGACACTTTAGTGTCCAAGAAAAGGCAAGGGAGGTAGCTTATTCGTTGATCATCGTTTTTTCGAATTTTATAATTGATCACCCCAACACAACATGCTGCCAAAAGACATTAGTAGTTGGGCGATTGAGAAAAAACACCTTTTCGCATATATCTGTAATGCTTGTATCTGTTACAGTTGTTGCTGTCAATAATCACAATTACCAACAACAGACCGGTTTAAACACTTCTGTTGGGTTTTGATTATACATTAATTCTAACATTTACATAAACTATTTTGTCATTGTCTCCGTTTTCCCTTCCAATCTTTGTTGCTGTCTATGATTTAATATAATTTCCATACAAACATGGATAAGATTCATATGTTCCTACCCAATCAGTAGGATACCAAACGTTCTTTTATCAAATTAACAAGCCCCCTTTCCTCTTTTTTTTCACCCCATCTCTCATATTAACTACTTGAATTTCTTTTCGCCGAATTTTGTCACTTTTCGAATGAAAATAACGACTATTTTGAATGATATAACATGTTGCTAAAAGATGTTGGTCATTAAAAAGGTTGAGGAAAAAACCGCTTTTTGCAAATATCTCATCTGTTGTACATCTAATCGTTATTGTTTTTTTGGCGTTATTAATCATCGCTATCCACAACAAACCGGTTTAAACACCTTTACTGCGCTTAATTTAGTCATGCATTCTGGCAATTATGAGTATTAGCCCAGCTGTAACCGTACAAAGTAGAAACTTCATATTCTGCACGCACACACTAAATGAGTTTTTAGTGGAGGGGTCAATTTAAGATATAGGTTAATGCTAAATTTACGTGATAAAAATGAGCATATATATGTGGCAATGATTCATAATTTCCCCTTCGAATAATAATTTCTTGATGAGACAGCTTTGCAAAAATATCCAATAAGAATAAAAGAACTCATTTGTACAAGTATGGCCTTTTTATATTGTCATTTCACACTTAAAGATATACATATATAATTTTCCGCCCATACATATACATATGAGCCCAAACATTTGATATATATATATATGTGCGTGTGTGTGTGTGTGTGTGTGTGTGTGTTCAACTTTCTCATCTTTAGATTCATCCCTTGTAACTTTCTTATACAACATTAATCTTACTTACGACAGACCTTCCATTTATTTAACATTCTCACACGAATTTATTTTGCGATTTATCATCGGCTTTCCACTCATTGTTAGCTTTGAATATTTTCTCACATGTCCCCTTATGTGTGCTGGCAATTATGTAGATGCGAGCCTCGGAAACACAGATAAATGACCGGAGCCCACGGAAACCCTTTGCCCTGAAAGAAAAAAAAGAAGAGAAATCAAGATGCATAGATATTGGAATGTAAAACCATGATGGATAGATAATGAATAGTCTAATATATACATATATATATATATATATATATATATATATATATATATATATATATATATATATATATATATATATATATATTGAGAGACGTTTAATTGGGTATTCCGAATATTCCATTCTGGCTTAAAGACGAATAAGTTCTCTTAAAAAGCTCTTCCATATCTAGCCCTTCACAACAGTTCTAAAATAGATAGGTTCAAAGTATCATCCTGAAGTCTGTGATGTTATCAACGTACGCCAGATACTTCAAGGTCCTGTGTACAGGAGCGAACTACGATGGGGTTCCTTCTCACTGCAGAGTACGGAATATCTTATTTTAAATAGCTGTCATATTTTGCTTTTGTTGGAGGCAAATAAATACATCCCGGTGCTCCGCCTCTACGATGTTGTTTCAGACCCACTTTATCAACAGTGTCGATGGTTACACATAAAATGTAGCATCAGCAGGTTATGCTGCCATAAACAATCTCTTGTCGTTGTGATAAAGGTAAACAATCCGAAATATATCAAAAATCTAAAAAAAAAACAAAAGGCTTACAAAACTGAACATTTTCCCTGAAGATGACGTCTGCACATCAAAGCCTGTGTTTAGTAGCAAGCATGACCTAAGACGACCTGTGCTCACACAAAGCCCTTTCAACTGTGCTCTACCAGACCTGTGCCCCGAATACGCAATGCAGTTGTATCTCAAAGCTAATTGGAAAAACGCTGTCCTATTCCAAGGATATTGAATATGAGTTTGTATTAGTACCTGAAATTGTAGAAAATGGGTCCCGTTGATTGCAGCCTTTGCTATATTCCAACATAGAATGGAAAAAACGGGTGGTCGAATAAGAGACAAGTTTCCCTTATTTCAAACCATCAGACTAACCGAACGGAAAGGCATTGTGAATGCTTAGATGAAAGCTTACTGGTTGCTTTATACATGGATTCCCAGGACAAATAAACTAGGATCACTGTAAATGTGTATTTGGTTGTGATTTTGTTACATTTCGTGCCATCCTTTAATCATATGTGACCAAATTTGGGAGACTGGTCCTTTGATCAAGTTAGCCATAACACTGTTTTTTTGTTTTTTTTACACCATTGAATATAATACACGAGACAAAGTTCAGTAAATATCTAAAAGGAAAAGATGTGTGATGCTAAATTTGAAATCAACTCTTTAATTTTCTAATGCCAGTGCTATTGCTGAGTGTGGTTAAAAGTCAATTGTCAAAAGCGTTTTCACTCTCGTTTCTTTTGCTCTCTTTTCAACCCCCCTCTCTCTCTCTCTCTCTATCTGTTTCTCCCTCTCCATCTTTTTCTCTCTCTTTCTTTCTTTCTTTCTCTCTCTCTCTCTCTCTCTCTCTCTCTCTCTCTCTCTCTCTCTCTCTCTCTCTCTTGTTGCAGACGACACGTTTTTATTTAGTCAGAAATATGTAATATAATTATCCACCATCTTGCTTGAACAAATAAGAAGCTTTATCGATTCCAACCTTCATTTCAATATTCTGAGTTATATTGTCCAAATTAGATCTTTTTCAGGTGGGGAAACATATTGCTTCTGCCTGTGAATATATATATATATATATATATATATATATATATATATATATATATATATATATATATATATATATAGTCAGTTGGTGATATGATATCCACAGTACTTACCATAAGTATTTGAACAAACAGGCTGGGTGCAAAAAAAAAAACAAATATTGTAATCAACATATCAAGGCGAGCAGTTAGTCTTATTCCATGGTTTTGGATGTTGAATTCCAGGGATTTTTTTTTAATATGATAAGATTTTCAATCAATAGTTAAATGAAGAAAAAAAAGTCGTTCAGAATCGATCAAGAATATTGAAAAGACAAACACACATTAATATTTGTGAGTTATCTTCAATGGTTTGTTTTTATAAAAAGTACAGTTCATATGTACTTCAACAAGCAAAATCTGTTTTCATTGCCAATGATCGCAGACGGTATTGACTACTTCGAGCATAGTAAAATCCAAATTAACTCACCACTTTGGCAAGTCTTCCAAATATAAAGGTGAGTAAGCTTTTTCCAATCACGTTTGTCGGTTCTGAACTAGATTTTAGAAGGATTTTTTTTTTATTCAACCATTTAATCCTATTGAAAAAAATATTTTCAAGAAATTTAGCTATTAGAATTACCAAGAAAACCATGCATTTAGGGATGATTTGCTCTTCTCAAAGACAAATTCAAAGAAAAGATGCGGAGAAAATGAATTAATTGTTGAATGGATAAAACTAGGTTATGCTTTTGCATTCTGCAAAAGTATCTTCAGAATCAATCAAAAAGATTAGAAATATTTGAAAAAAAAATCAATATCATTAAAGGTGTACAAAAATAGTTATTAGTGTAAAGAAGGGAAATAAAAATGATATTATCATTTAGAACAGCTGCAAACAAATTATTTAAATCCTAAACTAGACCAATACGAACACTATTTTCTATCTATATACCACATGCATTCAGTAATGTTCAAAAAAGAAAAAAAGGAAAAAAGATTTGGAAGATAAAAATCAAACAAAAAAAAAGGACTGGAAGAAAGAAAAAAAAGAAAGAACGAAAAATGAATGATAGAGTGAAAACAGAAAAAAAGGGAGAAAAAGGGAGAGGAAAAGGATAAGAGTGAAAGGTAGTGTACCAGTAAAAATTTAGAAAGGTGCACTGAAAGAATTAAGAGAAGGTAGTAGAATAAAATGAATTTAAAAAGAGAAAGAATTAATGCCAGAAAGAATGAAATACATGTTTATGAAATACTTTATAGACTAAAGATAGAGAGAATAAGTAAATATTCTTGACCGCAGGGAAAAAGGAAAGAAAGGAGGGAAAAGAGAAGTAGAAGAGGCGAGAGGAGAAAGTATGTGAAAAATGGAAATCCTCAAAATAATGCCTCCAGGTATTCGAAGAACAAAAATGGACATTATGGTAAAATTATGGCTGAATTTATTTGGAACGTTTTGGCCTCACTACCAACACGTCGTCCAGCAGCAATTATGAAAAGCTTTCAAAAGTCTTTAAAGGTTGAAAACTTTCTTAATCATTAACACAATAGAACCCCTTGATAGATAGCCCTCCTTTTGTGTACCTGCCCTTGGGTCCCGACTTGCCTTTTTTGTAGGGCATTGAATCTCTAAATTGAATCAAATAACCCACTTCAAAAGACCTTAATGAAAAGCTATCGGCATGGACTCAGTGAGCGGATCTCAAATCTACCTTTTCTTTTGGCAAAAGTGATTTAATTTTGGTGTTTCTTAGGGGTAAGAATTGGTCAGGATCTGATAATGGAATCGCTTCTCCCGGCATGAATTTTGACGTTGGCCGATTATTTAATGTCAGATGCAATATTCCTAATTTATAGTAGTCACTGCAAACTACTGCCCCACACATTTATTTCTCACATAAAATATTAATTGTTTATATTTTTTCTCTTTGTCAATGCACCTTATCTAACGTATTACCATAATTCGGGTATTATTTTGTTAAAAATTCAAGATCTAAATTCTACTGATAAGTGTGTCAGACTACGGATATTTATTTATATGGGAGTGATATCAGCGGGCCAAATGTACAGATCATTTCTCTTATTTCGACGTTTCGCCCAAGCTGATTTTATCAAGAAGTGTGTTCTTGAATTTGTTTTCGATTTGAAAATGCTTATCATTCTGCAGGTGAAGAGGTTAAAACAAATAGCTAATGAAATTAAATCTCGATGGGAGTAATTCAATATTCATACATTTAATTGTCTCCCTTATTTTTGATACTTCATTTCCATTTGGGGATTGGTTTGTACGCAGTGTTGGCAAAGACATTTACTCCCCGAGTCCTCTCTAGCTTCAAAAGTCATGGAAATAGAATACTCGAAAAGTTACTTTTTTTTCACAAATTATTCCAATTAATGAATAACGTTTGGAATGCAGAAAGATAATTACTCAATTCAAAGAAATTAAATTCTACTCAGCTTTAGCGTCTGTCTGTACTAGGCCTATTGATCTAATACTTGCATGTAGACTCGCGAAGGTCAACTTCTTACATAGATTATGTGAGGTCGCTTCTACCATATCTTTGGTTTTAAACATTCAAAAAGTATTGTTTATACCAGAAAGTTTCCAAATCATATTTCTTACGAGTAATGCAAAAAGGTGTCTTGCAAAAGAATGAATTGCACAATTTTTTTTACTTTGGGGGTTCTCTGTTTAAGTTACCGTTAGATTACGACTTGAAATTAATAATAATAATCCCTAAAACTTTCATGAAAGTGAGTGAAGCGCCCAAAAATCATCCCATCGGTCATAAATGAAGATTGTTTAAAAAACTGTTGTGAACCATTAATATTAACTTTTGGCTACTTTTATATATAATATCATATCATATTCACCTTCATCTTAATGTTTTTTCTTTAAGTTATGATTTTTTTCTGCAAGTATAAGCATAAAACAGACCTATTCAAAGAATGGGGGGGGGGCTTTAAATCGATAACTCAACCGTTACCTTATGTCAGTTATTAAAAAATCATTTTCCGTTTAGTTATTTATGATGTAATGCTGAATAGAGAACTTGCTTTCTGTCAGTCATACGAACCGTCTTAAATCATTTTTTTAACGTGCAGAAATATGTCTGAATATAATTAAAGATGAAAGAAAATCCCCAGAAAATTTTTTTTTTTTTTTTTTTTTTTTTTTTACAACGGAAGTAAACTGAATACTCGAAAGCTGCACTTTCTTACAACTGGTGTAAAGTGAGGATCCGGGTCAGTATCATAGTTGCAACGCAAATAGAACCCACATCCAAACTAAACATTTCCTTTCCCCCCAAAACATTTTTTTTTCTGGAAGTAACGGAGGACTTACTGATCAATGCATCAACAATTTCTTTTGAACACTTACTGGATTTTCTTATAAAACGAATGTTTAACGTTTTCAATTACTCAAATCATGCCGCCAATCTATGACATTGAGAAACAGCGTATATCAGTGTGATTTTGTTTTTCCATTTGTTGAATCGTGTATGAAGAAATATATCAAAGATCATATTTTCCACTGTGATGTCAACTTTAAAATTATTTTTCCGGGTGATATATACAAGTGAAAAAGATAAATATCCGCACAAGGTTTGATACAATCATAAAATCCTTTTTGGAAAAAAAAAAAAAAAACAAACAAAAAAAGTACTTATCAGAGTATTTCAAAATAAAATGAACCCAAACATAGTAATTAGGTACTAGAAAATGCTTTTGGGTTTTTTTTGCGGTATGAATCAACATGTAAATGATATTGGTTAAGAAAAAAGATAATTTTTATATTTTGCTCATAGATTGATATTTTTTCATGCGTTTTTTGTCCAAAATATCCATGTTCAGTGTTTTAAAAGTTATATCAAACCATTGTGCAGGTGACCATTTTTCTGACTGGTCCCGTTTTCATTAATATTTTATCATGTTTTTTGGAATCATTTAGTATTTCTGCAAAACCATTAGCTTGTAATTTTAATGATAAAAATGAATTCTGTTCTGACACTTGTATAAACAAAAAAAAAACAAAAAAAACCACAGGAAACATTTTTAAAAAATTAACAAAATCGACCGAGCCCTAGTTTGAGGAACCAGCTAAACAAAAATACAAAAACTGACCCAGAATGAAATTTCCTTCAAAATAATTTAGATTTTATTGAACTCGGTTGAGTTTTTCAAAAGTTGCTTCAAATTTAAAATCCTCATTTTGTGTGAGAACACAACTTCATCATATTAAGGGCACTACCCTATCATGCATGCCCGATATATATATATATATATATATATATATATATATATATATATATATATATATATATATATATATATATATATATATATATATATATATATATATATATATATATGGAGAGAGAGAGAAAATAATAAATAAATGAATAAAAATTTCAAATAATAATTGTGTCAAATAATAAGTGTGGCTATAAACTATCCAATATCCATCTAGTACCACGAGGTAGGATCGAAAACTTCGCTTCAGACCCAGAGGCTGGTATTTGACCTCCGCCCCACGCAGAACTGTATGGTCAATAGGACCGAATTTGAATGATGTATTTACTTTACGCACAATCCACCAATGCTCCATTCAAGAGTTGGAAGGGCATTGCTACACAGCTTACAACGAACGAGTTACCCTACTTAAAGATTACTCGACCCTGAAGAAGAGAGTGTTAATAATAATAATAATAATAATAGAGTAAAAAAGAAGGAGGGTGAAAAAAGGGAAAAATACCAGGACCTAGCAAGGGAGTTAAGGAAAATGTGGAACATGAAAACCAGGGTAGTACCGGTCATAGTGGGCGCACTAGGAACTGTCCCCCAAACGCCGAGGGAGAGACTGGAGGAGATAGGGGGAGGATAGAGACCGTACAGACCACAGCACTACTGGGAACTGCACGGATACTGAGGAAGGTGCTAGAGATATAAGTACTGCAACGAATAGTAGCTCTGTCATGATATGCGAAAGAGGGAGGAGACGTTAGCTGAAGACCTGAGGAGACTTATTGTCACTCAGCCCTCAGCGATAACCACTGGGCAACCGGTGTGAAACTGTAAATCGTAGAATTACTGCGATCTATGAGTACTAGGAGAGGAGGGCTGGAGACTTGAGGAGACTTGCTGTCACTCAAACTCCAGCGGTTACCACCAGGCAACTGGTGTGAGATTCCAAATAATAATAATAATAATAATAATAATAATGATAATAATAATAATAATAATAATAATAATAATAATAATAATAATAATAATAATAATAATAATAAATAACTGCGTCATCAACAGATATATCGCTGATTCTTATCCTGTTCAAGTCTCATTTCCTCTTTCTGTTTACAGTGGCTGGGGCCAAGCATATTCCCCCGTGTAATAACGGGAGTAATTTCAAATAGAGCTTCAAATTATATAATGCATTCATAATCATTCTATCGGAATATATATCTAACTCTAAATGATATGTATATCTGTGTGTGTGTGTTTGAGTGCTTTCTATATTCAGGTGCTTGTGTGTAGTCAAGTTTTTATAATTTCTTTTTCGATTTGGCTCTATTGTTTTAATTTGCCATTCAACCGCCTCCTCTCATTATCGGACCCAGTCCATAAAACAGCCCTCTTCCCCACTTATAACCCCTTTGCACTTTACTGGCCGTTTGGTTCAGCTTAACTAAAGACTGAATTAAACATTTAGCTCATTATCAAAACCTCGAATGATTGAAATTGATTGTAATCAGTATTGATTTTGGCCAGCGGTATCAATTTTGGATTATAGTGGGAGGGCAATATAAGTTGAGATTAATGAACTGAAACAATATGGAGGGAAAAAAAGGATAGAAAAGAATGAGAAAGAAAAAATTAATTGAAAAGGAGGAAATAGTGTTAGAACAGGAAGCATCGAATCAGATTCATCATTTATTGTCACTCGATTAACGAAGCCAGGTCAGTGAAAGGGTTCAGGCGGGAGGCTTCCACCCTATGGCCGTATTGCATTAGTTAACGTGATGGAAAGATTGGTCTCCTCCTGGAAGGATCAACAAGAATCACCATGGGAAGACACCTGAATAAGATGATGATAATTGTTTATGGTGTTGATGAATTAAAAGCATTTCATTGCCACAAGAATTTGTGATGTTTACTTTAGATTTCAAGTGCCCCGTGATATATGTTGTTTTGCTATTTTTTCCTTCTCCCGCAGGATACTTCATTATGCGATCCTGTGTCAAAGAAGACATCGTTGAGCAAACATCAACCCGTAAAAAAATGTTTTTCTACAAGGAGAAAACAATCCTGGCTATTGCAAAGTCAAAATCCACTCTGACTTCTATTCCAACTTAAAATAAGAATTACTGCAACTTTGGTGTTGTATACAAAAATTGTACATATATAAGGCACTTGTCAGTTTGGCTCAGTTGATAAGAGAGCAACCAAGCAATTACTTGGTCATGGTTTAAATCTCGGTAAGGAAAGATTAGTTTTACATATCAGTTGTTTAACGATACGAAATTGACAAACAATGAAGTGTTTTCTCCCCTAAAGGCGGTTGTTGCTCATCTTGTTCTTACAGTTGACGAGAGTGGTCAACTCCAGGTTGAACTGGATTTTGACAAAAGGAAAAAAAGTACGAGAAGTGATCAGTGGATTAAAATTCAACTAGTAATGAGCGGAAGAGAAAAAGAGGAAAGAATGTGATTCTGCAGGAAAAGAAGGGGGACTGGGAGTGAGATGGAATAAATGATTAGAAAAAAAAGTCAAAAGAGGGGCTAGGTGGCCCAGCAGTTAACGACTGCAGGGAATGGGTTCAGCTAGGCAAGTTCAAACTCTAGCTGAGGCAGTTTTAGTTCGTTTGGCTCCATAATCTTTAGTAGCAGCAGCCTTTTCTGGTCCGTCGTTGGACATTGACCTTCCCCAGGATTCACCAGACCTCTCTATTGTCGGCGGGCTTTGCAGAGTCAATATTTTCCGAACTTGTCTAGTTCGTCTTATATTCTTTTATTCTGCCAGAAACGGTTTCGTATGTGATCTCTGGGGATCCACGCCGTAAGTCATCATGTCCAGAGGTTTTCTGACCGCAAATGCTGAGTCTTTAGTCCCCTGCCGCGAAAACAAAAACCTCGTACTTAAATCTAGCCCTGTACCGGGTAGATCCTATCGAAATATATCTAAGATATTGTTTATGGAAGTTTTGTCTAGTCATGACTGATGAATAAGGTCCACAAGCTGCTAATGTGTGCTTATTTGAAACTTTTAACAACATCAGCTTTTTTTTCTGGCAACGTAGCAAATATTTGACAACTTGGCTGATCTGGACCCCAACTGAAATTATATACAAAACTGACCTTTCTCTTGAGCAATCAGTCATTTACATCTTTTTAGTTAGTTCTAAATCAAAAGACTTGCCGTTCAGGAAAAAGGTCAGCCATTTTTTTTTTTTAGTTGGGTTCCAAATCAGTAAAATTGCCGCACTGCATAGGGACAAAGAAGTCACCCCCAACTACAAGCAGTAAGAGTTTATCTCTTGGAAGGTTGAAGATATTCTGTCTTTTAATCTAAGTTTTATGGCCGGTCCACCCCTAGCTGGAGGGGGGGGATGTGTCTTTCCTTTCTATTTTTTTTTTTTTGTTTTGTTTTCAGATCTATCTGTTTTGGGGTTTAGTGGAATATTCCAATCAAATTTATGTTCATTCACAAATATTAAAGCCTTACTCTTGCTTAGGTAGATGTCAGATGCGATGAGAAGTATGCAACGTGCACATGTGAGATTCCTGCTCAACCTTACACGGAGAGATTACAAGACAGCAAAGTATATAAGGAAGGAAATAGGAGTCCGTGACATCACAGAAACTATTCAAAAAACTCAAATGGCAATGGGCAGGCCATGTTACGAGAATGAAAGACAACCGATGGACATCACGTCTCACAACATGGATACCAAGAGATCACATGAGAAACCGAAGCTGACAGAACACGAGATAGAGAGACGAACTAGACAAATTCAGGAGATAGTTTCTGCGAGGCCCATGATATAGAATCCTGGCGAATCCTGGGGAAGGTCTATGTCCAACGACGGACGTTAAAAGACTGATGATGATGATGATGATGGGGATAAAATTCACATTTGGGCTCCATGACCGTTTGCTGATTTCATATTTGTAATAGGGTGACAAGTATTATCAAAAAACAATATCAACAGTCGTTTACATTATCAAGAAAACGCCTATTTCAATGTATCATTTAATTGAGCCGATTTCTCACTGGAGCGTTGTGTGGTAACAGATTGCTGTTCATACTCCAACAACCCATAAAAAAGAACTTGAATCCTTCAAACATAAAGAAGAACATCTTTTCAAGCTATTTAGGTTGGGATGTTGAAAGGTTTTCTGGATCCAGTGACGATTTTCATCGCTTTGGTTACTTGCAATAAATCATTTATCCATCACCAGTGACTATCTTGTTGCTAAATAAATATCCGTTTTCCGAGCAAGAACAGAGTGACAAATGTTTAAAAGATAGGCAATGATGGTCGTAATTTCATGTATAGCCTATTTTGCTTGCTCGTAACCTACGTCCCACAGGGAACTGATTGCACAAGCAGAAGAGCGCTGACTAAAATTGAAAGGAAATCCCATGTTTTTGCTAACAATCTTCGGAAGATTGTATAGGAACTATTGCATCGTCCTTTACACATAGAGACACAGACACACTTACACACATATTTGCATATATATATATATATATATATATATATATATATATATATATATATATATATATATATATATATACATATATATATATATATATATATATATATAAAGATTGAGAGAGAAAGTGTTCACTTAACACCATACCTTCACTTTCAAGAAAGATAGGCAGAAATTGGAAACAGGGTTCAACGTTTGTTTTGCTGCAAACCTTTATAGAGACAGCGCACCCCCATATCTCTCTCCCTCTCTCTCTCTCTCTCTCTCTCTCTCTCTCTTTCTCTCTTCCACATCTCAATTTACTGTACCCCAACACCACCACAACGTCGTACGTTTGAACCGAATATAGCGTAATCACCAGTTTTGGGGGGATTTTGTTTTGGGTTTTGGTTTTTGTTTTTCTAGGAGCACTAAAAAAATCCAATATGAATTAAAGGTAATTTTTCTATCATTTCACTCCATATCAGTGAACAAAATATAAGAAAGCTCTACTTCCAAGTATCCTGGAGAGGGAGAGTATATATATATATATATATATATATATATATATATATATATATATATATATATATATATATATATATATATATGTGGATGAGACAATAATATATATATATATATATATATATATATATATATACTTGTGTGTGTGTGTGTGTGTGTGTGTGAGTGTGTGGCAGAGGGAGAATGAAAAATAAAAGTGCGCACTTTTTCTGTTTGCCTCCATTCAAAGACCCATAAAGATTCTCATACACATGTGCACACACTCACACGCACACAACATTGCGTACACATATGCACACACTTTTATGCATTTACACTCATATACACATACGCACTCACCCGTCTTGCATAATTTTTCTACACCCGTGTTCCCGGGCCATGCCCAACCCCCCCTGGCCTGGCCTCCAGTTAATGGCTTCTCAGTCAAAAAGACGGCTATCGTATAACGGCGGCACATTAGGCCTGTCATAAGAGATTATCCCCAAGGATTATCAAATAATGCCTGCCCTTCCGGCAACGAGAGAAAGACATGCTACCGGACAGTGTCGATATAATTTTTCAGGAAAATGGCGAACGAAGTGAAGTTGAACTACTCTCACAACAACTACATTCTCTATTCCGAGCCGCGTTATCAAATTGAACATTTTCGGGGTTTTTTTTCTTCAATCTTTTCTTTTTTTTTTTTGACCCTTTCATTTTTACAAACTTCTTTGTATGTTCATTCTCTTTTTTTTTTTGCTTTATTTCATCGTCTCTCCTTCTCCAAATCTTCATTATATCCTCATTATCTTTTTTCATTTTCTCTTCTTTGTTTTTCTCTTTGTTTTTGTCTTGCTTTCTTTCCTTAGTGCTTTTTTTTTTAAATTGTCCGTTTTCTCTTACCTTTTCTTTGGTCTGATTTGATTTTTCTCATTCTTTCCTTTCTTTCTATCCTCCTTCGGTTCTGTCTCTCATCTTTTCCCCCTTTCTTTCTTCATTTACATTTTCTGTTTAGTTTTTTTTTTTTTTTCGTTGATCTTATTTAGTTCTTCTTTTTGCTTCTTTTATAATTTTCTTTTTTTTTCATGTTATTTTATTCCCCTTTTTTAGGTTGTCTTCTTTCTTCTTTCTCTTTTTTAATTATTACAAAGCCATTTTCTTTGTTTCTCTGTTTATTTGGTCTTTTTCCCTCTCTTTCTTTCCCAAGTTTTCTTCTTTTATTTTTCCTTCAAAGTTTTTTCTTTCCTTTTTAAAGTCACGTTCATTCTATTCCCATTCCCTCTCTGTATTACCGGCACGAAGTTTGATTCTGCCTTCACGTGATTATATTCCCCTCGTACAGCTACAAATCCTGTAATCCGAGCTACTCTTAATCCGTGCAAAAATTGATTAAAACTCTTCTCTCGAATTTACCATTTGAGTTTGATGTGCCGTTAGTCCAGCGATTAGCAGCACAGAAAAATAAATTGGGCGAGACAAGATCAAACTCCGGCTGAGACAATCTGCGTTCACTTCGGACGAATGCCCATGGGAAACGTATGGATCCTTCCCTTATTTCCCCTAACAATGAGTGAAAAAGCAGAACCCAGAACGTCGATCCCTTCGTTCAACGCTGCAAGATGCTTAAAACTGACAGAGAAAGGTACATGCTCCCGAAAGTACGGTTAACTTGATTCAGACCTAGCGTAATGGAAGTGGATTATAATAAATACTAGCATGGAATAAGCTTTCCATAACCATTGATTTTTTGTTTCTAATTATGCATTCCATCGCTCGCTACTGGCGTCGTTTCAGTTAGAAAATGAGGAATATATTTTTGAATGCCAGACCTTAGATAAGAATATGTACAGGTTTGTATAATACTTAATATGATGAATTGGCCGTGCCAGTTGTTAGTGAAATTTTTCTGCAGGAAATTGAGAATAGTTATACTCGTTTACGCTCGTAGAGTGCACCTAAATAGGCTTGCTGTAGGAGATTGCGCTGGTGATTTGTAATAATGTATCGTCATTAATACGTATGACTAAAATATATGCTAGGCGAAGAGCGTGTAGCAAAATCATCTAATTATTCGATACGTAAAAAGCCAGATAGTGTGCTTGAGCTATCACACCGTGTACGACTAGAATCATACGTCTAATAGGTATTTGTCAGAGGGAGTGAGGACAATCGTATGCGTCGTATGCATAAAAATTATATAAACTATATATCCCAGATCAGCCGTCAACGTTTCGAAGTCATCTTTCATCACTATCATTTATACAAAAATTAGTATATATATATAAATATATATGTGTGTGTGTTTGTGTGTGTGTGTCTGCACGCGTGCACGTGCATGTGTGTACGGATATATGTGTGTATGTGTGAACAAGCGAATTTTAAACAAAACAGGAGTATATCTGTGAAAGAATTAATTCTGTTTTTAGCCTGGTTCATTAGCACATAGCGTTGAAATGAGAGAGAAGTTCTGCAATACCATATTGTTTATAATGGATTTTTGTAATGTGTGAGTGTTGTTAGGACTATTAATTATTCTTCCCCCACCCCTGACTGACAGGGTATAGCTTCAAAAACATATAAGAAGGTTCTTTGATACCGTGATAATTTTGATTTATCGATGTAGCGTCAAGTGTTTGATGTGCACTCGTCTGTGTGTGTGTGTGTGTGTTATATGGATTTCAGTTCTAAAGAAAAATTGTATCAGCATTTATAGATAGTTATAATGGTCACCCATATATTTATGTTGAGTAAACAAGATTTCAATATGCATGCTACAATTCTTTTAAATTTCCTTGGTGTACTTTTTGAAAATTCATCGCATTTATTTAGATTTGCTCGTCGTATTTTTAAATTTGCATTCCGTTTTTTTTACTCTCTTGTGGTATTTTTGATTTGCTCGCTGCATTTCTTTTATATTTGACTGTCGTATTCATTAATTTGCTCGAAAAGGGTCTAGAGAGACAACTTTGATAATGCAAGTGTTGTTTTTTCTTCGTGTGAGACATGATGTTGAAATGACTGGAATGAAAATTATTAGCGAGATAGAAGAAAAGAAGAATAGAAGGAGATTGGTGCTAGGTGAAAACAAAGATTTTTAAAAAAAGAAAAAAAGGAAAGGGGTATCCTTATTTTGAAAAATAATGTGGGTAAATAGATTGGGGAGAGAAAAATATAAAAATGAAGACAGAAATAAGACCACGGACAAAAATGAGGGGAAGAAGAGTGCTAAGAATGAAAGAGAAAGAAAGATGAAAGAGGAAAAAGAAGTAAGAAATGGAAGAAATAAAGAAATAAAACTAAAATTGGGAAGGAGGCACGTAAGTAATGAATAAATGAAGAAAGAAAAAAAGAAAGAAAAGAAAGCATAGAAGGAATAAAGAGAGAGAGAAAGAAAGAAAGAAAGAAAGAAAGAAAAAAGGGAAGAAAGAAAGAAAGAAAGAAAGAAATGCGTATAAAGGAAGAAGAAAAGGAACAGATTAGACAAAGGTGAAAAGAAAGAAAATTATTAGAAAGAATGGAAAACAGTTTAAAGAAAAGAAAATTTAAGGACATAAAGGAAAGAAAAAGACACAAATAAATAAATGACATGCAAACTTAGAAAGAAGAAAGAGGGAAAATTGGAAGAAAGAAGAGGAAAGGATATTGTGCAAATGAAAAATATAAGATGTAGAAAAATAAAAAGATTGGAAGGAGCAGAATTGAATGAATAAATGAAAAGAACGAATGATATTGTAAAGAAAGAGAGAAAGAGAGGAAGAAAAGAAGAAGGAATGAATGGAAGAAAGTGAAAAAGGAGAACGGCGAATGATATTAGACAATTACAAATTCAGAAAGATGTACAGAAAGGAAAACAGAAAAAGAAAGGTAAAATAAATAAGAAAGAAAGAGTAGTTGTTTTAAAAAGAAGAAAGAAAGAAAGAAAGGATGAAGGATATTGGACGATTCAAAAGTCAGAAAGATTCACTGATAGAAAAAGTCGAAAAGCACAAAGAAAGAAAGAAGACAAGAAGGAAAGAATAATAAGAAAAAACAGACCTTTATAATGAAATGAAAAGAGATGAATAAGAAAAAGACAAAAAAAACGTGGAAGAAATACAAGTCGAAGAAGAAAGAGAAAAAGAAATATCGAATGAAAAGGAGAGAACGAATAGCAACACGTACAAGCGTCAACGGAGCCTCGCTTACATTTGATTTTCAAAGCCCCACAACTTTTGCCCTCATTTGAGACTGAAATGCTGATTTAATGACGTAATTACTTCAGCCCCAAACCTTGGTACTGGCAACCCCAATTAAATAAGACGGCCGAATAACCCCTGACCTCACATCTCCGCCACGTTCTCTCAAAAACC
The DNA here is from genome assembly GCA_963457665.1 of Thysanoteuthis rhombus. Lineage (NCBI taxonomy): Eukaryota > Metazoa > Mollusca > Cephalopoda > Oegopsida > Thysanoteuthidae > Thysanoteuthis > Thysanoteuthis major. Next base: position 42,177,038 of record OY735223.1, read on the forward strand.
ATTTCCGACCAAACCTGCCAGCCCACTTCTACTTTGACTAGATTCAACACTAATTTCAGACACTGTACGCTCTAATACCAGGAACTATTCAAGCCCAAGCCTTGCTATTTAAATAACTGAGACGTCGTTGGATGGAGTTAGTATCAATTTGAGAAAATGAGCCTCCGAATTCAGTTTTATAGTAACTCTTGCTACGTTATCACCAACGTATCATGGAATTATTATTGAACTAAATACCCCAGCCCTTAATAAAACTACTATTCATCTATATCTATATAATAAGTGACTCGTTATTGGTCGTTTACGCTAGTCCTCACCACAAGCCAAAGTATAGGATTCGAAGTATAGGGACCTAAAAACGAAAAATGATTCAGTTGTATGATTTTAAAGTACGGAAGCTCGAAAAGAAAAAAAAATGATTAAGCTCTCTTTTCTCACCGTAAAGAACCTAACGTGTAGTATCCTTTTTTCTGTTTTTCTTCTTTTTTTTTTGTTGTCCACATCACGGGAAATAACATTGATTGAAAATGCATGTATACGTACTCGTGCATCATATCAACGGAGGCCACATAGAATAAACCCTAACCCCTGACCCTATACTTGACCATAAACGTACCCCCCAAATCTAACCCATTAACCGGATGAGAATTGACAAAATAAACCAAATACATCAATTTTCATTTGTTATTAAAACTTTGGTCGTGAGGAAACTTGAAAAAAAGCTATTTTGCTTATTTCAAAATTTGACGGAAGTAGCTTTCGTCGTCAGGAAAATCTGCAAGAATCTGATAACACTATCTGGAACACTATCGAAAAGATTATCAAGATTGGCCATCCAAGGAAAAGGTTGAGATGTTTTAATTATCTGACGTCAAATTTCTGGGAAAACCTGACCCCGAACTAGTAGCATGAATTGACTTTCTAGTCGATGAGAAAAAGAAAGAATACCGTAGTCTTGAAAACAATTATTTCTGTAGAGAGTTTGGTCCTTTGCGGATGTCCTTTTTTGTGGTTTTTTGCAAGGCTGAAAGCAATTTTAGTTAGTGGTTAGTAAGCTGGCCTCACGAAGCATTTTTCTGAAGTAAGATCCGTCATTTTTCATGGAACCTAACCAAGAAACTGACTAGCAGACTGAGAATCAAACAAAGTGCACATGGAAGAATCATGAAAAACATCACATGGAGAGATCCCAAAACGGCACAGGATATCAGGGAGGAAACGGGATTCTGAGACATCATAGAATCCATAAGAAAATTCAGATGACAACTGGCTAGTCATGTTGCAGGAACGGCACACAACCACTAGACAACTTGGATCCCCAGAGATCACGTGGCGCCAAACCGAGGCCAGCAGAATACAAGATGGAGAGACGAACAAGTAGAAAGTACTACCTCCGTGACATCCACGATAGAGAGGTGTAACGCATCATGGTCTATGTCTAACGGCGGACGATGAAAGACTAAGGATGATTCCTAGCCTTGAGTCGGATTGGGTTAAGCAAGGTAAAACAATCGATACATTTTTGTAGACCAGGGAATTCCAACTTAATTCTTTTTGTCATCCAAAAGAGGTTTTTTTTTTCTGTGAGACAAACACATATACCAAACAAATGAAATCAAGATGACGTTTTACCTACTTAATGTGAATTTTTTCGTGCCTCTCTAAGTAAAGTTGTTTACAACGGATGATTGGAGCTCTGTGACGACCTACACATGCTTGCATAATGGAATAACAGGAAAAGTCCATTTGTATATGACAGTTCATCGCTTTCAACTCAACGTTCAGCCCTTTGGGAGTGATACTTCCACCGTTGAGAATAAGTGCTGTAAGATGAATTCAATATTCTGGCACCCCGTCAAGACTAAACTATCGAGCAATATTTTCATGAGATTAGCTTACTAAATATCGCAGCATGGCCAAGATCTTTTTAACAAAGCCACATTACTTTGTTGCGCATGGTGTGCCAAGGGTGTAACGAACTCACTAGTAATGACTTGCAAGCGAGACGTGTTTAGTAAAGTAGATCTCATTCTTCACACAGGAAACCCTACATCGTGGTTACTAGGATGTTTTTTTCTTATATATCTCATGGTGTATTCGCTAAACGCTAGCTATAAAAGAGCTGGCGAAAATATAAGCCTGACATTATATTTGTTTTATCCTTGGTAAGGACTATGTCCAATAACGGACGTTAAGAGACTGATGATGCTGCGGCTGCTGATGTTGATATTTGTTTTGGAAAATAGATCTTAAGTAAATGTCGTGAATAGTTTATTCTTAAAAGTGTGTCACCAAACGTTAAGAGTTTGGAAAGCTCTACTCCAAGAAATGTTTGCCTTGAACAGCCCTGTACATCCCTGAGGGCTTGGATCTAAACGAACAGTGTCACATCATCATCTCAGAGAAAAAACGTCCTTATCGAATGAGCCAGATAACCTACCTTTTTGTTCTTTTCAAGCAACGCCATATTTGACCGTGAAATAAGTATAAGCAAAGTTGTAGATGTGTCAAGTAAGTGAACAAGGTAGCCGTCGGCTATGGCTTCCTAGTCGCAGTTATTATCATTTTTATTATGAATATGGCTATCAGACAGAAATTGAGTCCGGCCTATGGTGGTACGGTCAGGGTGAAGTACGATCTTTGAAACGGTCGGACAAATGGGCAAATAGAGAAAGGCGAAGAGAAAAGGAAAGATAACAGAGGGTAGAAAAGAACGAGAGATAGAAAGAAAAAAATAGTTAGAGAGGAAGGGGGGAAAGAGAGAAAGAGAGAGAGGAAAAAGAGAGGAAAAGGAATAAACTGAGGGAGGGTAGAGATAGAAAAAGATACCGGGCGAGAGAGAAATAGATGGGAAGAGAGATGCTGAACTCTTCTTCTGATGGAAAATGGCTGTAGCACTTGAGGCGTTTATCAGTCAGGGGGCGAGAGCGAAGATGAACGATAGGAAAATGAGTTGGCCACTCATCCGACTCTGGTGTGGGGCGTCGGGGGGGCGCTGATAAAAGACTGGTCGCCGTCTCTTTCTCTTTTCCTTTTCAGTCTTGTCTTTTTGATCACCAAATCTGGTCTGACGTCTGACTGACCGGAAATAGACGCTAATTGGCTAAAGGTCATATGATCCCGGCCGGAAACGACTTATGGTGGTGGATCAGTCTTGGTTCTGTGTGTGGGTTCTGTGAAAGCAACGAAGAATCCACGTATAATCGAATGTGAAAAGAAGTGCTGAGGAGGGTGGTGTACGGGTTGGTCTCAGACGGGGGTAGATAGAAAAGTGTCAGAAGGGTAGCGTTGGTCTTGAAATCGAACTTGTCGTGTCCAGTGATGGTAAAATGAGGCATGCCCAGAAAGTATTCAAACATTTTGGTTATCTTGTGAACCAGTTGTGCAATACCGATCAAACGATATGACCGAAAACTCTCCAGTTGTGTTACTCAGTCAGGAGCGAGATGCCATTGAGTGAGCTTATGTACTGCATGACCGTCACATTTACTATGATCGGTCGAGTAAAACAGTATTATGCATTCATCTCATTCTTTGTTTTTCTTTTGTTTTTCTTTTTTTCATTTAATTGCTTATTAATATTTTTTTCAACAAATCGGACTATCAATCTCAGCTAGTCTAGATTAGGTTTTTTGTAAGTCCTGGCTTATCCTAGAGCTAAAATCTGCTTTGAAAGAGAAGACAACTCAGACCATGGACGAGATTAAAGAGAATGTAATGAAACAACTAAAATAAGACTTCTCAGACTTCAATAGTGTAAAGAACGTTGGGGGTATGTGTGAGAAGTTTGAAAGAAACTGAGGTGCCACTGTCTTATGTAGGGTATTTTAGTTAATAATAAATGGCCGGATACTTTCTTAATACATCCCATATATATTAAGATATCACTGATTTTTCATGACAAGTATCATTACTATACTTAAGTATCGAAATGAAACGTGATATTTATCAAGTTTACCTTTGTCTGTCGCAGGACGAGAATAGTTGGACACGATTATCAAAGGCCCCCGAAATGAACTTGCTGACACTCTTGTCGATAACTCTTTCTCAATGAGAATTCTTTTTTTTTCTTTTATTTATTTTTTTTTCATGATGAATATCCGTTGAACAAAGCTAAATCAAGTATAAATAAATGTGGGAAGAATTCTGAAGGGAACTCCCTTTTCAAGTTTCATTTGAGCAAACACGCGATAAGCCGAGATCTTACTTATCAAAACTTCATGCCCGCAACTTTTCTCGATATAGTTTTCAATTATAAGGACTGGCGTCAGAAAAAGGAGAGAAAAAATAAAGGTGTTCTAAATACAGCCAAGATGGAAATGTATGAATGAGAGAATTCTCAGTAAGGAAGTCCATGCAAGCGTAATTATTATGTAATTTAGGTAGACAAGTAGTTGAATAACTAACGGCATACCCGGAGCGCAACTCAACTATTTTACGAAATATCTTATCACAGATCATCTCTATACGGCATTTGAGACAAACCCCCTCGCTGTTGAAGCTAAGGCTGTTGGGTTTCCAGTTCATACCCAATCATATTTGTTTAGAAGTAAAATAGTAAAAATCGGAAAATAAATAGATAAATATATATATATATATATATATATATATATATATATATATATATATATATATATATGTATATATATTGTAAATATATATATAAAGATATATATATATACTGTAAAGATATAATGGCAATTACAGATTTGGGAGACGTAAAGGGTAATTAGTTGTATTAACCAAGATTTGTATAAATTGTATCCTATTCTATTCTGTTTTTAGAATTCTGTGATTTTTAAATGGTTTCCTCGTTTTTATATTTCAAATAATCAGGCTTCAGCCACTTTTACATGAACAGAATCTTCTTTTAGTGTTTTAACTGCAATTTTCTTTTTAATAAAATGAGAGACTCCTGTTTTGTTTTTTTGGGGGTTTTTTTGCGTATAACATCCGTTGGATTTTGTACTATTTGCATTGATATAGCTTTGTAATTCATAGACCTGTGTATAAGCCGTGCATCGACTTGCAACAGACACCTCTCTTTTCATATTATTGAATTAGCTTATATCGATGCCATATATTCACTTCGTTTCACATAGTACATTTTTATTACCAAGTGGTAAAATGTACTTTAAATTCCAGGCATATCTCAAACAAACGGTTAAAAATAATATTTGAAAATGTCCACCAAGACTGTCGCTAAAACTGTCAAAATAGGTTTTTTCAGTTACTGGGTTAGTCTGACCGTATATATATATATATATATATATATATATATATATATATATATATATATATATATATATATATATATATATATATATATATATATTGCGTGTATTGACCACACCAATAAGAATAAGAAGAGAGCTGAAAATTTTAAAAATCACTCCTTTTGTCTCTTTCTTAATTGCCCCTCGAAAAATTGGATTTAAGGGGGGCTTCGGTTTACAATGTAAGTATATACCAAATTGGTCACTTGATTCATGACAGGTAGCATTTGCACTTGTTTTTCGAAAAACGGACATTTTTCCAGTCATCACACCCTAACAAGAGGCGAGAGAAGTAACGTATTAGTATTCATCATTTCTCCAATGATTTAATTGATCATATCCCAACACAGCATGCTGCCAAAAGATACTGGTCACGTATCGCGTGACTAACCGGATCTGCTTTTAGTTGCTTTTCATTGTTACTGCTTAGACCGACCGTCTATGGCCATAAGTAAATAATGTAGATCCAAATAAAGAGTAAGCTGAGAAACCTGTCTATGTATGACAGCTGCTGTACCTTTTTAGCTACAAGAGTTAACGGTTGGCAGAAGATCAAATCTAACCATATAGGCATACCATATATTTCTCTATATTTCCCTGAATGCTTGATGCCGTATTCAACATCAGGTAAGTTGAAATATGTTTCCTTTTACATAGTCAAACTCTTATCGAAGTTTGAGTTGATAGCATCCCCCCCGTAACAAGAACAATCCTCACCTAATTCAGCTGAGTAGACTCTTCACCGTTTGTCTATCCTCTCTCGTTAAATTGAACCAATCACAACCAGCTTAATTGTATGTGGCTTTTTCACCAACTTAGAAAACTAACTTGGCCTATGTAGACGATTTAATATACATACAATACAAATAAGCAAAAATCATCTTCAGTTGGAATAGGAGCACAAGTAGAGTTTGATCCTGCAGTAGCGAAGCTTGTCAACTCCAATGTCATATAACATATCTTGTTACAATCAGTGTGTTTGTACATACCATGTTTACACTCTCTCTAAGAGTGAGGGACCCTATGAGGCTCAGATATCGTACAGTACTAATAGTTTGCCGTATTCATTAAACCTTACTACACAGAGAAGCTTTTTAATATATATTTTACCTTACCTTCGTATCACAAAGGACTACAACAGAAAGGCACCTAACAGTGAGTGAATTCAATTCATTTAATACACAAGGTAGTACCCTAAAATTTTTAATATGCCAAGTTGGAACCAATGCCTGAGTCGAGTGGTATCCTGCAAAGATCAAATTCACTAAACATAAGAATTGGTCAATGAAAAAAAAATGCTTTCCTCTATTCACCTATCCTTGGGAACAATATACATGCAGTGAATTTCTTTTTCATCATTTGTGACCCCGCACTTCAAATCGGGTATTAAGTCTCACAGGTTAGTTTTGAGATGGAGCTAGAAATAGCTAGCAGGTCTCTCCAGGCGATTTTCGGAATTTATCAAAATTTGCTTCATGAATTCCTAACCATTCCTGTCGAAAACATGACTGCTTATTAATCTACAACACGTTTTGAGTTTTTTTTCTCTGACTGCATCACTAGAAATCGTTGTCCGTATACTTTCAACGTTAATTTTCTCAAAACATTTCCCAAGTACCTGAAACAAAGTGTTTTATATCTTCGATACCACAAAAGCTATCAAGATGCTTATGACATGCAGAATATGAACCCAGCCGAATCTAAAATCACCGTAAATGATACTTAATACCTGATTCGACGTGTGTGGTGACATTTATTCCGAGCAATAGCTCGTGTTTACGACTGACTCTGCGACAGATTTGCTCGGAAAAACGTCCCAACTACGGTAATAAAGTCATATACCTTTTTATAACGTCATAAAAAATATGGTGACCGATGAGCTCTAAAAAACGTTACAACTGGGATTAAAAACTATATGCATCATATTGGCGTCGTACAAGACTTTAAGATTTAAAAAATAGCTTACGTCCAAAAACTGCGACACCATATGTTTATTTGATAGCATTTGTCTATATTTGTGTCCTTGATAAAACTATTTGCTTCCAGTTGGGTTATCAAGCTAATCCCCGTTAAGACAAAAGTGATAATTGCATCAAAATAAAAAGAAAATGATGTCCAAAATGCAATAGTAGTGAATATGTATGGGATGTAAACAAACACTGTGAATGTAGTATGACCACATTTAAAATGCTTTAGGATTTCATCACACACGCAGGTCCCAGAAAAAAAAACTCAGTGAATTATTCTATTTGCTGGAGATGCAAGTACAGTTTCCGGAAAACAAAGATGGGAATAACATGCGGAAACAAAAGTCGGACAAATATTTGACGAGGAAAATTAAGGGTTCAAATCACAAAAGAAGGATAATTTCCACAACAAAATTCCGCCATATATATATGTTGGACCAGAACGCCTTCTTGCTACCTCCAACTGGGGTAAAAACGTTGAATGAAATGAACCCTAACTTCATAGCTAGAGCTTATACTACCATACCTTCTGCTTAATTACCTATGGAGCCACTGGCTGGGAAGCAAAATGTTTGCTTCTCGTGTATTTCTCCAACCGCTACTAAACAATTCAAATTTCCATGCCTCTGATGCATATGGTGTCTTTGTTTGAAGAGTCAACCACTGAGAATAGAGGGATACTTCTGAGTTGTTAAATTGTTAGCTGAGCGATTCAAAGCTCTTCGTAAGGAGACTGTGATAGGCCAGCCGATCCCTAATTCCTGCTAAAACTAATGACCCCTTTTCCTTTTGTTCGGTGAGCGAACACGTGTTTCGCTATACGCAGTGTGTTTTATTTCTCGCTCTCTCTTTCTATTTATATATATATATTTTCCTCCCACTTTCTCTTTTATCTCGAAGATGGATGGATAGTATAACGTGGTATCATGTGAAAAAGACAAAACATATTCTTTTCATAGTTCACTCTGTATACCGTAATTTCCTATCTTTACCAACGCTATGTATGGACCGATTGAAAAAGGCAATTTTCAGCTCTTCAGCTTTATTGCTGTCTATATACATGTACATATGCTTAGCATTAGTCCGACAGACCATCTTAAAAACTGATGAAACCTATCTTGATGTAGACAATTTTGGACGACGGTTTAATGATGGTAAATAATAATCTTAAATGGATACAATGCAATAAATTGATACAATACTGTTTTGATATAAACTTGCATGCTCTTTCTACGTAAGAAAAGTCAGGTAGTCTTTACCAGTGACTTCTAACTAAACTGAAGAAATATCGAGTGTTGTATTTTAAGCCAGATTCAGGAACCAGAGAATAGGTTATCAGACTTTATTGTTACGCCTAAACCTGAGCTCTCAGACATTTTGAGATACTTTAGCAAAGCGTGTATCTTAAAAGTCCAATCCATCAAAGACTTTATGCCCACCTCAAATGGTTTCGACAGGAAAAAGTTTTTATAAGTCTGGCCGGATATAACTTCCCAAAATTGCACACTCCTCTGTTCAAGAAAATGGTTAGCCTGGAAATGAAAAAAAAAAAAAGAGAAAATTGAGCCTAAGTAAGAGTTGCCAAAGTTTCATGCTCTCTAACAATGGAATGTCGATAATCGATCCTTTTTACTTCGACGTCTTGGCCGGTATATTAAACGAGTCTGGTTAGTCACTGAATAGAAACCGCCACGTCACAAACGTATTTTGGCTACATGCCGTGTTGGGGCGATCAATTGGAAAATTTAAGAAAGAGGTGGTCAGTGAATAAACGATGTCTCTGACCATTCGTTGGGCAGTGATCACAGAAAAAAGTCGGTATTTGAAAAAAAAGCAAGTGTGAATTTCAGACAAACTATGGGACAATCTTGGCTTAAACCTAGATTGGATATTGAAATCCCACTATAAGCCTATAAAGGCGGAGGATTTTCGAAAAAAACAAATCATTCTTTATAAGCATAATAAGGAGTAAATGTTCAAAATTTCAGCCCTCTAGCTCCATTGATGCAGACTGTATTCCCATATACATACAAAGCAAGTCAGTAGTTCATGACACCAGCTTGAAAAACTAAAGAAACCTAGGTCGATGATTTTGGTGACAGTTTTGGATGACGGTTTCGTTAAATTCTTGACACTGCAATACAGGGGTCCTATTTGGTAACAATTCAACAGTCCGGCGACGAAATCTCTTGCTCATTGCTTTAACGACCGAGCTGTTTACCGTCGAAATTTGATAACTCTCGGTAAATCGAACGAAACCTTCGAGCCTCTAACACAGATTAGAAATTGACGACCCTAATCCCCAACCCCGACCTTGACACACCGACTCTCTCCAGTGCTTTCCATACAGTCGTCAATCTTTTTTAGCTACACGCACACTCACCAGCACATACGCACGCACATGCTAGTGCACACACATACACATGCAAACCCATGCACATGCACACATACATACACAAACGTCTCAATTCTTTGTGTCGGTCTGTTGAAATCCGCCAAGTAAAACTGTCACGAAATCAATCAACAAAGGTTTGTTCAGTTTTCAAGTTGGTTTGGCTTGCTGGCTTGCTATATATGCTTGGCTCATGCGTACAAACCTTACCAATGGAGCTAGGGACTGAGAGAAATGAAATCATTTACTAAATGCATTTTTTGTTTTTTTTTGTTTTGTTTTTTTGTTTTTCAATTTCTACCCTTATTATAGCGAAGGGTTCAATTTGCAATCTCAGTTACTGTAAAATTGATTCTTGATTTTGTGCCCGGCAGCTTACACACTTATTTTCTTTTAAAATTCGATCGAAAATTCGATTTTAAAGTTATCACTGCCCAACGAACTTATCTATTTATCGCCCCTTTTTCCAAATTATTAAATGATCACCCCCAAACACACGACATGTTGATCACGTGACGGTTTTTATCGAGTTACTCATCAGACTTGTCTTTTCCTACATCTGAGGGGATTTTTTGCTATTGTTTTTTCCTTTTTTTTTCTTTTGCATTTCTCTTCCGTGCCTGGCGGTCCTTTTTCAAAGCTAAACACAACGACAGATGCCATAAGGCGGCCGGGTTTTTTACTGTTTGCAACATCAGTCGGGTAGCAACTGTCCGGTTAATGGCAGATGGGTCGCTTTCCAGAGGATCGAAATTACACCAGCCGAATCTTTGACATTAAATATTCATACGTAGCCCTCAAAGGCGCGGGTCACTCCTGAAATAGAGAGATGTGTTTACAGTGATACTCGGGTTATCGCTTAAAAAGTCTAGAAAAAAATGAACAGCTAAATGAAACAACGTTGAACCGAAGCATTATAGGGTAACATAAACAGAGATTGCCCAGCAATATTTTAGAATATACGATGTCGTTGTTGAACCCCAGCAAGATGGAATGGATTAATGGTGTGTATTTCATTTGGTAGTCACTTTCCAGAGCTGGTTGTTATATGTTGGATATGTATGATTGGTAGTGCTTGTGTTTGTGTATATTCTCATTCATCAATCAAAGAGTAGTGCATACAGATCTATTGGAGACAGATCAATCGCGTGTCAAACACAAATGTGGAATTCTTTCGAGAATTGACAGATAGCAGAGAGAATATATATTTTTGTGGAAAGACGAAGGGGACTTTCACTGGAAGAACAGAAAGGATATAGGGGGAAATTCCGAATGACTTGCTCCACATTGACCGAATGTTTTGGGTTTTTTTGGGGGGTTTGTTTTTTGTATTTTTTTTTTTCAAAAGCGAAGAAGAGAATAAGAAAAATGTTGCAACGAGATAGATTGATTACAAAAACAAAAAAACAAAAACGCACGACATTATCCCACATCGCTGGATACTCGACTGCCTCAGGATATTTGAGATCAACGGATTAGTGGTGAGATTCCAAGCTAAATCTATGAAAAACTAGGAAGTAGACTTGACAGCTGCCGGAAAAAAACCGACCAGAAGTAAGTGTAAAAGTGTGAGGTGGACTCAGAGGACTTTCCCTTCACTACTTTTTGTACTAACCATGACACCACTAAATAGAAATTTTAAAAAGCAACGAAGGATGTAAATTTAAAAAGAAAAAAGGGAAAGTCAACGAAGTCATCTTAGAGGATGGCATAAGACTATTTCCAAAGAACAGAGACGGACTTGACATGTTGTTCAACAAACATAAAGAACTCAGCGACATGAGATCGAAATTGAATTTATAATTGAAGAATTCACACTATCGGTACAGCACAAGGGACAACTTATGGCAATGGAAATTATAAACTTCATCATCATCAGTCTTTTAACGTCTGTCTTGGACATAGACCTTCCCGAGGATTTGCCACACTTGGACAGCAGAACTTTAGCAGCATTAACCACATAAGACCAATATGTTCAAATTGAGAGTTATCCAAAGTGACCTTTTGAAACTTGGTAGAATAAGAAAATATTGTAATCCAAGCTAGATAGCACATATTGAAATGATAAGAAATTAGAATATAATGAAAAGGATGAACAGATAAGCAGAAGCAGTAGAAAGATACACGGGATCATTTCTTGGATAGACAAATGATAAACTTCAATCGATAGATCGTTGAACTACGGAACTTGTGACGATGCACAAGGACCTACATCCTTGAGACGACACAGATAAATAGGATGTGAGCAGAAGGTAACAAAAACTCATCAGTATACAAAACTGTGTAAGTGGCCAAAACGGGATTGAAAACAACATGTAAAAGCTATCAGTGAAGGTATTATACAAAATGCTAAAAGCAGTGCAGCAAAAGAATTAGTAAGAAAGCAAATGTCGCCTCTGTGAATAAAAGGACGAGGAAAAAAACTATTAATGTAGAAAAATAGCCAAGAAGGAGTTCAAGAGCAGACAATACGGGATAGCAGCTGTTATACATTGGGAACAATGCAAACGTTCAGAATTCGACCATGTACATACATGATACCAGCACAAACCGGAGGCAGTCCTGAAAAATAGAAGCCACAAATTACTCTGGGACTTTGATATTCGAACCAACCGGACTGCATCTAAACAAGAATATTGGACCTGGTAGTCGAGGACAAGGAAAAGAGTACACGTCGATTGGTAGACGTAGCTGTGCCCGCAGATCCCATATCAAAGATGATGAAGATTGAAAAGCTTGGAAAGTACCAGGAATTGGCAAGAGACCTGAATAATGTGTGGAACATGAAGGTTGGAGGAGTACCAACGTTAATAGGCAGACTGAAAACTGTGCCAAGTACATTGAAAACAACAGTAGGGCTGCAGGATGAAAAGGGGAAGAATTGAGACTATACAAACCTCTGCATAATTGGAGTCTGCAAGAATACTGAGGTGAGTACTGTAAATATAAGACTTACGACCACCAGATGTCAGCAGTGGTGTAACCGCTACATTGAAAAGGACAAATAAGTAAAGCTTGGAAAGGTTGAGACCTTATAAACCACAGAGTTGCTGTGATTTGTGATGACATTGAGAGGAGGCCTGGATATCTGAGGCAACCTGAAATTCAACCTTCAGTGATCATCACCAGGTGACTGATGGCAAAATTTCAAACCACAGCACAGTTTCGGAGCGCAAGAACGTCGAAAAGAAAGCCAAAGACTTGAGGAGACATGCCGTCACTCGGACTTCAACAACAAACACCAAGCCACTGACGTGAGTATACAGATAGTAATATTGATAAATAAATTTATGAAGATAATGTTATTGCTAGGTCACCAAGAACCTAGCAAAACGCTATCAGAAGTAGAAAGACCAATTTCGAGATTAAACAGGTCACTCAGTCCAGGTCAGAAGACTTAATCATGCAGTAGTGAATGAAGAAAAAAAGAAAAATTATAGATTTTGCTGTCCCAGCAGACTTCAGGGTGAAGCTGAAAGGCGTTGATAAATTAAATAAATATCTAGACCAGGCCAGGAAGCAGAAGTCTAGGGATATGAGGGTGACGTTAGTTCCAATTGCAGTCAGAGCTCTAGGAACTGCCCCCCAAACCAGAAAAAACAGGCGGAGGGATTTAGGATTCCAGGAAACAACTGAGACTATCCAGCCAAGAGAACTACATCAATCGACCAGAATACTGAGAAAAATCCAGGGAAGAGACTTGTTGTCACTCGATCTCGAGTGAAGACCACCTGCCAATGCTGATACAAAAACTCGAATCAACAACAGCAACAACAACAACAACAGTGATAAGGAAAACGGAAGCGGAGATGTGAACCACAGCACTGGTGCGATAGGCGAGGGAGAGAAGAGATGTGGGCTGAAGACCTGAGGAGACTTACTATCACTCAGCCTTCAGCAATGACTGCTGGGCAACTGGTGTGAAACTGTGAACCGCAGAATTGCTGTGGTCTATGAGAATGTGGAGGGGAGGGCTGGAGACTTGAGGAGTCTTGCTGTCACTCAACCACCAGCGGTAACCACCGGGCAACTGGTGTGAGATTGCAAATGAAATAATAATAATAATGATAATGATAATGATAATAATAATAATACATACATACATACATACTAAATGTATAATTATTATTATTGTTGTTATTACTATTATTATTATTATTATTATTATTATTCAAAGAAGATGAAAAAGAAGAAGGAGTTGAGAATAAGGAAATTGACAATAACGACAATATGACCGAGGAAAACAACTGTAATAAGCAAAGAGCGTCTAATTCTACACGAATACAAAGGAAATATTGATCAAGAGTGGCATGGAAATGCATTTGATGTTTTTACAGAACATACGTATATAATCCGCTCTGGTATGGTGCGATGAATATCGCTCTTAATATAACGAACTACTTTTATAAAAGGATGAAGGATGCGATAGATCTAAACAGAATTCAGTAAACAAAAAGCGATACATATATACATATGTATATATATATATATATATATCTTATTTGGATGAGTAAGCAGGGACAGAAATGTATGAACAAAGTGTAATATCTGCCTCTGTCTCTCTATCTCTCTGTCTCTCTCAAATATATACATATATATATATATATATATATATATATGTATATATATATATATATATGTATATATATATATATATATATGTATATATATATATATATCAGCACATGCCCACACATATACACACACACACACACACACACACACACACACACATATATGTATATCATTTTCGAAGGTTGAGTTATCATGAGTGAGAAGTACTCAATATCAGGGACAAAGCAAATCTAAATGGATATACACAAATAAATCATTGCTTCATGGTGATTCGAAGTTTCACGCTAGTGCAATCGTCAGACCATGTGCTATATATAGGGAGTGCCCCACTTCGAAGAGCACATGGTCAGACAGTCAGCATCGGTGTGGATTTGAATCATTATTAAGCACTGATTTGTCCATGTATATCAATTTATATATATATATATATATATATATATATATATATATATGTATATATATATATATATATATATATATGTGTGTGTTTGTGTGTGTGTGTGTGTGTGTGTGTTTCCAATCAATTTATGTGTAGAGATGGATGTCAAATCTTGCTCAGTCTGGCACAAAATCACAGTAGTGGGTATTTCGAGCTCTTCTCTGTATGAATGGCTCGCAGGACTTATTAATCATTTGAGACAATCGACCTCAGATATACATAGATGTAGGCTAGAATATACATGCATATATATATATATATATATATATATATATATATATATATATATATATGTGTGTGTGTGTGTGTGTGTGTGTTTATGTGTGTGTGTGTGTGTGTGTGTGGTTTGAGTGAGCGAGAAGAGGAAAAGTGATAGACAGGTATGTGAAGCAAATATCTATAATGGCACGAGTAAAATGCATATATTTGTATATGTGTATGTGTAAGTTATAGATGTACATGTTTTTCTTTTATCAGTAAGATTACGCATGTATTACCACAGACTGATTGTGTATACATATGAAGAGAGAGAAAGTGTGTGTATGTGTGTGTGAGAGAGAGAGGAGTGAGGGAGAGAAAGATATGTAAAATATCTAAAAATACACTCAGATTTCAATATATGTTCATGAATATGTTATTTTGAATGTACATATGTTTAAAGCCTGTTTGTATACCAATCCATTTCTCTCCCTCTCTTTCTCCCTCTCTCTGTCTCTCTCTTTCCCTCTCTCTTCCTTTCTTTCTTCCCATGTGTGTATGTGTGTGTGTGTTCGTAAGTGCGCAGTCCTGTGTGCGTATAAAACACATTAATGTCATTTTGAATTCCCCGTCGCAAATCTCCGTAGACAACGAGTACAGATTGCCAAAGACATCCTCCCGGGAAATGACTATGTTGTAAGCAGAAGACTTCAAATCTTATTTATACCATTCTGGGATGTTCATTCGGTTGCATGCTTTCTCCCAACTGGGTTCCTAATTCCATTCAATATTCACTATATTCATCCAGTCCATCCATCAACCCATCTTAGTATGATTAAATCTATCTATTAATCTATCTATCTATTCGTCTGCCTATCTGTCAACCAATCTATGTCTCTTTCTCTCCAAAGGTACATATATATATATATATATATATATATATATATATATATATATATATATATATATATATATATATATATATATATATATCTTTCTATCTATGTATGTATCTATCCATCTCTCTATCAATTTAACTCGGCAGGTACAAAATGTATATTTGATTAATATTCACCAACGAATCGAGTACAATTACAAGAGAGAAGATTATGCTGAAAAATCAATATTTATCGTGCATAGTCTTTAATCATTAGGCTGCAGACTTATTGAAATACCTACACACACATACACACACACACACATACACACACACACACATATATATATATATATATATATATGATTATAACTTGCATTCTACCGTATAGAAACTTATGAGAAATGATCTCCTGTCGTTACACGAGTCATATATCTATCATCCTAAACAACGCAAGTAGGATAAACAATGGAAGAAAATGGGTCTACAACAGGAATCGAACTTGTCACCAATAGGGTAGGTGTCTCCACGCCGGTAATGCAAATAACTCTTTCACCCAAAATTTTGATCTTGTTTATTCTCGATATTGTTGCTCCTTTAAACGCGACAATCATGTATTAGGAAATTTCTTTAATTGCTTATTCTATTTACGTTGTCTAGGGTGAATGATACATTAACTGCTCAACGACAGGAGATCATTTCAAATAAGCCTTTCAATATGATATAAAGCAATTCATAATTGTCCATCTTTCATCCATTCCTTATCTCTCTCTCTCTCTCTCTCTCTCTCTATATATATATATATATATATATATATATATATATATATTGCTCATAAAGCAAAGCTCCTGATGGTGGACTTAAACACATACACACAGTGCACACTACTGAAGATGGGAATACCTCCCGAAACATGTTTAGACCATTAATAAAAACATTTACTGATAAATAAACCTAGTTTCCATACACTTTCCCTCTAGAGTCTGTCTTACTACGAATAGTCCAAATAATATATATATATATATATATATATATATATATATATATATATATATATATATATATATATATATATATATATATATATATATATATATATATATATATATATATATATGCATGCGCGTAAATAGATATATCGCTTAAATTCAGCCTAACTGATCGTGCAGTTCCATAGCTCAGAGGTAGGATATCGGGTCTGACAACGAAGGTTTCAATTCTGCCTCGTGGTACTGGATGGTTTTATGGAAAGTCATACTGAAGAGATGTAGTACATCGAAAAAGCTGTCTGTGGATGACACAATTTTATATATATACTCATTCACCCACGAAAATTGTATCAGGACAGTAAGATAACAGTAAGAGATTGATACCCTTTTTTCTTTATTTCATCGAAGTAAGAAGCGAAGCTTATTCAGGTTTTTTTTTTTAGTTGGGAAAAAAAATTCCATTTTTTTTTTTTTTTAGATAATTTACTAGACAAATAGCATGAAGATCTTGATAATTTCAGATAAAAACTGTATTTGTAAAACATCTTCTCATATGTTTCTTGGCCTAAAACTCAGTATGTGAATGCCAGAGACAAACTAAAATGCACCGAAAGGTAGCTTTAGGGCCAACCTTGAAATTACTCAAGGTCCCACTGACGAAACCATGAAATTTGCGAAGGGAAAGCCAAAAGTTTAACGTCTGAAACGTGAGCCAAAAATCCATTTAAGCAAGTCCCAAGCTCGTAACAAAAAAGCGATATGTGACGGAAAAAACTTTGTAAGAAATATTCATCTCATTCGTTAGAAAAGTAAATGCAGATATTTTCGATATAAAACTCATTTGTTTTCCCTGTTCAGAACTGGTGAGTTTCACAATGTGTGAATAATAGGACTTATTAATTTGCACATAGAGAAAGTGTATACAAAATATGATCACTTTTTGAATTTTAAAAACAAATCTATACATCGTACTCAATATTATCTTAGGTATTTATTCAATTTTGAACGTATCCATGTATTGGAAGGTTGATCCTAGATCCGAAGAAGATTCTTTGTAAATAAGAAGCCAATAATCTTTTATAGTCTTAATGAAATATTGTTCAAATAGATATCTTGTAAATTATAGAAAAAATATCTATGAACTATAAAGATAAGTCCCCGTGGGAATTAAATTACCCAACTGGGGAGGAATAAAATTCAGTAAAACTAAAAGAGTTTTATTTTCGTTTAGGAACTTTGTAGTTGCTTTGTTTTTGGAAATATGATATATAATAAACTTTAGCATCGTATGAAAAAGAGAACTTCCTTTGAGATATTATTTCTAACCGGATTTTATCAAAAGCTTGATTTATGAATGCATTTTTTCAAAATATTTGAAAAAAAAATTATTTTCTATGAATAGCTATGAAACTACTTTTGATAAATAAAACTGTCTTTTACTAATTTAAGATGTGAACATTTAATGTTTCAGATATATATAATAAAATTAGTTCATTTTTCTATGAGGTATATGAAAGAAGCGATTAATATGTATGAAAAGTCTGTTAGGAATTTATTTCATAATTATAACGTCCTTGAAAAAAAATAATAAAATAGATATATTTACGTATTTGTTCAAAAAATTATGTAAAAAAAAAATCCTACATCTTGCTTAGAAAATAACAACTGCAATATATGTTTCAGCGGTGAAAAAATATTAATATTCCAATTTTTCTCACTTATGGCCATCCATAATAACTTAAATTGATCTGTAAATCGGTGTTGTAATTTTGTTTTGATATTTTTCTATAATTGAACCTGGTAGAGTAAATCTTTTTTTAGTGTATTTAAGTTAAATTCATCAGTATTTTTTCATGATACAGTCAAACAATTGTTAAAGGAACTAATTACCGTCCAAAACTATCTAAACGATGAAATTTAGTTTTTGAAAGAATTTCAATTATAGATTTTAAACTGTTTATCTACGGTGATATCTCTTTTGGAATTGAAAAATCGATCTTATTTTTTGTGAACAAATTTTTCAACGGTCTAAAATGTGTCATAATTTTACAAAAGTAAAATTTAAACGTCTAACTTCATGAGATTTTGTTGTTATCCAAATCCAAAATGAAAAACAAAAGAGGTATCTACGTCACTTTTGTATACTTTTTTTTCACTATTTGCTTTTTCATCAAAAGTGGGAGGTACCGCTTTCTCTTTCTTCCTTTTTGTGTCAATGTCTCTCTTTCTCTGCTTTCATCCTTCTCTCTCTCTTTCTCTCTTCCTATCTCTCGCTCTGTGTCTCTGTCTCTGTCTCTCTCTTTGTCTGTCTGTCTGTCTGTCTATCTCTATCTATCTATCTCTCTCTCTCTCTCTATATATATATATATATATATATATATATATATATATATATACAGTCAAGATAGTTTTACAGCTTTAAACACGAAAGATTAAAAAAAAAAACATTTCAAAATCTTTTATGTCATATATATACAATCAATTTTTCAAACAATATGGAAAAGTAAGAAATCTGGTAATTTTGAACGTCGAAATTCCAATTGTATTAGTCACAGTACACCTGAACTGATCAATTCCTAATACTTTATTGATGGAATCTAGTAACAGCGGTTCCCATCGAATGATTATTTAAACACAAGCTTCTCAAAATATCATAATATGATTTTTAAACAAACGGAGTTTGTCATTGTATTATCAATAGATGGAATTATTCACATTGTATCAGAAAGAAATTCACTTTTGAAATCATAGGGAATATTCTGATCAAACAGTTCTTAAAAGATCACACAAAGCGGGGAAGACACGAAATAATAATCGCTGCTCCCCGAGTCCTGTGACAAAGCATCTTAAATGAATATCATCCAGTTGAGTGAGGTTGGGCCGAAAGAGGTGGGCCAGCAAACGCTGCAGGCCCGTAAAAGCCGTCTAGATGCATTGTCTTAATAACATGGTTGAAATTCATGAAAAAAAAAACGAACGGAGACAGGAGTGAGTGTATCAATGGCTACTATGCACAGATGACTTCTGAGGGTGGGATACATTAGCCGAGTAAATATAACTGTCTCTTCTCACCGGAAGCTAGTGTAGCAAAATTGTCAAGGGAGAGGCAGAAGTCGAGTGTGGTTCGGATATCCAAAGTGCTGTTTTCTGGTGAGAGCAAATTATGCATCTCCTTTGGAGAGCAAGGCTGTAGAGTTTGGAGAGGACTAGAAGGAACAAAACCCAAGTTGTTTGAGGGCCTGCTGTCAGTCATGGTATTGCTTGCCGTGTCATCAACAGGTGTTGAGGCCACTGTGTTTTCTCAGGGTCACAATCAACACAGCAGTCTACCAGGAGACCTTCTGGCACTTCATGATTCCATTCAGTGATGCTGAATTAATAATCCAGCAAGATTTGGCTAATGCAAAATCAACCACTGCTTGGTTTGCAGATCCTCAAATTAATGTGATTCCTTTGCCTGGTAATTCACTTGACTTAAACCACAGTTAAGAAAACGACTGCTTCAGTCCCAGCATTCAAGCAGAGCTCAAAGGTTGCCATTTCGTTCGTCTGTGTGTCAATTACACCTCAGCAACCCCACAGTCCTCTTCTCTTTTCTTCAATGCCACGACGTATTAAGGCAATCATTGACACTAAATGAGGTCCAATCTAGTGCTGATGGACATGGTGAACCCATCTCTCAATTTAGGACCCACGTGTCTTATCGTAATGATTCAGTTCGGTTGTTTAAATATTATATTCTAACATATTGAGACGCTCGGTTTTGTAGTAATCATTCGATGGAAACTGCTGTTGCTAGATTGCAACAACTAAATACTAGGAATGGACCCTTTATGGTCCAATGGGACGAATACAATTGAAATTTTCAAGTTCAGAATCACCAGATGACATATCCAATTTTTTTCTTTAAAATTCTAATCTGTTGAAACATCCTTGTATACAAATATTCCCGTTTTTAAGTTGTTGCTATAAATTGTTGCAATAAATTGTAATGTTTAATACTTTCGGGATATATCGACTCACGCACACAACACACGCACGCATCCTGTCATGCGCACATGCACACACAGAAACAGAAATAGAGTAAGAGAGAGAGAGAGAGAGAGAGGGGTGGTCGTAAATACGACCATATCTTATTTTCTAACCTTTCATTTCCTATAATAGAAATAGAACGCCAAGACAATCGTTGGTCAATTTCAAAAACAATATCTAAGCTAGGTTTAGCCATCGTTGTTGTTCTGTGATACAGAGACAAATTTATAATTCATATACGAACACACATACGTGCACACACGCATGCACACACACATCATGTGCGCGCACGCACTTGCACACCAACACACACACACACACATATACATATATAGTCAGATATTTACAAAATGTGAATGGAGTCGTGTGTGTGTGAAAGCGAGGGAGGGAAGCGAGAGATGTAAAAAGAAAGAGTGAGAGAGTTTGAGAAAGAATGAAGGAGATCAGAGAGATATATATTTTCAAATACGCCATCACTTCCCTGATAACACAAATCTGTATGTCTAGACGTAATGAATTTGCAAACTGTCCGGAGATCCTTGAACGTCAGGCAAGAGAAATAATGCGGTGGCCAACAGATGGACATCGACCGGTGGTTCTATTTTATCAGAGGCAGCGAGCCAACTTCCCCCCGTGCCCTGTTTTCAACTAACCCAGCTCCGAAATTCGCACCCGTTGGGACCCACCCGCCAGGAATGTAATCTGGAGAATGTATTGTCAGGGGACTAAACGCGGATAAGATAGACAGACGAACAGGAATAAAAGCTAGCATTTCGCACAAGGAACGATGTAAAGCAAAATCAAAATCAAAATCAGTCATCTAAAAATGAATTTAAAACAAGCCTGCTTAGTCACTCAATAGAAACCGTCATGTAATCTGAGTTTATGTGGCAGCATGCAACGTTGGGAGTGATCAATCAAAAATCAGGAAAAGGGTTTAGCGCTTACTGGACAGTGATTATCATTTAAAAAGTCAAAATATCTAAAAGAAAAAAAAACGAGCGTGAATGTTGCCAGATACTAACTAAGGGTTAAATGTTACATTGCAAATTGAACCACCCACTAAAACCTAGACATAATAAGGAATAAATGGTGAAATTTTCAGCCTTCTGGCTCCATTTGTGTCACCTACGTGCGTGATACGTAGCCAGTAAGCCATCCAGACAGACCAGCTGAAGGAGACTATGTTGACAGGTTTGGTGACAGGTTTGGTTGACGCTTCCCAATTCATTTTCAATATAGCATTAATATTTTACAAGCTATTACGTCTGCCAACGGCATTTTTAAAGGTATATATATTCACTTAAGTTCAAGTGGCCGTTTGTTTGTCTATACACATAATATCTCCAAAAGTTCTCAATGTATTTCATTGAGAATTCGTGGAATAGTGGGTCATGGGACAAAGAGACTTTATTGAATTTCGCAGTTACTTCCCCTGCACAGTAGCTAAATGTTAACTGATTTTCGATCAGTTTTTAGTTAGCGTATGGGATTGGCAACGTTAGTTCCTAGTTTTTAATCTAATATTGTTCAAAACAGTAAATTCAATTACGTAATGATGAATTTATAGAATCTCAAGTAAGTCCCATTAAAGACGGTGGACATTTTTCTCGATTTAACTTTTTTATTCGATGATTTATTATAAATTTTTGATAAACATAAGAATATTTAAGAAATTAAATGAACCAAATCATCTATCGCGTTTAATGAAATTTATTTTAAAGAAAAATAGCTTCCAAAAAATACATTTTTTTAAATCTCTCTCTCTTTATATATATATATATATATATATATATATATATGTGTGTGTGTGTGTGTGTGTGTGTACATATATTTATGTGTGTGTGTGTGTACATATATTTATGTGTGTGTGTGTGTATGTGTGTGTGTATATATATATATATATATATATATATATATATATGTATCGAGAAGTGGATGTATGATCCGATAAAAAGATTATGAATTGCATTACATTATATTGAAATTCTTAATTGAAATGATCTCTCATTATTACTCAGTGAATGTATCATTTGTCCTTGACGACGTAGATAGAATAAACAATTGAGGAAAAAGGGGCCGTTGCAGAAGATCAAAGGATAGGGAAGCCGCTTCATCATGGCGTTTCTTCATTCATATATATATATATATATACCAGCTCTTTCCTCATAAAGAATATTGAGCACAATATCTGTAAAATTAAGACATAGGTCACGATATGTATATATATATATATACATATATATATATATATGTGTGTGTGTGTGTGTGTGTGTGTGTGTGCACGTGCAGATATACAATTTTTTTATTTAAAAAAAGTGATCATTTGTTATGAAATATGTATATATATATAATTTTGTTACACACTCACAAATGCAAACAGACACACACACACGTGCACACACACACACACACACACACACACACACACACACACATATATATATATATATATATATATATATATATATATATATATATATATATATATATAATATCAGATTGTTGCTTGTTTGCCAGGAGGCACGAGGAAGGTTTTGAAACAGCGTCTATCTATTTGTCTAACAGTTGGGATTTGGGAGTATTTGTTCAGCCTGAGGCAACTTTCTGATGCTACAGCCATTAGGTACAAACATTGTATCAAACGGCTGAAGGCTAAATTTGTGCTCGGATTTTCTAGACATAGCTCCTCCTCCCAACCAATTTCCCATTGCTCCAGACAATGTTCTACATACTTTATCGATATATACTTATTTTATGGTCCTATCAATTTATTGACTGTTCGAACTATTTATCTTATTCTACGTAGCTATGAGAAACGATCAATTTAATTAGATATTCTTCAGGTAAATAATTTTAGCCCCAATATGTCAGTATAGGAATACCAACCAGCTCAGTCATCTGTTAAGAGAAGAGAACCACAACAAAACCTACGACCTTGGGGCCTTGCTCCCATCTTTCCACCCCGTTGGACATGACATGTAAACTTTTGTTTCTTAGGCTGGCGTCGGTAATGTGTACGTTGTATTTCACGTACACGTCCTCGTTGATGTAAAAGAATCCAAACATTTGATATCAATCAAAAAGTATCCTATATAGGCGCAATTGTGTCAAAGTCATCTGATTTTCAAAATAGTTGGTGAAGTCCTCTTTCTATATCGCCATCAGCTGCCTCTGTATATTCTCTTTAATCTAGTCAGCATACTCAAATCTCTTCCCATTCAATTTTGGAGAGGCTGAAAGATCCGAGTGGTGTAATATTCTGCCAAATAAGCACTGCACAATATAAAAAGAACGGACTGGCATATCTACAGTTACACATAATAAAAACTCTCTTTCTACGAAATAGACGACTGAATGTCTATTCACATATGCACTGTTTAGTTCTTGAGGTATTCGAAATTACTTGATACTTTCCGGACCCCCCAAATTTAATCCAGGGTTTTCTTCTTTTTTTTTTTTTTTTGGTATAGTATTCAGAGAGGGCAATCAGATGCAATAAAACAGTAATGATAGAGTTAATCAGTATAAAGAAAAACAGTCTGATGGTGTCGATGGACTTATGCGCTTTTTTGAAAGCTTTTTTATTAGCAACTATAACCTTGCAATCGTTCTTGCACTGAGTTTATATGTAAAGGACTCAATGGGAGAGTCCATCAAACAATGCAATACAAAACTTCGTAGTAAGGTAGGCATATTGGGCACTACTCGAAAGACATGATGGACCATCAACAAGGTGAGAGCAGGTAGTTGTAGGACAGAAGATAGGTTTGAGTAGGGTTCAAAGACCAGTGAATCCTGTGGGTTGGATGAAAAGAAGCAAAATATGAAACACGTTTGGCGGAAGTGCTCACTCTCATCTTATCAAGCAAAGACTAGCCTTCTAAATATCGAACAAATAACGCTAGCGAGGTTGGCTGTTTGGCATGACAAGCGATGATAATGATGATGATGATCTGAACATTTTTTTCTTTTAACAAATGGCATATTGTAATCGATGTGTAAAATCGGATTATGAGCGATTTTTACTCACGAGTTAAGCCCCTTTCCCATGACCTCGATAGATGAAAGACAGTGTCTATCAATAAAAGAAAAGTGATTGATACTTGACTTTATGTTTCACTGGGAAACGATGTTCAAGTTTCATGATTGATTTGATCTGAATGCGTAGAAAAAGACGATCGTCTAGACCAATGATTGTGTGGGTAGTAAAGGGGTACTTTGTAAATATTGGGAAAAACCTGCATATGAAGAGTTGAAAGCATTCCGTGGCTCAAAACTGAACTCGCTTTATGCTTAACTAATTAATTAATATTTATGCAATGTTACTAATTACTTATTATACAATACTAATAATCACCACGTTTTGTACTAAGTAATGCTTAATTCATTGACACTTGAGAGGTATGAAAGTGTTGAAATAATTGTTCTGTTACTGAACTTCACATAACGAAGAAGTAACAAAAAAGTTCTGAATTCAACGTTACATTAGTAAACTTCGTCAAAATCAATTTCTTTTGTTATAGTAAAGAGGACATCAACATTTTGAGCAGTTAGGTGTGTGTATGGGGCAAGCCGGTGGAAAACTACACATTTGACATTATATATCGGCTGGTAGATACATTTGTACTGGTATATAAATTGAAATCAAGAGCAAAATTGTTTTTCTAAAAAAAAACAACAAATTCTGAGATGAATCAGACACCTGATAAAGGCTGTCGAATGGATCGGACAAAATGTTATGGTGTCAACATTAGTAACATGAAGAATGAGTACAATTATCCGTAGAAATATTAAAGTATTGACGATTACCTCCTAAGTTACTGACATATTTTCTGAGGCGATTTATTGTCTTTTGTCGCTGAATTATATGGGTTGAAATCCACATCTGCCTTATTTTTGCATTGTCTCGAGGTCTACGATGGAGTATGTTGTCTGTCGATACATATTACGGACTCATATCTTCATTTCTAATATTGTTACACCCCAGCCGGTACATTCTCCGTTCTTTTTTTTTTTAAATATCATGTTTGACAATATTTTATCATATTATGTATTTGTTCAAATTTCTAGTTGAATCACTGTCTCTACAAATTAAATTCAATTATTTTTTGAGTACCTAAACCAATTTTTTTTCCAGAACAAATTGAGAACGTAAAACAAAAAATATTGAGAAAAATGATTATCAAATTAAAAAGGATACAAGCAACTTAAATGATACGGCAAGCAAATTGAAAAGTACGACATACAGATGATATAATTTGACAAGTATATTGAAAAGACGAGCGAACTGAATCTATGAACAAATGCCAAATTACCGCCTACAGTTTTGAGAAAGGTCATTACTATTTAAAAAAAGATTATCAAACGATCCATTCTATGGCCTTCTTCCGGTGTACAATTTTGCCTGAGTGATACATCAACATGTCAGCTAAGTGTACTTCAAACTAATGTCGATTTAAGCTCCGTGTAGTTTCTCTTACTCAGTAGAGACAAGGTATAGAAGTTCTTGTCTAACAAGGAAAGGAAGGGAAAACATCTCAACATCTGTTTTTCAACATTTTTTTAAGATAGTGCAGCTGGAGTGCAGTACCTGAAGAAGGCCGATGAATGGATCAGACGAGATATCATGTTAAAATAAACAAAAAGGTGTTCAATTAAAACTTTTTGAAAGAATCAAATAATATTTGTCAATTATACACTATTTAGAGAATTCATAGTCGAAAGAATACCTCAGATGCAAGCTGGTCCTCTATCAGGAATTTTTCAAAGATGTTATTGGCTGAATCATGCTGAAAAAGTTTTGTTAGTTAGAAATACGCCATGTTGATGGACAATTAGATGCTATGCTCCTCTCCAAACGTGTACATAGACAGTATGCTGTAGTATTGGGGGAAGATTTCCGCATGGAAAATATATTTTTTTAATACTTGTATTATGATATTAATTATGTTTTAATTGATTATTTTTTTCAAAATTATTGGCTGTGGTCTTTTCTAAGCAATCTTTGTTATTTTCAGCAACTGTGAAGAGACGACCCCCCACCGCGGATCAAAAGGGGCTATTCAATACTTTTCTCGCTTAGCATCTTCTTGACTCTTGTCTTTTTTTATGTCTGAACTTTGACTGTTAAGTGAGTCACATTCTGAACTCACACCGGACAACATCAACAGCTTGAATCGGTAAATCTGAAAAAGCAATAAATTTGATACTTAAGTTGTAACTATCAATAATATAATGAATCATTATTCAAACAAAATATATATTTAAAAATAAGTTTCAACGATTCATTCAAAGAGTTTTTCGGACGGTTGAACTCCTTCTCGTTGTTCAATAAAAGTCAATCGTCCGAAAATCTCTTTGAATGTTAATGACCCTTCTCAACACTTTTGAAAGTTTCAGCTAATTTCACGGAAAAAAAAATTAATATCTGTTGCAACTGTATCAGTAATATGTCTCTTGGCTTCGATACCGTGATCTGTTTGAATTTCAAAGACTCAAAAGAATTTCACTTCTTTTCTTCAAGACAGGTTCAAGAGAAAGAGCAAGAACTAATGTGTAATTGGTGATCAGGGTCGGAGACGCGATATAAATTATTAATATTTCCGTGATTATCATTCTTTGTTATTGTTGCTTTATTCAGGAAAGTAGCAGTTTACCTCTTCTAACTTTGTTGGCAGAGGTATAAGTGTTCATTCGTTTCTGTATGTAAGTCTGTTCAATCGATATCTCTAAAGGTATTCAATGAAATTCAATAAAATTTCGTGGACAGGTGGATCATAGACAGGTAAAGAAGTGGCGAAATTCGGGAGTATGTTGGAGAATTTGGGGGGGATAGATAGATATTTATATCATTCTGAAGGAAAGGAAGTTGAAATAAACATTTATTGAAGAATTCAAGTTTAAATTCGAAGGGATTGCCCCTATATCTACATCTTCATTTCTCTCCTTTCTTCTCTCAATATCCTATTTCCATTCGAGTTTTCAGTTACTCTACAATATTGGTAGAGGTGTGCGCTCTCTGAGTGCTTTTTAGTTGATATTGCTTTACTCGGAGCAATAGTAGTTTTGGTAGAGGTAGTGGTTACTGTCTTATGAGCTGCAGTCGATGTTGTACTATCGTCTGTAAGAGCTGTGGAGAGTGGCAATTAAAGAGACCCGTCAGGTGAGTGTCTGTTGATGACAGTTGCCCGCGAAGCAGGAGAATCTATCGACTGGGCTTCGGTACGCCATTTTGTTCAAGCGAGATTCTCAATTGCCGCTTCTGACAGCAACACAACGGGGTTACTTGCACATGCGTAAGCGCATGCGCACACGTGTAGGCATAAAAGAGGAAATAAGTGAGAGAGGGGAGAGAGAGAGAGAGAGAGTTATAAGTTGGTAGAGACTGAGAAAACTATCAGGAATTCAAGAAAAAAAAGTGTGAAATAGAATTCATATGTCTCTATCTATTTGCACAGGTCTTGTACTTCTCTTTCTATGCTATAGATATAGAGACTGAGATGAAAGCATAGATTGATTGATAGATAGATTGATTAAGTGAGTGAGTGATTAACTGAGTGAGAGACAGAGAGAGAGAAGCAGATAAATAGATAGACAGAATAAGTGAGTGTGCGACTGACTGACTGACAGAGAGAGAGAGAGAGAACGGATGTAGACAATAGAGAAAGAGAGGGAATTTAGGTTTAGAATCTGCCAGTTGTGAAGTTAGGGGTCTGACACTGTCATGGAGCATTTCATTTAATTAATGTCGGACCCATTTTCTTATTTCTTTTTTTTTTTTTTTTTTTCACTTTTCCTTATGCCCGGACGTAGAGGAATATGGTCGATGATGAATTGTTAAATTTCCAGAAAGTACGGAAAACATTGTTCAGGTGTCGTTGGGCTTCCTTCAAAATATTCATTGGGATCCATGTTTCCCTATTGAATCAATGCTGAACAGTTTGCACTACGGTAATGTTCTCTCCAAATGCGTTGTTAGCATAATCAGCGATTTGAATAACATTATGTCATAATTTGTATTCGTACTTGAAGATTAGTTTAATTGCTTGGATAGACACCATTTCTGTTCAACGACAGTAAAACCACCATGGATTATATCTTTATTCACAATTGAAATGTGTATAGATACGTGTTTTATATATGTTGATGATAGAGATTTGTCTTGCAATCACCTTGGAGAATTGCATTCTGTTAACCACAAACGAATTGTCGTACTATTCTGTTTCTGTTTCTGTTTCTATTATTATTATTATCGTTATCATTATTATTATTATCATTATTATTATCATTATTATTATCATTATTATTTCAATCTTTATAATAATAATGATAATAATAATACATTAACATTTTTATTGCGTTATGCACAGCATTATACCATGAATGAAGTTCTATTTTTCTACGTCAGTGGCATGTATGAAATTTTATTTTAATATGAAATTGTGTCCTTTGATATGGCCTCTACCCATTGCAATATATTATATCTGTAGATTATTCTTCATGAAATGTAATAACTTGAAATTCTTCACACATGGTGAATGAAAGCATTGAAGGGACTTTATACATTTCTTCTGTTAATGTATCATTCAGTGTGCATAAAAATGTCATTGCGATGAATACATTCATACTTTCGACCTTTGCTCCAAACCTGGTGTTAAGTTTGTTTCCCTACCGTAACAACAAGAACAATCCTCGCCATGTTCTCTTTCTATGATTTAAAATCGCGACCAACTGATTGGTAAGTGGCTCTCTTACCGACTGAAGTGCACAAGGGCTTATTTTACCCCGGTGAATAAATACATGTATCAAATTGACATTTTCTCACTATGATTTAAAATCACGACCAAGTTAGTAGCATAGGGCTCTTTCTCCAACTGAGCCAAACTGACTCAATGAAATTTATCTGATGTGTTAATGGATAAATTCAGTTATGCTAAAAAGAAAATTATTTCTTTTCATTTATTACGTATAAAATATAAAATTTAGAGTAATCATCTTCTGTCAGAATAGAAGAAAGGGTTAAACTCTGCAGTATCCAGACCTGTTGAGATATGTATTCGTAAAATTATCCATAATCAAGTCTTTAGTAACATTACTACACTAGTTTGTTCAATAGAGGCAGTCTGTGGTATCACGAATCACATAAATGACTAGTTCTTATAATAGGAAGTAGAAGTAATAATATTGACTGCAGATGACGGAATTTTTTTCTTTTTTTTTTTTTGATAACTAAATAAAATTTTGCTTTTGATTTAATTCTAATTGATGGTTACTCAGTTTTCTATTTTTGAGTCAGGGGTCTTATCTTGCAATGGATAACTTTCAATGAATTATCTTGTAACGAACAAGGGCTTTTATCTTGCAATGGATAACTATTACTCATCGCCACCTTCCTCTGTTAATGGGTTAATGCCTTTTCTCTCCCTTCTTTTTCTTCCTTTTTTTTCTATTTTATTTCATGTTCATTTCTACTTTTCTCCCGCTTCTACAGTTGTCTCCCCCTCTTGGTGTCCATTTTAAAACGCCATTATCTTCGACATCTTATTAAGACCACCGTCTAAAGGCCGAATCCACCGTCACTGCTATCACCGCCAACGCGCACACCCCTGTCCGATATTCGCGGCCACCAATCACCATCAACACGGACCCCAACTCTCTCGCCATGCAATCGGCCATACCATCACAACTAGAATTATCAGAGACATACCATCCCAGGCCCTCGTCTCCGCTCAGCCTTCATTTCTATCAATATTTGCGTCTATTAAGGTTACAGAGATATCTTACATTCTAGATGACGCTGTCTTCGTTCGGATTTGTCATGTGCTGTGGTCACGTGATTCTGATATTACCCGTAAAGATACAGATTCTTCGGTAATGATACTGATATATGCAGGATAGAAAAGGGCAGGGTGGGCAATTTAGTGAAAGCAAGACATCTTCCTTGACATCACTATATGTATATACTAGTTGAAAAACTGCTAGTGCCTGCAGACAGTCCAAATATATCTCTATATAGATATACATATATACACACATATGAATGAGCAATATTTATCCATTTATGAATATATATATATATATATATATATATATATATATATATATATATATATATATATATATATATATGTGTGTGTATGTATATATATATATATATATATATATATATATATATATATATATATATATATATATATATACTGGTCTGTGTGTAATGCTTTTCGATGAATGAAGAGATACTTATGTTTGATCCTGAGCAGAAGTGCTAAAGAGCAATACTTTTGTCCAAACCATGACATATAGATACAACACCCTGAACCAAAGCAGAGACCCAGGAAATGATATTTTGATGATAGATAAAGGACATGAATAGTTTGATCCTTGGCAGAAGCGCCGATCCATTCTAAAATAACCTCAATTTTACGGGTAATATACTAGTATATATATATATATATATATATATATATATATATATATATATATATATATATATATATATATATATATATATATATTCAAGGGTTGAGTTATCTTTGTATAAAGAGTGATCAATATTGGGAATAGAGCATATTCAAATGGATGTAGAAAAAAAAAGGCAGTCCTTCCCGGTTACTCTGAGTTTCATCCAGTGGTGCAATCGTCAGACCGTCTGACAATTGCATCACTGGCATGAGTCACTGTGAAGAACTTATTTTTCCTATATATACACACACGTACACACACACACACACACACACACATATGTATATATATATATATATATATATATATATATATATAGTTTACTTCATCATCTATATAAATCAAAGCGTTGATCTCTTTTCTATCTTTTTGTGGTTTTATTCATTTATTTGATGTGTTCTTGACAATGAGGATATACTATCTTGCCGTATTGTGAGAGCTCATGATACTGATTGGGACTGAGCTTTTGGTTTTGCAGCTGAGATAGTTTTTTCGACCAGAATCCACGATTCTTTTAACAAAAAAGAGAAGGATTATTTTTACAACAGGGTCTTTCATCGCTAATTATGACATTAATATCTGCATTCCTCCAACGTAGGATTGTCAATTATTGTAAATCGTTCAATCATTACTACCCATAAAAGACCGGTTTAATCACTGCTGCCAAGTTTGGATTATTCTTGTGTTCATATCTATCTATGTATGCTTCGCCTATTCATATAATAAAATTGTAATCATGCAGGCACACGTTCCTCTCTAAAATGGGGTTTTAAAGTAAGGTTTAATTCAGAATGTATGTTTTTTGCTAAATTAGTTACTAGTTTGGGTATGCTTGTTTTTTTGAAGATTCAAATCTTTTCGAGGGCCTAACAAAAGGCGAGAAAAGTAACATTTTCATTGATCATCCCTCTTGCAACTTTTGGATCAATCACTCCAAACACAACATATATAGATGGGGGTGATTTCTTATTTCTTGCATCGTATAGTTGTTTTTTGCCTCTTTAAATCAAAACAATGATCGGGATGAAACGATTGTAATGATTGGTTAGGAATACAGATATGAAAGGAGCACGGAAAGGCCTTCGTCCAGCAGTAGGCTTATGGTGGTTGCTGATAATGATGCTGCATTTATATCATCATCAGTTTTTTAACGTCCGTCGTTGGACATAGACCTTCTCCAGGATTCGGCACAATTCTCTATCATGGTCATTGTGGAGCCAGTATTTTCTGAAATTGTCTAGTTCATCTCTCGATTTTATATTCGGTAAGCCTCGGTTTCGCGTGTGATCTCTGGGGATCCATATTGTGAGTCGATTGTCTACCATTCTTGCAACATGGCCAGCCCATTGCCATTATATATAACGTACGCCAACGTGTTTGCACATGTCTATATATATTTAAATAATAGTTTAGCTGTACCGATTATACGTACGTATATTCATGTCCATAATAAAGACCTATATAAATTTACACACGCACACAGATATATGTACATATGAATATGGTTAGATACATTGTATATATATGCATATATATGTATATGTGTGTGTGTATGTGTGTGTGTGTGTCTTAACATTCTGCAACACATATACGTGTGTGTGTGTAAAAATATTTCGGTATATAAATATCTTGAAGAACCTGTAGGCATGATCCACGCGCATGTCCAACACCTGCACTCCTCAGCCTGTTTCAGCCACGTTAATAAGCTGGCCAGTGTCCATGAAATTCTAATCAATATTATCAAGCCTTGACGTTAACACGGCCTCCCGGCAGGACTGGCCCTCTATTGACGGTCAGGGTGGGTGGTCCGTGTTGTGAGTGACCTGATTGTCCAAACTTGCTTCTAGTAGCACGTTATCTGATCAGCGTTTTCGCTGGATTACAACATTTGCAATAGTAACAGGATTAAGGCATACTGACATGGCCGACCTGCCCAAAGAAATATTCTTCTTCTTCTTACCATTTTTTCTTTCTCACAGATTTTCTTTCTCTTCTTCTTTTTTCGTCTTTCTTCTTTCTTCTTCTTCTTCGGCTGCTGCTTCATCTTTCTTCTTCTTCTTCTTCTTTGTTCTTCTTCTCCTTCTCTTCCCTCTATTTTTTCATCTTCTTCTTCTTCTCGAATTTTCTTACCCTCCGTTTTCTCTCTCTATCTATCTCTCCTTCTTCTTGTCCCTGTTCTCTTCTTCATTAAATGTTTCTTTTCAGTATTCTCGTCCTTCTCCTAGTTCTTCCTCCTTTCTTCTTTTTCTATCAACATTTTCATTCAGATAGTTCAGATTCTTAGTCTCCTCGCCATGTTCCCCCACTTTATTTCATATTTCTTCCCCGTCATTTTTTTTTTTTCAAATTAACCCTGTTTCGTATATTCAATATCTTCCACGTTCTTTTTTTTTTGCGTAATTGCCCAGTCGGCTAAACTTATGCAGCTTTTCAACAGACAAAACTTTCATTGGTATTCTTTACTAGATATATACACGACTGACACCCAATATGAATCTATACAGAAAACAAAAATGCGCATGAATATCCATACGCATGCACATACTCACACATTCGATAATTAGCCATCATGAATCTGGACAAAGGTGCTTCGTTGTTACCTCCATTTCGACCGTGATTGTAATGACCTCTGCTGTATCTTACCAGCAAACCTTCTTATCTCATTTTCTATCATCTGCCTTGTCTTCTACTGTGATTGATTCTCTTGGAAGCCAATATTCTCAGTATGTATCAAGACCATCTCCATTTTGCAGCCTGATCATTTCTATGATATATATATATTTTTTTTACTTTGGTGTTCCCTTGCATCAAGGTTGACTTAGTTAGTTTCCATATTTCACACCCTACGTCATCGCTACCATAATACATTCTTGTTCACTTCACGTTTTAAGGATATTGATAAATTGCTTTTCAATATGTATCTGTTAATTAGATATTTTCAAGCCATTCGTGATACTTTGTTTTACTCCAGCCTCATGGTCTTTGTTCGATTCAATCACCCGACCCAAGAAAATGTATATACATATATGAGATTTGATATTATGTACGAAGATTTTTTGATGGCAATCTACCTATCTTATCCGTCATTGGTCAATCTTTTGGTTAGGTTCCATGTTTCAGCTTTATAGATGACTATCAAGAGGATGCATTGGTTATATACGATTCTTTTTAGAACTGATAGAATTTTTTTTGTTCTTGAAAGTTCAGCTTGCTTGACCGAAAGTTTTCCATTCTAAAATTATTCTTCGCTTGATTTTTTTTTTCTTTTTAAGATTTCATAGAGATTCGTTGTCCTATGTAGATGCAGAGGTCTCTCTTCAGGTCTGCATTTTCGATTTTGATCATCGTGTCTTTGTCCTCAAGTCGTTTTTTTGTACGTGACATGTATTTTACCGGAGTTCATGAGGACACCAACTTTCCTACTTCCTACCTTCGGTTCTTCAAGCATTATTTCAAGATAATGAATATTCTCAGTAAAAGAACACTGTCGTCAGCAAATCTGAGGTTACTTAGGTTCTTGCTGTCAAAACTGATTCTTTTCTTTCCTCAGTCAACGTTTCTAAAGATTATCTTGAGGGAGACTGTGAAAAGTTCGGGTGAGCTTGTATCATCTTGTCTTACCCCTTGGTCATAAGAACAAGGGTTACATATGAATAGATACGGATCAAGAGACCGATATGGGTGCAAAGATGTTACCATCTCAAAATAGACAATAACGGGTAACTAGATAAGTACACCCTAAGAATATTACAAATATTTCTCACTCACGTATCAACGAGTTGACATAAATAAACAAACTGATATACAGTGAGAACAGAATGTATCCGATACAAAAAAATAATTTTAACATTCTCATACACCTCGTAATTGACAGAATTTGAATCAAAGATTATTGATTTTTGTACATAATTATTTAAGGTAAACCTTGTTTTAATATTCGAATTTTGATCTTTGTATTTACTAGAAAATTGATGCAAATTCTGCCAATTTTGAAGCTGCAAAGCTATGTTAAAATCAACACTGCGGAATGTATCGGATACTTTTTGCATTCAATGTAGATAAATTCTGATATAGATGAGTATGAAGAGAGCAAAACAGATACTTAATATTAGAGAGACAGACAGAGACAGAGAGACATAAAGTGAGTGAGAGAGAGAGAGAGAGAGGAGGAGAAAAATGGGGGACAGGACTGTGACCACAATTCTGAATCGCTGTCATATACTTTTGATAACTTGGACTTTTGTAGGACAAGGTGTGCGCGTGCCTCGGACATTTCCAATCAAAATTTGGCAAGCGTGTCATACTCTTGGGACCCACCCGACAGGAAAACTGAATGATATACCGCTTTCCAAATAACTTCTTTGTGTCTCCTTCGCTGAATTTATGACAGGGAACTAGTTTTATGGATGAATACAGCTCAGTCATTTAACCCTTGGCCGTTCCGATGACCACTTTTCGAATACGAAACCTGGGGTAAGGTCATTTGTTTAGTGGGCTTCCGGATTAGGGAGGCGTCCTTCAGTCTTGATAGACAATGGAACGACACCGAAGTGACCTCTCCAGAGTGCAAGCCTGGGCGAAGCGTATGGAGATCATGGGATATCCAGTCGACAAAGCCCTACCCCACTCAGCTTCGTTGATACAGTCCGGAAGAAATGGATGCGGAATACATTTGGCTTTAAATATTGAGTAACTTCCCCAGAATATCTCTCACTCGGAGACGAATTCCTGGATCCGCTCAGATTCAGGGTTAGCTAACCTGTGAGACTTCATCAACAGTACAGGTGATTCATTGAAGACGTTTGAAGACATTATGTAGGCACGTATAAATACATACGCGTAGGTGAAAAGGAGAAAATTTTTGAAAATGAATGAGAATAGATAGATAACTAAAAGATTAATAGGTAGATAGATAGATAGATAGATAGAGAGAGAGAGAGAGAGAGAGAGAGAGAGAGAGAGAGAGTAAAGGGCTGAGTTGTGAGAAAGAGTATATAAATATTGAAAGAAAGAAACAATCATTGTGAGGGGATGAGGGGGGGAAGAAAAGTACAAGAGGTGAAAGAGAGAATAAAAAGATATTACTGGGAGAAAACAAGCAAAAATGATGAAAAGATGAAGATGATGAAGAGGAAAGAGAAAAAGAGTTAGAGAAGAAGAGGGGGAAAGACAATGAAGATGAAAAACATGATAAATAAGAAAATACGATGAAGAAGAATACTAAGAAGAATAAAAATGAAATGAAAAAATATGATAATGATGAAGAAAAAGATGAAGAGTAATCAGGGATAAAATAATTACTGAGAGAAAGGTAGAAAAAATGGAGAAGAAGAAGAAGAAGAAGAAGAAGAAGAAGAAGAAGAAGAAGAAGAACAAGAAGAACAAGAACAAGAACAAGAACAAGAAGAACAAGAACAAGAAGAACAAGAACAAGAACAAGAACAAGAAGAACAAGAAGAACAAGAACAAGAACAAGAAGAACAAGAAGAACAAGAACAAGAAGAACAAGAACAAGAACAAGAACAAGAACAAGAAGAAGAAGAAGAACAACAACAACAACTTGAAGAACAAGGACAAGAAAATATTATGGAGAAGAAAAAGTAGAAAATGGAACAGAAGAAGAAAAAGAAAATATAATGAAGAAGAAGAAGCAGAAGAAGAAGAAGAAGAGGAAGAAGAAGAAGAAGGAGAAGAAGAACTTGTCCAAAATTGAAGAGAGAAAATCATTGAAAAATAACGAAATAAGAATGTAAAAGGGTGAAAATAAAAGAAAATTGAAAAAGAAAACTCAAAACATATCCAAAAAAGAAAAAAAAAATGTAAAACATCGAACATTAAAAAAAAAGCATTAAATGCCGTTAAAAAAAAACTAAAACCTCAAAGACAGAATTAAGAGACTGAGATTTAAAGCTGTTGTATACTCGAGACACGTGTCCGACATCTGTTCTTGAAGAATAACGATGATACCCCGTGGCTCCTATTCAGAGTAAGGCGGAGTGAGGCCCTACTTCAGTAGCAAGATACGAAGAACAAGACAGACCTCCAACGACGCCATCGTTAGGCGACAGGACTTTTACTCGTGTAGGACAGTTCTTTACAGGGGGAAATTTGATTGGCTGAATCGAGTGGAATGGCGGGAAAATGTACAGATGTTAAACCAGCATTCGGAAATCATTTTTAAGGAAGAATGTGTAGGCGGTTAGCGTAAGTGTTTTTCGAATCGTTCAGCATTGAAATACTGGAATCGAAAGCAGAAGAAAAAATGCGAATAACACGATTGGCTGCTGTAGGGTTGAACTCAATCCTATTCCGACGGAAAATGATTTCTACATCTTTCGTATCGTATATAAAATGGATAAAAGAATAGAAAATGAAAAAAAAAATGATAGAAAATGGTTTCGTTTCACTTTAAACACATATAAAGAAGATACTTCATTCGTTAATCAAAAGTTACAAGAATAATTCATGGAAGCTTGGTGGTATACGACATGGAAAAATTAACTTCAAGATCAGCGGAAAAAAAATGACAACATTGGTAGAGGATTAATTCGAAGAAGTTTTTCTGTTTGATTTTTATTCTTAAAGATGGCATCATATGTTGGTTGGCATGAGATTAAAACCGACACGTTTTTAATATTCACATGGGTGAACTTCCAATAGAAATGACACGAACAGCGAGTCATGTCTGTTGTTATATTTATAATCCTACATCGTTAAACACGTTTTTGGGGTAACTCACGCAAGTATGTTATATAAACTAATATCGATAAACAATACACGTAATACCTTAATGAAATAACAAACTACATGTATAACATGAGCTATGTATGAAAACATAGCTGAAAGGGAGGTGAACAACAGTGTTGAAGTGCCATGTTAATATTACTGCTTTGTATTTTAAATCCACAAAACGGTTACGTGTCAAACAACTGAAAATCCCAAAAGAGAAAGTTTATACATACTGCCATAATTTTAGAGTATATATAAAACAGAAGAAAAACACAAGAAAATTACATGAATTGCATTGATGGATATTGAGAAAGTAAGTGACTGAAGTGACACAAAAGAGTTTCTTTCAGAGAGATTATCAATGATTAGTGCTTAAAGCGGTAGTATATATATATATATATATATATATATATAACAGACAGCTGTTTCGATGTATTATATCTCTTCAGTGTGGCTATAGACTTTATCCCATCCAGTATCGCGAGGCAGAATTGAAACCCTCACATCGGACCCGGAGGCCGATATCCTACCTCTGGACTACGGGGGTTCAGTAAGGCTGAATTTAAGCAATACATTCATTTACGCAGAAACTCCTCATCCACCAGAGTGCTCTATTCCTGTGGAAGAGCATTGCATAAGCTTACAATGGATAAGTTACCTCACTTAAAGAGTGCTCAACCCTGAATAGAGGAGATAAATTGTGCCTGTGGACGTATAACGATGATTTACGGGAGATAATTGTGCATGGATCTACCTCAAAATTTCTCCTCCAGTAACCTATTACGGGACAAAAGCAGGCTCAACCTTACACGGAGAAATCACAAGACATCACAATATATCAGGGAGAAAACAGGAGTCCAAGAAATCATAGAATCTATTAAAAAGCTTAAATAGCATTAAGCAGACCATGTAGCAATAATGGTAGACAACCGATGGACATCACGACTCATAACATGGATCCCCAGAGATCATGGGAAACCAAGGCAGAATACGAAATGGAGAGACAAATTCGACAAATTTAGAAAACACAGGCTCTGTGATGCTCATGACAGAGAATTATGGTGGATCCCAGGGAAGGTCTATGTCCAACGATGGATAATTGAAGACTAATGATGATGATACGAGAAACATACAAGATTTCACGACATCTAATTGCTTTTTTGCAGTTTTAGCCCTTAAATAGGGTCAAAATGTATTTAGATCTTAGTAAAAGATATGTTTCTTAAATACCAGACTCAGAATTGTTTGGGAAAATGTGATTGTTTTTTTCTCTATAGTCTTTAATTAAAAAATCATGGGATTTTTTTCTTTTCTTCTTTTTTTTTTGTCGGGTGAGCTGTCTCAGTCCGGGCTCGAACTCAATATTATTGGTTATTTGAACATCACTGGAAACTAATTAAGCCTGTTTACAAGCAAAATCATGAAGTGGTACATTGAGGGTGAATGAAAACAGAGTTCGGGACGGATAGTCAATATTTAGTTTATGTATGAGAAAACCTATAATTGAACCTCTAATACATTTGGCCCATTTTCTGGCCCAGGGATGTACTTTGCATATTTGGGAGAAATCTTCCATCTATCTGCAATTTGTCTGACATATGACCATCATTTATTGAGTGATGTTTTGACTCGCGATTTAGGAATCTTTAAAGTTTTGTCACAAGTCAACAAGCATAAGTATCCAGTAAGGATCGAATCCACCACTTAGCAGTAATGATCTAAGCTTAGTTATAGGACAATCAAACGTGTATCCAAATAATTTTATTCAATCAATTTAGATTATCCCGTAACAATGCTTTTATATATATATATATATATATATATATATATATATAGAGAGAGAGAGAGAGATTGATGTGTATATATATATAGAGATGCTTATATATATATATATATATATAGAGAGAGAGAGAGAGAGACAGAGAGAGAGATTGATGTGTATATATACAGAGAGAGAGAGATTGATGTATATATTTATATATAGAGAGTATTTAGTACTTTTTTACAAGTAAATATTTTAAATGTCCTTTTCCAACTAGTGTAATCATGAATAAAGCTATGTAAACGTATGTTTTCAGGTCTTGCACCTGATCTTCATAGCTTATATAATGCATTGATTGTATACTTTACGTTCAAGCAAATTGGCATTCATTTTTCAGTAATTCTGACTCTATTCATAGTAAATGCTTTCCAGCCAATCACATCGCGCTATCTTATCTCATATCGTGTTTTTTTTCCTTTAGCTTTACTGTCTGACCCATGTTAATGTATTCCTTTGCATCTTCTGAGACTTCACCTTCTATTTTTATAATCTTTTTGGTTATTTTATTATTGAACATTCATTTTGTTTTTGTTCTGTTCATCGTTAACCCTATAATTTTTTTTTCTTTTGTAGATCATTCGCTGTTTATGATATTAATGCAATATACTCACGTATTACAAATTGATCTAATATTCTCTGTCTATGTTTACTCCCAAGTTTACTGAATATTTTCCCATAAGCTGCTTTCAAGGATAACTGTGAAGGGCTTTGGCGATATTATATCCCCTTATCTCACTCCTTTTCCCGATGTTTATCTTTTAAAGCCTCCCAGTTTGTGTGGTTGGTTTCCATCTAAAGCGTTTGTTAATCTAATTGTGAGTAATATTGAGAATAAAGTGTAAATTTCAGATTTATATGCTTCGTAATAGGATCATTATTCCTTGGCAGATGTTTTGGGTCAATGACTACAGATGAAGCAAGAGTGCTAACCAATCGGTGCCTGTGGGACTATAAAAGCAGTAGGAAAAGACACATCGCACCTTGCATACATAAAGCTATACGTCATTAAATAGTTTTTAAAAAAAACATACCACTTTGCTGTAAAATCACTCATCATTGAAAGTTTTACACTGATAGTCCAGTACGTGTCTAAGCTGACGTGAATAAATATCTATGTATACATAGACTCAGTATTATGCTCTATGGAGATCATTTCAAATTGGAACATTGCTAATGACATGATATAATGAAGCTAACCACAAGTGTATATATGTATTTGATCAATTAAAAATATATATTTTGGATAATTGAAAATTAAACATACTGTATATCCATGGGATTATTACATTTTGCATATATATATATATATATATATATATATATATATATATATATATATATATATATATATATATATGAGCCCGTGTGTGAGCGTGTGTTAGTGGCATTTTTTGAAGTTAATTTTGATGAATATGTTTCTAGAATCGGCTCGCACGGGGGACAAACAGATGGACATACAAACAAATAGACATACTGTCAAAAGCATATTTTGAAATTGCTCCATCAGACTTACTTTGCGACAAAAAACCAAGCTAGGTAAAGTCGTTAAAAGAGCGTGGTTTGCCATGGTGTTTGCTCACAATATCTTTTTGAAATCCATCATTGTGACATGACGGAAACATGACATCTTGTCCGGATATC
This sequence comes from Thysanoteuthis rhombus, assembly GCA_963457665.1. NCBI lineage: Eukaryota > Metazoa > Mollusca > Cephalopoda > Oegopsida > Thysanoteuthidae > Thysanoteuthis > Thysanoteuthis major. The sequence goes on from OY735223.1 coordinate 42,218,439, forward strand.
GCGCTGAGAAACCAAGCTGAGGAATCTTGACTAGGAATTTTTCCCAAGACCATTAGTATAAAATGAACAAAAGCAATCTCAACCGAGATTCGAACTCGGATTGCCAAGTCCATCATCCGTGCTGATAACCGTACGGCTACTTTGCACGTCCAAGCAACTTATCCCTAAATAGAGAGTATATAGGTCACATTATTGATCTCTTTCTCTATCTATCTATCTATCTATCTATATATATCTATCTATCTATCTATATATATATATATATATATATATATATATATATAAGTTTACAATGAGGTACCCAGCGTTGCCTTAATCTGACAATACTGAAAAACAAATGATATTTCATAGTGCAGTTTAGTATTATAGTAACATTGCAAGTATATGCCCCTCGTTTAGAACCTCTGAATATATATCTTTCCTCAAACCTGCCGAATTTCCAGAAGGTATGATGGTCGAATGAATTCAAAGCATATGGAGTCAAAAGAAAACGAATAATACTTTACATTATATAGACCCATCAATAATTGCATCAGCACTGAGAAGAAAGAAATCATATACCTAGTTCCAGTAAATTATGGGAAATGAGGAATCCATTTAGAATTATAACTACATTGTAAATGAAACCACACACTAAAATCTGAAGCAATGATTTTATCAAAACACGCCAAATTTTCAGGACATTTGAAGGACAGATAGTTTGAAAGCATATGAAATTGAAACAAAAAGAAAACTTCGTCGAAAACTTCGCCGAAATTTGAACTTGGTCCGCCATTTCTACTTTCCAAGGCTCTAACCATGAAAAGACATAATTGAAGGAATTAGGAATTACAGCTAATTTTTTTATTATTATTATTTATGAATCCACCAAACGTGTCAGTAAGTGCAAATTAGAAAGAAAATCGCCATTCTGATGCTGATTCAAAAAATACATTTAGTTTAATTTTATCCATCTAAAAATATTTTTTTTTGTTGGGGGGTTGTTGATTTCAATGAAGCCTGTGCAAAAGCTTCAAAGAAATTGACGAATTTTTTTTTTTTTTTTTTTTGCAAAGCTCGGCGTAAAGCCGTGTGTTATGGGTAATTTGGGACATACTGATTCCGGACATGTCTTTGTTTGTGATTGTCTGTGATGCGTACTTCTCGACATCTTGCAGTACAATCATACACACACACACACATCAATACATCGACACAACAATAGCTGGATAAGCACTGAGGGAATCAACGAACTTGTTTTTGTAAAAAAAAAATGTGTTCGCCGTTGGAAAATCTTGACCTGTCTGCTGAGAGGAAATCAAGCGAATCATCAGTCTATGATAGCAAACTTTCTGTAGAGCACGTTCAAACTTCAGTAGTCCAGAAAAGAAGGGTGTACAACAATTACTTCTTCCCGATAGTCGCCTGTTGAGCTGAAACATGAAACCAAACCAAAAGATTGACCCTCACGTCTGTTATTGCACTTACTGATCCCAAAATGTAAAATGCGTTTCGGTTAAAGCACGGAAGTAGGCCCTGTTTCAAAATGATAAACGACGTGCATTGTAAAATAATATCCATATACAATACTTTATGATAATACCCTATATAAAATGACAAACTACATACGTGTCATAAGCTATATATTAAAATCATAGCTGAAAGAGAGGTGGTGTTTGATCAACAGTGCTGGAGTGCATTTTGATGTAACTATATTGTTTTTGAAATCCTCGAGACAGTAATACGGTAAACGACTGGAACCAACCGGAGAAAAAATACAAGTAGCGCCGAAAGTAGAGTAATACAATTATATTAGCAGATATTTGGAAATGAGTGACTAAAGTGACATGAAAGAGTTCATTTGAAAGGGGATTTTAATGTTTTATGTTTAAACCTGCAAGGGTTTCGAGACCACACACACACACACACACACACACGCACACACACATATATATATATATATATATATATATATATATAACAAGACTTGATGCTAGCAAATCGCACAGTTCTGTGATAGTCCAGTGGCATGATAAGATATTATGATACCTGATTATTTTGATGAATACAAATTATGCGTAATATGATAGCCAATAGACATAATAATAGATAAGAATTGCCATTATAGTCAATAACTGAACAACCGCAGCGTCCTAATTTGAAGTCATGAGAAAAAAATTCCATCGTAGAATAAATATGGTTAGAATAAACTTTATTTGCTATATCACTGGCGTTCACCACGGGAAAGCATGTAAAACTCACCATCAATGTCAATGATTGAATCATCGTAGGGTCAAAATTTGAGAAAAAAAATCTGATTGGAAAATAAACGTGGTCAGATAAAATTCTATTCATAACATCAATGATGTGTTGTTGTTTTTCCCAGGAAAACAACTAGAATAATTTTAAACGGTCTAACTGGAGTACTGAAAACAATTTCCAAGTCTGTAGAGAAAACAGTTAGGACAAGAGCGCTGAATAAATACACACACACACACACACACACACATGATCAAACACATGATAATATATAGAGTACGTCTCCTTACCATCTTTGATGGCTGAGGTTGTTCAATAGACTGAAACCAAGATCTCGATTCAAGAGAATCTAGATGTTATCAACAAACCCGTCAGAATAAAGCCACCAGAAGGTCAAAAAAAGATTTATTCTCAAAAATTGAAAAAAAAAAAAAACTTATTGAGTAGTGGGGTAGCGATGCAAAATCTGCAGACAAAACGGTATGACCAGGAGTGCAGAAGCACACAAACAAATAAAACCCTTAAAATAAGGCTCAAAAAGTTTCTTTTCTAAAAATAAAATAAAAAAAGAAATTTCCAGAATGGGTCAAGTGGAGTACTGTTGCCAATTTACAAGTCTATACGAAAAACTGTGTGGTCAAAACCGCTGGAACGATCAAACAAATAAACAAATAAAAATACGTACATATTAAAACAAAAAGGACAGAACCCATCACCATATTTGATGGCTCAGGTTGTTCCATAATTCCCCAATCGGCCATAGTTCCATTGTTCGCCCCTGAAAACGCTTGGTTACGAACCATTTTACTTTATTTTTGATTCCACGGTAATCAACAGGTCTTTTTTTTTATGACAACCTTTATTTGATACAATATTATTTTCATGCCGTTTACTGTTGACCATCTGCTCTTTCTATTTGTCAACAGCTATAAAACAATTTGCTCAAACGTGTAATAGTAGCCCAGCTTTCCATAGATGGCCTTTCGCCGTCATCAGATTACCGCTGAGTCGCCATAAATAATGTTCCGAATAATTCCAGTCAAGACACCATATGCACTGCAGGAGTGTGCAGGAGTGTGTATAGCAAAAACCACCTCGTCGCATTCATTTATAAATTTCGATTTGTCTCCGCCAATCGGTTTTCAGATAATATTCCCCGGAGGTCGTCAATATGAAGCGACGTCATGTGGGCCTTATCAGCAACTATCGTTGGAATTATTGCTATCGCCATTATCTTCGTAACGTGCGCATTAGATTAGGTATCTCGTTGAATAATGTCCATCATAATTCTTTCTTCCTCTCTCTGATTATGGTTCTCTCTATCTCTTTGTAAGTCCTGGCTTAAAGGCGACTGAGGTCACTGGCAAATTATCCACACTTATCAGCTGGAACCCGTAAGTCATTTCGGAGCCTTTTCCAGAACGACTTTGCTGTACGGGCGGCTTAAGCATCGCGAGATGGCTTCATTGAAGGAGAAATTTTACTACAGATTAGCACTATGCGAGAATGTCTAAGCTTGAGTATCCCTGTGAAAAATTAGCCATACAGATTTCATTTTTGGAGCCTACGATACAATCTAATTGATATTTTAAAGCATTTAATGTTTTTTTCCCCAGTATATTTACGTTATTACCGGAAAATTCCCCCAACATTACATATTTCTGCCGCCATTTTTGATAGTTGAAGACAGACACTTAGGATGATATTTATTACTTGCTCACATTACACATGTTCTTTACTGTCAAATATTCAGCGGACTTCCACCAATTAACCATTTTAAAACCTAGATGTTGTTAAGTACAAGAATAATTGACATTGCTGATAGCTTCTTACCGACAAAAAAATGCATCTAGTGAAGAAAAAATTGTCTTCCTGCTGGGAAATGACCCTTGTCCTTCACGTCAAATCCACCAAAACCTTGCTGATAGAATACAGCTTTAAAATCACGGTCTGGCTTGGTCAATCACCGGAGATGAACTGAATCGGGAACATTATACAATCGAAACTATTGTGGAAGAAGTCCTCTAAAACTGGGAGTCAATGAAATGTCACCGAAAAAAGTATGTTGCAATTGTTTTGAAAAGGGGAAAAGGAACGCTTAAACAAGTGTGTGGGGTCAACGGAGTATATTAAAGGAGACTAAGGAGCCATTGGTCGAAGCTGGTTATATTTAACTCATTAACTGCAGGACATATATTAACTCATTAATTGCGGAAGGTGACTTGTTGTAGTTATCCGTTGTAAGATTTTAAAATATCCCTTTTCGACTGCAAGATGATTCATTGTAAGTAATGTGTTGCGAGAAAAAAGCCCTGAATCACTGAGAGAACTGAATTGACGTCCATCACAATAGAACAAATAATTTATTGAGTTATCCATAGAACTTCCGTCATCTGCAACTTATGGATAAATAATTATAGATGGATACTTCTCGGACACACCACTTACAATATATCTATCAGCAGTAGCAGCAGTAGCAGTAGCCTTTTAGCGAACATCTTTGAACGTAAACCTCATCCAAGATTAACCTGACCTCACACTCGTGGGCGTGGGCGTTATTAGCAACATGAACAGCCCATTGCTATTTGAGTTTTCTAATGGATTCTATGAATCTATGCTCTTCCTCTAAGATATTGTACTGCGTTGTAATCTTTCCTTGAGATGTTGAGCATGATTCTTCCTTGCACACGCTGCATGGTTTTCATTTTGAGGGCCGATCCCGTGGCTCAGTTACATCTTCATTGGTGACTATCGGAAGGATGTATTGGTTATATACGCTTCTTTTCAGTACTAATGGGAAGTCTTTTTGCTCAGCTTTCTCTTCCAAGAGCTTATCAACCTAGAGCGATTCTTCACCTTATTTTTCTTGCTTTGAAGATTTCATAGAGATTTGTTGTCGTGAGTAGATGTAGTGGTTCACTTTCTACATCTCTTCGTTTTTGAGTTTGACCGTTATGTCTTTGTCTTTAACTTGATCTTTGTTTCACTGAAGTTCAAGTGAAGACCAACTTTATTCATTCAGTTCGGGTAGTATTATTTGAGAGTTTGTTTATCACAGTCGTATCTCTAAGGAGTGTTTACGTTTATATTATATTAAGTTGATATTATGCACATGTGTAGATGAGATTTACGTATTCGAGTGTGTGGGATCTCATAGTGCTTGAAAGCACGTCAGTGTGCAACGTTCAGTCTATCACCCTGTCTCTGGAATCCATATATAATTGAATTTGGTTCCTGATAATGCACGTCATAGCACCCGATTGCCTGGAGCCTCAGAGTGCTTGCCGAGCTTTGCGCATGCGTACACACATTTAAAAGTACAAACCCCTACATAAGGCTTCTGCAATTTATTCCGTGGAGGAAGGGGTAAGTTTCAGGATGGCTATGTCGTTTAAACCACCCGACCTGATCACGTAACCCTTCTACCTCTGCATCGAAATTAGGGGGCTCTGTACCAGACCTCTCTTTGTTTCAGTGTTAGAAACCGTCGAACAAGACTGTCACAAAAACTGTCAAAATAAGTTTCCTCAGTATTGAAATTGTCTGCCTATATTAATATGCATGCATGCTTGTATGTTTATCTGTGTGTATTTGCACGGAGCTACCCCAAGGATATTAGTGCAAAATAATTGAGGGGGGCTGGAATTGTCAACATTTACCCCTTCCCCCAAACAGCACATGCGAAATTGTGGTCGACTGGAGAAAAAGAAAACAAGTTTAAAAAATGATGGCTCCGCGACGCTTATGAGTGAGAGGTTTGGCGAATCTGGGGGAAGGTCCATGCCCAACAACGGGCACTGAAAAGCTGCTGCTGTCGCTGCTGCTACCGATGTTGACGAAGACATCTGGAAATAACTTCTCACCCCCAAATGCAGGTTGTTAGCGGAAGGTTCAATTAGCAATGATAGTTTATGCTAAATTGATCCCCTACTTTGTGTCCGCCACCATTTACGCGTTCATTTTTAAATTCAGACCTTTTTCGTGATCAACTGCCCAACAAAAGGCGAAAGAAGTAATTCATTCACTCATTACCTCTTTTTCCAACGTTTAAATTGATCATCCAAAGCAAGGCATACTGCCAAAATAAATTATGTAGAGGTTGAGTGACGCACCAGACTTGTCAGAAAATGTCAACCAATACTGTTACAAAAACTGTCGACATAGGTTTCTCTCAGTTTCCAAGTTGATCTGGCTTATTTGCTGGATAGCTATGTGTGTAGAGACAAACGGAGCTAGAGGGCTGAACATTTCAACACTTACTCTTTATTAGGTCGACAGAAAACGTTTGTTTTTGTAATATCTCTCTTGAATGTTTTCTTAGTGGGGGTTCAGTTTGCAATGTTACTTTATGCTAAATAGGTCTCAATTTTGCGCCCGCCTTTTTTTGTTTGTTTAAAATTTAAATTCAAACATTTAAGTGATTACTGCTCAACAGAATTCATTGATCCCCTTCCAATACTTTAATTGATCACTCCCAACGCAGCCTGCAACCAAAAGACGTTGGCCATGTAACGGACTTCTATTGAGAGACTAACCAGACCTTTTCTATTATCATCTTTACTCATTGGGTTTTTTCCACACGCACATGTTTTGCAACAAGCGCACAAAAGAGATCTATATGCGCACGCAAGATTTCAAATTTTGTAGATAGCTGACTTGGTTTAATTATTCTGTATGTCGAATTCAAAAGAGCACACGTACTTTTTCTTTTCTTTTTTTTTCAAAGGAAAAAGATTTGCACAACATAAGATTTTTGCACCCACTGACTGAGAAAAATCAGAGGAAACATCTTTGATGACATTCCCTTGAGATAAAATGACGAGTCCCCCACGAGACTCCTGTACTCTCTTCATTATCCTTGCTGGTTCTTGCTATAATGTTTTTTTTTCCTCCGGATTGATTCGATTCTTCCACAGGTTTCCAGCTCTTCTAACCTCTCTACTCTTGACAACCCTCCTCGAGACTGCCTCAAGCTCTCCACTAATGATGGGCACAACTACCAGCTTTTTGTTCCTCCTTTTTATTTTCGGCTTTCCAACCAGTCCCGGTTATTTTTCCAACTCTTTGTTTCCATTCATTTCTTCTCTGATCCGCCAGAATACCAACATCCACTGCCTGGACGTATTCCCTATTATTATTCGCAATGACTAGATATAGTGGTGGTGCAGTTAGCCTAACGTTCAAAAGTGCAGAAAAATGGAACCAGCGAACCGAGATTAAACTCTGGCTGGGATTGTTTGCATTTAATTCGTGCTAATACACATGGGAAAGGCAGTAATCCATTTTTTTCTCCCTCTCCCGCTATGGGTAAATAGTTGGTCTAAGGAGGCTTTTCGGCCTTAGTCGACAACCTGTTTTGTTGACGGTCCGTTCTGATTTCAATCCAAGGACTTCAACGCCTTGACCATCATTGTGAGAGGCTGGAAATGGAAAAGGTAATGAACGCATTTCCGAAACGTACGGTTAATTGGGTTTTGATGAAACTGTGTGTGTGTTTGTTTGTTTGTTCAGTGCTTCTGTCCTGACTGTTTTGTCTACAGACTTGGACATTGTTTTCAGTACTCCACTAAATCCCCTATTCAATCTTTTGAAATTATTTTTCCAGTGGAAAACGACAGTGATGTCTTCAATAAAATTTATTTTGACCATATTTATCCTTCAATGACTTCGAATTTTAACGCAACGGTTGTTCAATTATTGACTGTGACGGCAAGTGATTTCTTAATATTATAACTGGAAAAATAGACAATGATGAAGATGCTGTGATTAGATGTTATTTTTTACTTTTTTATTGTTTATCTTAAGCAAAGGAAGATTATCGAGATTTCATATAATGATAGGTATGATAATAATGCTGGCCTAAGTAATTCCTCACTCGGAATAATATAATGTCATTAATGGCAACTCAAAAAAAAAAAAGAGCAATGGATATCATAAAATCATGTTACTGAGGATAATGCTAGGTATCATCTTATAAGGAGTAGAAAAATATTAGTATTGTTGACTTAGGTTGAAAGCCATATGCTGTAATATAACCATAATAATGATTGTGCAATTTCTTTTCAATCTTTTTCTAAAAAATCTGATTGGTTATTGGTAAAAACTACAGTAGATGTCAATTATTCCCTTTGAACGTTGGTTTTGTGACCAGGTCAGTGATAATTCAAATTGTACTTATTTTCAATTCGCACATGATAATCACGGGAAGAAACAACTACTTGTGATAATCACTGTCCTGGTCATAAAAACAAAGTTTGGAAAAGAATAATAACCATCTTCTCTACTTTTAACACAATAGCAATCATAAAATAATATTCTTTTCCCAGGTACAAAAATTGTGCTGCGCAGTGCAATTCTCGCTTAGGTATTATCTTACAAGAAGTAGCATAATAACAATGATGTTAACTCAAGAAAGGAAAGAACAGAAAATGCAATTAACCATTTTATTGAGGTTAATGCCTGACTAACAGTTTATTACGAGCAATAGTAGAAGTAGGGAATAAAGAGGCTACAGAAGAGATAATATAACGTCGCCGGAGTGACGAAGATAATTCTATGCCATTCATTAGAGAAATGACGAAGTCCACGTTTTATTAGTTGTACTGATAAGGAGATTATAAGCGTTATTTATTATATTTTTTTATATTGTTAGAGACACTGGGAGAAAGGAACAAAGAAACTATGAGAGAAACAAGAAAAAAAGAGAGAGAGAGAGATAAAGGGATAAGGAAAAAGAACAGAAAGCTGGCAAGCGAGTCAGGTCGAAGGAGAAATATGAAGAAGGATACGAAGAACAAGGGATGGAGGTTATAAAAAAGAAAGAAAGGAACGGAGAGAGAAAAAGTAAAAAGAGAGGAAGTATTAGAGAAAGAAATAGAGAAAAAAAGAAAGATGGGAAGAAAGCAAAAGGACTGAGTGCAAGCAAACATAACAAGACTGAAGGAAGGGGGAGATAAAAGGGAAGGTAATAAGAAAGAAAGAAAGAAAGAAAGAAAGAAAGAAAGAAAGGAAGAAAGGAAGAAAGAAAGAAAGAAAGGAAGAAAGGAAGAAAGAAAGAAAGAAAGAAAGAAAGAAAGAAAGGCAGAAAAAAGAAAGAAAGAAAGATAAAACAGAAAGGAAAAAGGACGGGGTAATTAGGGAAATCAGGAAGTAATATAGTTAAAGGTTATTGTGAAGAAAGAAAGAAAAAAAGAAAGAAAGACAGAAAGAAAGACAGAAAGAACCAAAAAGGAAAATAAAGATAAAAATGATAGAGATAAAGGAAAACTGGATGAAAGAAGTCGACGAAATGGTAGAAATGAATAGGGAAAAGAGGTAGAAAGCGAGGAAAAAAGAAAAAAAAGAAAAAAAAAGAAACTTGATAAGCAAACGATACAGGATGGAGAAAAAAGGAAGAAAGAAACAATAAACACAGCCGTTAAGCAAACAAGAAAAATAAAATAAAAGGAAGAAAGGAAAAGAAGGAAAAAAATGAAGGGAGAGGAAGAATCATTAAATGTAAGACCATTGAAAAAGAAATTTAAATGTGAAGAGAAAATAACGTAAGGAATAGAAAATGAAGGACAGGTGATGATTAACGAGCCTGAATCGTAGGACATCGCATACTCAGTAGCTTAAAAGTCTGGGTGATGCGATATTTTATGGAAATCCCTGCATAGGACATGGAGAAAAACGTCATCGTAAATGCGATTGCCACACAACACACAAGCTCAGTCAAGTAAATCTCAATGCACACGGAAAAGCCCAATAACAGAATGTGTGCCCATGCATACACTCTAATTGATTGCGTCTAGGCTGTGCCATCAGATCTTGAGTTATTTAGAACCAATTGATAGTTTCTTGACAAACATAGTATTATGTAATTTTTTAAAATCTATATATTTGCAGGTACAAAGATTAATAAATACAAGAATAGACTAGTGAAAATTATTTTTGCATTACTCAATCTCTCCATGTATAGATATACAAGAATAGAAGGATATTCTTTCGAAATATATCAAATACTGTTTGCACTTTATATATATATATATATATATATATATATATATATATATATATATAACTAATAATGGTGTCATCCATAGACGGCTGTTTTGTTGTATTACAATTCTTATGTATAGCTATACACAATCCAATATCCCTTCCAGTACTGCAAGGTAGGATCAAAAACTTTGCTTCAGACCCAGAGGCCCCATATATAACTGGACGGTCAGTAGGACCGAATTAAGTGATATATTCACTTACACACAATTTCCCATACACCAGAGTGCTCCATTTCAGAGTAATGTACATACACACACACACACACACACACAAATATATATATAGATATATATATATATATATATATATATATATATAACGAGACGGCTGTCTGTGGAAGACTCAATTATTTGATTATATATATATATATATATATATATATATATATATATATATATATATATATGTACGTATAATTTCAGACCTTTTTATTTATCATTGTACAATAAAAAATGAGAGAAGTAACATTCATTTGTCAACACTTCTTTCGAGTTTTCAATTGGTCATTTCCAATAGAATCTGCTGCCAATAGACGTTAGTCACGTGACGCTCTCTTTTGAGCGACTCACCAGACCTGCATCTTATCAATTATTACAGTTTTAATTCAGTAAACTTTGAACTGACTCGCCTAGCATAAGTACACTAATTATCTACTGTACCTGGTGGTCTTGAGCAGTCATATATCTAGCTATTGATCACGTTCGATACTGGTTAACTTCGGATATCAGATGACGGAAGTTTTGACTTCCAGCGTGACTTGACAGCTTAGATCGCCCAGTGAAGTTAGAAGTCACAATACAGAAATAATTATATGTGAGACTAGTTTACTTCACAAAGAGGAACTTTTATTGAATTTTTACCAAGCATTTCTCACTACAGCGAGGCACAACATCGGGGCCCCCGTAAGAATCGAATTCACTACACTAGTCAATGGTCTGTCTGACGGATATAATAGCAGTTTTTCTAGGTCTCTACTGTTATTATTTTTATAGCCATTGAGGTTAATTTTTGCTGAGCAAGATGTGTTCAAGTATTCCTCGCCTTTTGAAAGATCACTTTATGCTATTTTTCACTTTTACCAAAAAAAAAAAAAACGAAAAGTGAAAATTGTGTCCGACGTTTTGCACTGGGCTGTTAAGGAGCCAGCGCCCAACCACTTTCTCTTTGTTTCACATCTAATCTCCTGTACCCTCAAAAACATAGTCTAGCATATGATCAGTACCATTTTGGGTGTATGGAAGAGCTGAAAAAATGCTATATAAATCAATGGCTAATTCCCTTTTGTTGTATGCCATTTCGACTCACAAAAGAATTTTCGTAAGAACACTCTTCTTTCAAAAACCGGGGTAAGCATAGCTCAATTTGAGAACAAGGCCACAAGAATAGACCACTCGGTGAGTATCGAACTCACTAATCAGTAGTTATGACTGACTAAAACAGCTTATGCATTTTGCACTGACCCTGTAGTAATATTCTAAGAAAATACGCTAACTCAAGACATTTTTCCTTTTTTCCTTAAGGTTAGAATATTAATCATTTATTGTAAGAATTGAATAAGTAAAGAAAAAACTCCTTTTGACCACTGGGCACTGGCGTATAGTTTTGAATAAGAAGTTCGCATTGTTTATCTTGCAGGTTCAGACATTCTGTTTTCAACGGGTAAGTAATTACATAATATAATGCATTATATCACAGAAATTCCTAGTAATAGATGATAATAGAAAGTGACAAAAATAGTCCAAACAACAAGTAGACCACTTTCTATACAATTTGCATACATGAATATCTCAAAGGTTTCTTATACATTGATTTTAATATTAAAATTGGTTTGAACGAAGAGGAGGAACTTTCCATTAGGGACATTCAATACGCAAAGAAAATAAGTGAATGGTAGCGGTCGAAATCTTCAGTAACCAACATCTATTCAAGAATAGAATGAATATTTTGGTAATAGTCTCCATGATAAAATACTTGTAATTGCAGTTGTAATAGCTGTAACGAAATAGGGGGAAAATTGTTCTTAACTATTACTGATTGTTCATGTATGTTTAACTTGAATATACACAGAGGTATCGTAAGATAGTTACAAATGACTGTTGGCCAAAATCTATTTATTGTTATGTTAGTCAAGACTGGAAGTCACATTTATTTGCATTCATGCTTGCCTGTCTGTCTATCTGCCTGCTTGCTTATCTATCTATCTATCTATCTATTTATATATATATATATATATATATATATATATATATATATATATATATATATATATATATATATATGTCTAACTCTCTCGTTATATATGCATATCCATATATACAAATATATATACATGCATCAAACTATTTCTATGTCAACGAATGTATTGCGTTTGTATGTATCAGTATTTATATTCATGGACAGATAAATAGATGGATGATATCATACAAGATATCATATAGATAGATGATATTCGTACAATTATATATATATATATATATATATATATATATATATATATATATATATATATATATATATATATCAGTGAAGTTTTAATGTTGAAATGAGTGAAAGTCGTGTGATACTCACTAAAATCTGGGGGAAGGAGCCTTTGTAAAAATATTTTCCCTGGAAAATCTTTTAAATTTCATATTTCAAAAAAGGCTAAAATTGCGTTTTCAGCAATTTCTGTGTCTTATATTCAGTAGAAGAAACAGTATTTCGTATTTTGTTGTGTCTAAGACATCACTTGTATCCCTAAGAGTATCAGTGGGTGGAAATTTCATTTTTCAAGCGTAGTGGATTTTCATAGCATAAATTCCCTTGATTTACAGTTATTTTCAACGTCCTTTGAAAATGCCCTTTAGAAAATTGATTGAGTGAAAATAAACACTGACGGAGAATATCTGAACCATTTGAGATTCGCTGATGACGTTCCAATGAATGATCTAAATGCAGAAAAATTAGGAAAAAGATGGACAGACAAAAGACAAAAGTAAAGTTCAACGATAAAGTCAGGA
>OY735223.1:42234218-42316718 GCA_963457665.1 Thysanoteuthis rhombus
TCGAACTTCGTTAATTCTAAATTCATATTCTCTTTTTCTCGTTTTCATTTAGTATCATCTTTTCTTTTCTTTTTTATTTTATTTTTGCAAACGCAATCCACTTTTTGTTTTCCTTCCAAAGAGGATTGCATAGCGTCAAGCGTATCCCTGGCATGTTTTGAGGACACCACAAAATTTGCCGTTTACGAATCAACCATCATCTGGATTCGAAATCTGATCGCCGGCACCAAAGACGACAGAGTGACGCCCACAAATATGAGAGGAACATTAGCAAATTGCTTGAATAGACTCCCGTTATTACAGCATCCTCAGAGATTTGAGAGAGCCTTTATGTGGAATTTACTGTTTCATACGAAATTTATTTATAATAAGAGACTGGAAAGAGCTGATAAAAAAGGCGGAATTATTTAAAGGGTTTACTAATTTAAGTTCATTAATTGCATGCTGTTGCTGAAAACCAGTCCCCGAGAAAATTCTTGCAAGAATATGGAAAAAGGTGCCGTTAGAATTCGTGTGTCATTTCTTTTAAAATAGTGCCGTTAGAACGAATGCCGCTATGAAGAGAATTTACTGTATTTAGAAATGGTAGTTGGGTCTTGGTTCTTGTCATCATAGCAGCAGTGAAAATAGTCGTAACGGTGGCAGGATTGGGAAGAATTCTGTTCATTGTAAACAACGGATAATATGTCCCAGAAAGAAAGGGAAGGAAAAACGGAAAGAGGATGAAAGAAATGTAGAAAGGAGGGAAGGAAGAGGAAGGAAAGGAATTGGAACTATAGAGAAAAGGAGGGGGAGCTGTAGGAAGAGGAGTGTAACAATAAGAGAAAAAACAGAGAGAGGGGGAAGAGAAATTAAAACAATTAGATCGAATAAGCTGTGGACAAGAGAAGAGAGAGAGGAAGAAAGAGGGGAAGGGGGAAAGGTGTTAAAACAGGAAAGAGAAGAGGTTGAGACAAGGAAAATAAATGTGTAAGAGAGGAACGGAAGAAAGATGGTCCCAGAAGAGAAAGGGACAGTAAGAGAGACTGAGAGAGACTGAGAGAGACTGAGAGACAGAGAGAGAGAGAGAAACAGAGAGAGAGAGAGACACTGAGAGACAGAGAGGGACAGAGAGTGAATGGGAGAGGATAAAAAAAGGAAAAAAGGAATTAAACAGAGAGAAAGAAACAGAATCGTCAGTGGAAGCTGAATAAAGAGGAAGGAAAAGGTGGAAGAGAAGGAAAGGAAGAGAAGATGCAACGATAGAAAGAAAGCAAGAAGAGAAATGAGGAGAAGAAGAAAAAGAAGAAAAACGAGAGAAAATATAGGATAGAGAGGAGACAGTTGCAGAGAGAGAGAGAGCATGCATAGTAGAAGTGGGAGGAAGAATAAGGAAGAAGATGTATTTCTCTGATGAATGAGAGAATGAGAGAGGAAAGACAAGCATAAAAAGAACCCAAAAAGAGGTGAAACAAGAGAGTTAGGGGAAAGAGAAAAAAAGAAGAGAAATTCATAAAAGTTAGAGGAAGGAAAAGGTTTAGAAAAAAAGTTTGAGGAGAAGAAGAAACAAGAGAGAGGTGAGGAAGAGGGGAAGTAGAGAAGGGAGAAGAAGGAGAAGTAGAAAGAAGAGGACAAAAGTAAAACAATGAGAGAAGGGGATACAGAGGTATAGAGAGGAAAAGAAAGAAAGAAAAAATAGAAAGAAAAGAAGAAGCAAAAATTAGTGAACGAAAGCGAGCAAGGAGAGGGGGAAGCAGAACCCAAAAGAAAGAGGAAGAGGAGAGAGACTGAGACAGAAGACGGAGTCGAATCAAAAAGGAAAGGGGAGAGAGCATAGTGAGAAGTGAACAGAATTAGGCAGAGAAGCGGAAAAAAAACGGAAATATAGGTAGAGAGAGAGAGGAAATCAAGAAGAAAAGGAGAAAGAAAGAAAGAGAGAAAGAAAGAAAGACAGAAAGAAAAGTGATGTGGCGGGGACGGATGAAGTGGCAATAGATGAAAGGAAAAGAGAGAAAGAGTGAGAGAGAGATGAAGGGAAAAGCAGAAAGAAAAGAAGGGTGGAAAGAGAAAGAAAGTAAGAAATCGGAGAGAGAAAGATACAGACCAGGATAACGGGGACGTTGCTCTCAAAATTAGGAGAGTTACCAAAGCAGAAGGATAGTAAAAAAAAAAAAAAAAAATAGAAAGAGAAGAGAGGAAAATGAAAAGAAAAACAATGGAGAAGAATTGAAAAGAGGAAATAAAGCAAGAAAAATAAACAAATTCGAAAGAGTATGGAATAAAGGACAAAAAAAGAAAAAGGAAAGAAAGAAATGAAAGAAAGATGAGGAAAAAAAAAGGAACAAAAAAATCAAGAAGATAAAATTGAGGGGAGAGAGGAAGTTGATTACATGCTTAGTCCGGGGACTAAGCGTTGTGTCCGGGGTTATTTTCGGAATCCTCGGAGTTTAAATGACCGTTGATCTGACGCCAGCTGCCGATGCTAGTTGAGAACATTTCACGAACAAAACAAGATCTAGTTGGATTACCAACGCGTGCATACACTCGCCAGAATGACAGCTACAACACTACATACATATCTCTACAACCTTCTCTTACTTTTGATATTGATATATATATATATATATATATATATATATATATATATATATATATATATATATATATATATCACTCACTAAATTCTCTATGCATATGCATAAGATCTTACTTATCTTCCACACACTCTTTTGGTTTCTATATTTTTCACCGTCTATGTTATACACACATTCACACGCATCGACACGTGCACAGCCACACCTATTCACATGCACTCACACGCATGCACGCATACACACACACACACACATATATATATTGCCTACAAATGATGAATATCTATGTACTATACTGTCCCTCACCACTGTGTTCTTGTCTTTCTCTATTTTCTATCCATCTGTGTGTGTGTGTGTCTCTCTCTCTCATCAGTTTTACCTTTCTTTCTCTGTTTATATATATATATATATATATATATATATATATATATATATATATATATATATGTATATATATATATATACATATATATATACATATATATATACATATATATATATATATATATATATATATATATACATATACATACATGTCTCAAAGTAGGCATATATATATATATGTGTGTGTGTAAATTTGAATTGATATTTTTTATCTGGACTAGAACATCGTACGTACTTATGCTTAAATCTCAACATTTGTCCGTTTTCAAATGCATATTTGCAACTGAGTGAATTCGAATAATTCCTACAAAAATGTGTTTGAAATGTAATTATCTCAGTCTGTCGGATATGAATCATCCATCCACTGATATTTCATACCCTCAGCGTAGGGGACACACATATATGCTTGAATATGTATGCCTACGATCGTAAAATCAAGAGGTCGGTGATATAAGTGCGCACTTCGGACCCTGGCCATGCCAAAGGTGCCGTTTGTTCAGTCTTGAGAGCATATATGCTGTATCCTAATGGACCCAGGTTCGAACTCCGCACGATTTATGATCTTGGGCCACTCGATTTGCGATTCAATAACTTCGGTGATGAACTTCGGTGCTGAGCACAATATAATTCCTACAAACATATATACATATATATATATATATATATATATATATATATATATATATATATATATAATGTCCAAAAAAATAATGCTCGATTTGTCCAATCAGTAATGCGAAGTAACTATAGAATGAAATATTTAGTGCACCAAAGATTTCTAGAAAAATTGTTGCTTTCTTTAGAATTTCCATTTCTGTTGGGATAAATCGGGTGACACATTTTCTCGATACCCCGTATATACAGTAGTACATCCAGAAGTCCTTGGGCAGGTGACGAGAAGAGTATTTATCTTATACAAAAATAATCATTTCTTTAAGTTAAATCCTTCTCTGTCAATAGATTCCCCTCTAGATCACATAGTTCAAACTGTCTGCAGTAGAAAAATTTCAAGATCAGACTTCAGCGCTACGGACTTAGACACACAGCCCCACCAACAAATCCAAACCACATTAATAAAGTCAAGGTACAGCTACTTCAGTGTACCTTATCTAAACTTCCTATCTACATACGTACATACTTGAATCCCAGATACAAAAAGGTCATATGTAATCAACTCTTTGTCCTCCAAATGCCCCCTCAGACAACTGAAAGCCTCATCCCAGAGTCTCTAATAACCCATCCTTTGTTCGACGACTAATACTAGACTCCTAGAGCCACTCTATTTCAGCTCATGCCATGTAACAAGCTGCATTACAGTCTTATTGCAAATACTTCTGATAAAGCTGTCGGAAGACAACAAAATGTACAAAGTCCGGTCTCAATGATAACAAAAAATATTTGAGATGTAACACCTGCTTTTATCAATCTTATAAATCAATTATAAGATCCCTGTCAAATCATAATACCTGTATGAAATAAAGAATATAACTTTATTAGAAGTAATTTTGCTAAAAATTTCGATATACAAAGTAAAGCTGATGCAATTTCATGTTTTTGCAATTTTACGAATTTTTGAAAATTGCTTTTGAAGATTTTTGAGAGGAGCAGCTGGATTTTGTTTTTTCAACTCTCAGTCTGCTGATTTCTCTCCCTGATTTTTGCTATATATATATATATATATATATATACGTGTGTGTGTGTGTGTGTGTGTATATATATGTGTGTGTGTGTGTATATATATATATATATATTTATATATATATATATATATATATATATATATATGATTGTATTGTGGATGTTAAGTGATCCAACAGAATGTAGATGAGAATGACTGTTGGAAGTTGGAGTGAAAATCAAATATCATTCTAAACCACACAGATACAAACACCTCCACTCCCGCTCCAACCAATCAACCAAACAGAAGAAAAATTTACATTCCCCTCCTCAGCATCGAAATGTTAACAGCATATTTTTCTCTGTGAAACTGCTGCAAAACATTTTTTCTGAAAAAGATGGTTGGTCCCTGTTAAAATGCATCGAACAGTGCCTATGGAATAATGATAATAAAAAAAACTGAGACGTGACACCTGTCTCTCGAGTTTTTTGCCTCATCTTACAATTGTCACGTTCATATATATATATATATATATTTGTAATTTTTTCCTTCATAAAAGTTTCGTTGAATCGTATCAATATTTTTTAGCGTTTTATTTTTCTTGCAAGCTTTTTTCTTATTTTCAGACGTTGTTCTTTGGGGCCATTCCGAATGAGTGGAAAAAATTTCCAAAATTCATGACGTATTTATCTTCAATGATTTGTCTGTGCAATTTCGATTATCAGCGGGTTGTTCTTCCTTTCAAGGTGGATTTTTAAGTCACAGATCTGCGTCAGTCCCGATTCATTTATTTTTCGCTTATTACGTCACTTCGGTTTGTATTAAACTGTGGTTCTATTTGATTAATTAATGGAAGTTATGTTTTATAGTCGCTTATTGACGCTTGAACACACTCACACACACACATATATATATATATAAGTTTGTCAGTGTGCGCATGCTATGTTTTATGTACAAATACTAAGCAGGAATTTGTTTAGAAAAATAAGTCGACCAGTTCTAACGATGATGTGCAACATCTGTACACAGGAACAATCACGTCCAGGGATTAGTTGGCTCCTCCATGGGATCAACACAAACATATGCATACGCGACTGGGCGAGTTTGACTAGAAAGGAGCTGCGGTGGTTGAAAATACGGGTTACCTTTGTGTGAGTCATCATCCCCGATATGGATCGAGCAGTAGCTATGTCCGTTCCACACTTAATAGTATTATCAGTAGCCTCTTGAGGGAACAGCTCAACAGATCATTTTCCTTTTCATCATCATCATTATCATCATCAGTCTCGGACATGGACCTTCCCAGGATTCGCCACATTTCTCTATCATGGGCGTCGCAGAGCTAGTATTTCCTGAATTTGTCCAGTTCATCTCTCCATCTTGTGTTCTGTCGGCCTCAGTTTCTCATGTGATCTCTGGGGATCCATGTTGTGAGTAGTGATTTCCATCGGTTGTCTTTCATTCTTGCAACGTGGCTTGCCCATTGCCATTTGAGTTTTTTTAATAATTCCTATGATGTCTCAGACTCCTGTTTTCTTCCTCATATATTGTGCTGTCGTGTGATCTCTCCATGTAAGGTTGAGCATGATTCTCTCATGTGCATGTTTCATACTTCTCAGTTTGCAGGTCTGTCTTTTGGTTAGGTTACATGTTCCAGCTCCATAGGTGACTATCGGGAGAATGCATTGGTTGCATAAGGGAACCACAATCTATTTCTATAGAATAAAAACTCAAGGCATCCAATGAAGATCAAATTCACAACACTGATGCCCCACTTGGCCCGACTCTGTTTAGCGCTGATTTTGGCTGACCATCTTTTTCAAGTATCTTTCGTGATTAGTTTAGAAGCTATAAATGTTTTCAGACTGTCGTCCATATTTAGATCTATCTTTTGAGCGCAATATTTTGGCCGTTGTACCTTATGGCTATCTCCACGTGGGTGTCGTAAACTAAAAGTTTTTCAGAATGCTTAGGCAGTTACCATCGGAGCATAGGGACAGAGTGCTCTCATTCCGTTATTCATTTCTGATGGAAGCAATTTTTAGAACAAAGCGATGTTTTTCACCGTTTTTTGATGTCAAAATTATGTTGATATCGGAAGTTTGACAGAGAAATAGGACCATTCCATCCCCATGATTCGAGGGAGACCGCCCCAGCATTCACAAACACCCCAACTTAACGACATCCATCCGAAGAAGGCAGTAGGGTTCAGCGGTTGAAACGTTTTGTTTGAAAGATGAATTGATATGAGGACAATAGTCGGGAAGATATTTATACATAATGGTGATCCTTCATCTGAAAATTCAGACAAAATTAGATGTCAAATATCCTAGATAAGTAATGAGAGAAAGCATCAAAGCCAGTTTCCGAAACAATTGTGCACTGTACACGTAGGCTAATGAGTCACATGTTTGAAAATGAGTTCATACATATACGCAATAATCCATCATGGGGTGATATACATATCGACTCCTGGTGATATTTCACTAGCTTAGAAAAATTGCTTCCAGATAAGATGCACAGCACCAATCCTCTCACTCTTGTTAAGGCTCAACAACGACGTCATATATTTTTAAATGATTGCTAGCACAAGACCATACGTTTGGGAATCCAGCTCGGAGGGAACTCAGTACTGCAGTAATGGTATTTGAGACTGGCTTGTAAACCATTGCTCCGTGCCCATTATTTTTCCATCATTATATTCGATGCCTAGTTAGTTCTGGCCACGAATGACATGCACCCAGGGGAGAACGGGAAGGGGGGATGGGTTGCAAACATGTAAAAGTCATTCTCAGAAAAAAAGAAATATATTTGTACGTGTGTTTCTTTGCACGCATGTGTGTGATTATGTATACGTATGCGTGTGTGTGTATGTGGGTATTTGTCCACAAACAAGTCGCTCACTCACTGATATACATATGCGGAGATTGATAGAAAGATAAATAGATAGATAGATAAGACTTGTTTTTCTTTGAGCGTCGACGTGCATTTTCAAGAAATCGCTGACTCCCAAGATGATATTCCTCGTTGGAATCTGTTTACCTTAGATGCATTTGTTGAAAGACGATTCGTTTTTCAAATATGTTACTAGAATCCAATAAAGTGTATAAACAGAAACAAGCCCAATAGACATTTTACCTATATCTACTTACATGGGTAAATATCTACTTGTGCAAATATCCATACCGTTTTCGATGACCACCACAACAGACAGATAGATAGATACATAGATAGATGGATGGATGGATTTCTTTAAACAAGATCTTTAGTATTATACTTATGCCATGCAATAGAGAAAATTGTTGCAATTGCATCTCGCTGAATTGTACCGAAGGGGGCGGGTGGATTCGATCTTTATTAAATATCCTATGATTGTGGTATTGGTTAGTGAATATCTATTAACACCTCTTTATGGATTCATGTGTAGTGGGCAACGCTAACTGACAGGTAATATCTAACAGTATGTTCGATTCTCACGATACACACTCGCACACACACACACACACACACACACACACACACACACACACAAACATATATATATATATATATATATATATATATATATATATATATATATATAAGTTCGGATTTTTTCTCTAGAATGTTGTTGAACATTTGGATATTGCCCATAGAAAATACACAACTGAACAAAAAACAAAATTGTGAATTTTATTTCAAATGTAATAGATCAATTATTCACAACCATAACAGCGATTGATTTTCTGAAACTTAAAAAAACGTTTTGCCTAACACATCCTCTCTATTTAACACTTCCCAAAAGAACATGTACACATCAATAAGCCCCATACAATTCTTTAGCTCATGGTCAACATCTGTGTAGAAATTAAAGGGCTAAAGCCAGACTTATTGACTAATGTTATGGAAAATGCTGTCAAAAGAGCACATGTCTGCAAAGCCGACAATGAGAATGTTTAAGCGGCATCATTTTTCGTTATTGAAGCAAAATGATCTCCATTGTGTCATTTTTTTCAATTCTATAAAAAAATATTAGTGAATTACCAACTAACATACGTATATGACTTTTTGGATAGCACACACACACACACAGATGGATAGATATAGATATATGTGGGCTGTGCACATGTGTTTGTGTAGTGAGTGATATCATAAAAGACTAAATGTATTTCAAAATGTCTTTATTCGGGAGTATCCAATATTTTTCCACTCAGAATAGCGTTTACAATGCGATTTCCACCAATTTGAACAGATTATAAACTCATTATAAATGTTTTATATATCCATACATACATACATATATATATATATATATATATATATATATATATATATATATATATATATATATATATATTATTGTGTCATTCACAGGCAGCTGTTTCGATATATTACATCTCTTCAGTCTGGCTATAGACTTTCCATTATCCCATCCAGTACCACGAGGCAGGATTGAAACCTTTGCTTCAGACCCAGAGGCCGATACGGGCTATGGACCGTGCGGTCAGTAAGGCTGAATTTAAGCGATATATTTATTTACGCAGAAATTCCCCATCCACCAGAGTGCTCTATTCGTATGGAAGAGCATTGCATAAGCTTACCATAGATGAGTTACCTCACTTAATATATATATATATATATATATATACATATATATATATGCAGTGAATAATTTCGCTTGCACATTTCGTCGTGGATAACATACCCATAACGTTCAAACGTCAAACAATGTCAAATCATCTCATCAAAATATTTTCCTTGCAGACTGAAATGTTTAGTTTGTTAGACCAACAATGGACGGAAGGTTGGGGTTGTGGAGTAGAAGTATAGTCAATTGGCAGCAAAACGAAAAGCAAGTCTTGTCTGTGCATGCCGTTGGCGCTAAAATACGAATACATTAACTATTTAATTGAAAATTTTTTCTCATGGAAATTTGCAGTGTCACTTTGTGTATCTATTTCTTCTCCAGGGTAAATAAAATGCATTACTCCAACCCAATTACAGGCTGCATTGTTATTATATATATATATATATATATATATATATATATATATATATATATATATATATATATATATATATATATATATATATATATATATACGATTAAATAAATGCAATTAGTGATGTTTTCCTAAAACTAATCTGTTTCGTACTTTCAATGTACCTCTAAATCGAGTAAAACTGAATTAAGAAATGTGATTAATTTAAGAATAAGTTTTTCATTCTCATGATGATATCGGTTTGTCATTCCTTTCATGAGTAAAATCATTGTAATAAAATGTATTCGAGTTTATTTTTTGATACTACACCCTAACAGAAAATATTCAAGTCCTCAATATCATCATCACCATCATCACTCTTTTATGTTTTCATAGACCTTCCAAAGGATTTTCCATGTTTCTCTATCGTTGGTGTCACATAGTCAATATTTCCTGAACCTGTCAAATTTGTCTTGCCATCTCGTATCCTGTCGGTTTTGGTTCTGTATTTAGTCTCCAGGGATCCATGTTATGAGCGTTGATGTCCATTGGTTGTTTACCATTCTTGCAACATTGACAGCATATTGCTATTTGAGTTTCCAATGGATTCTATGATGTTTCGGACTCCAATTTTCTCCCAAATATACAGTTCTGTCTGGTGGTCCTTCCATGTGATGTTGGGCATGATTTTTTCGTATTGTATACTTCTCAGTTAGCAGGTCAGTTTCTTGGCTAGGTTCCATGTTTGAGCTCCACAGTTGACTGTCGGGAGGATGCATTGGTTGTATACTTTCCATTCTTGAATTAATTGGATTTTCTTGTCCTTTTTTTCTTGAAAGTTGAGTTTGCTCTACTTAAGGCTTGTCACCCTAAAGTGATGCTTCGCTTGAGGTAGTTAGATCGAAACTAAAAATAATCACCATTCATGAAATACCTTTTTTCTCTCCCTCGTCTTGAGTCAATATTGTTCTATGTACTATATTAAGCACTTTAATCTTATCAAAAATGATAAATTGAACCCTTCACATAAAACCTATCAAATCAGAACAAAAAAGACATTTTTTCTCGACATGACTAGGAGCTAATGTTTAAATTTTCAGCGGTGGTGCGACCTGTACGAAAGATGCATACATAGCAATCAGCCAGACCGGTAGATAGACCAGCTTAAAAACTGATAGAAACCGATGTTGGCAGTTAAGAAGACAGTTTCGTTGTCAGTTTCTGATAATATGACTGCAACTCTTCGTGCATTTTTGAACCAGCATGTGGGAAATCACTGAAGATCCTTTCAATTTTTTCTGAAAATTGCTCCTAAATAGGTTTAAGGTGGGGGGTTAATTTTACAATGTAAACTTTTGGTAATTTGATCTCAATTTTGTGTCCGGTTACGTTCACACTGTTTTTGTTGCTGTAGTTTTGTTATTTGCTGGTTTGTCTTTTAATCCAGACTTTATGAGTGATCACTACGAAACAAAATATGAGAGATATAATTTATTCATTGATCACCATTTTTACCAGGTTTTAATTGATCACCTCCAAGATGGCATGCTACCAAAGACATTGGTTATGCGACAGTTTCTATTGAGTGACCAGATATGTTTATTATTTCTGCTAGTCGTTCTATGACAATATATATATATATACATATATATTTATATATATATATATATATATATATATATATATATATATATATATATATATATATACATATATATATATATATATATATACATATATATATATATATATATATACATATATATATATATATATATATACATATATATATATATATATATATATATATATATATATATATATATATATATATATATATATATTGAGAGATACGTAGATGATCATGACTGAGAAAAGAAGATGTTCTGTTCGCGACATGAATCGGATATAAGCCATTATGGAATCTAAAAACATCTGGATATTATTGGTATAGTGACCTATGATATTTTAAGGGGTGTAGGTGGGCAGCCTCTTGCAAAGGTCAGTTTATCTTCTTGAAGTGAAACTTTTTTTATGAAAAGTTTATAGTTTACGAATATTTCTTTCATTAAAATGTACAAAAGATTCTTTCGAATAACAATGTTGATAATAATAAGAATATCATTATTACAATTATTGATAATAATAATAATAATAATAATAATAATAATAATAATAATGATAATAATAATAATAATAATAATAATAATAATAATAATAATAATAATAATAATAATAATAATAATAACAACAGTTGTGAGGTTGCGAGAATGAATGACCAGTCGAACCGTATCGTCACCACTGTAGAAACTTTTATCTTCTATTATGAAGAGGCTTGACATACTAGGGACATTTATATACTGAGAACTGTGCAAAACGATATCGGTTGATTATTTACTGATGTTGTGATCGCTAGTAAGTCTTTGTTTTCCAAGAGAATGCAAAATAAACATGGCAAATTTAGACACGAGGATATATTTGGAATCATTCAAAAATATTTTTTTTAAATATTTTGATTTGTATGATTACAATCAAGTCGTTGTCCTGAAAAATTCAAAAGTACACACATATGTATGTATAGTGAAGAATATCTTGGTTTATAAAGAAAGACGGATGTAGTCTTTTGGTTTTCATGGGTCTCCTTCCATCGGGTGCAGAATGAAAGGATTTTTTTAGGATGGATATTTTTTTAGTCCTTTAAGTTCTCTCATTTGGGTGAAAAAGCTATTTCAATCCAGAAATGAACCCATAGGTCAGAACCACTTTCCTATCATCTTTTTCCCCGCAGACTCATTTTCTAATACATTGTCCCACGACGGGATGCCCCACGATGGGATGCCCCACAACGGGATGCCCCACAACTGAGACCGTGTATCAGACTAAGCTAAACTAAATAAATAACGATAAATGTACATATTTCATTGGATGTCCTGCTATAGGGTAATGTTTAGCAAGTTACTGGATAGTGAGTTCAATCATCATTGAGTATCCCAATAACTTTGGCCTTATGCCAGACTAAGCTTAGCTTAGTTAATATCCATGAACTTTTCACAATGGGGTAATGGTTAAAGAGCTGCCCAGCTGACTATTACTAATATGTGGTGTGTTTGGTCTTCATCGAATGTCCCAAAATAATGGCATTGTGTCAAATTAAGTTACGCTCGGCAAATACCAATAATGATTGTAAGAGTCTCAACCAAAGGAAGATTCACAGTGCAAGCCAGTTAGAAAATAAGATGAGTCACACACTGATGAACGTCGTGATTCTAAAAGAAACTCTATCCAGCCAGAAGAACAGAATTATATATTATAACATGAAAAAAATCGTCAGAATTAACCAAATATTTGAAGGAGCGGGGCTGAGCGGACTACATGCTGAAACCAAAAAGAATGATAGACCTACATTTAGACTTTTGCCAGAGACTAGGCTAAATCATAGAAAGTAAAAGATAAAGTAATATTCACCGGTGTACAAAGAACAGTACTAAAGATGTTTACAAAGAAATTACAACAAATCGGCATTCAGATGAATTATCTAGATGATTCAAATACACAATATAATTTACAATGACGAAAGATTTATATGGAATTTATTCTTTGATCCTTCGTCGGACTGATATAAGATTTCAAAAGAAAAGGTATTTTGATAATTTGAAACGAAACCCCAACCATTAAAAGTGCTTGATGAGTTGATGGTGGATATGGTAGTTTGTCCTGTTTTCTGTATAAAAGGCTCCAAGATGAGGCAAGGCAGTCGTAACATATCTCTTTTGTTAAAAACGAGTGAATATTTCTACCCAAACTGAGCTAAACTGTCTGAAATAAAATGTCTCAGAATGATAATGCAAACCCACGATCAATAAAAATCCAGGAGGTGATTGATTAGTTAGATTAGGGAAAATATACCACAGTACTTTAATTCCCTTACTTCAAAACCTTCGAATACCTAATAACCATCTCTTGAAACTCATTCTTACTAGCAAAATCTTCAAAAATGTTAATAAGACTCAATTTATCAGAATTATTTTCGTTACAGAATCTCAAGTTCTTTCAACAAGTAATAAAAATAAACTAGTTACATAAGAAGCATTTTCCTTAAGTAATAATACTAATTATAATCATGTTCTTGAAAAAGAATTCAACTTTTGCTCTGGGTGATTCGATGATGAATCTTACTAGGATGCTGCCTATTTTCAACTGACCTTTTGCAGAGGACCTTTCCTTTTAAAATTCCCATAAGCGTTACTCTCTTCCGAGTTCCAAATGTACTGTACGCTTATCGCACGGTTTAGCAGGACCTCAAAATAGCTACTCTTGTCGTTGGAATATCTTCAATAATTGAAAAGCATAAATAACTGCTCATGGAAGTCATCTACTTTCACTTTCTCTTTCAACACGGTTTTACTTGGAATTTTTTGCTTGAATTTATCATTTGGGTTCTATTTTCTTAACGTTTTCATAACGTTTACTTTCTAAAGAATTAACACTCGAAATCATTAGTCTGAAGGGTGTATCATATTTTTCATGTATATAATTCGTCAGTTTTATCAGGAATATATATTCAATTCGTAAAAGTACATGCTTACACATCTACTCACAAACGCTCACTCTGTATATGTATGTGTGTGCACGTGATTTTGTGAGTGTGTGTACATGTGAATTTATTATGTACATATAAAAAGGAATAAGGATAAGAAGAATACATTACATTATAATCCTGTATTAATACAAAAATACATATCCACAAATGTATAAACGTATCTTTATGTACATTTTAGCAAAATTATACTCACACGTACACAATTATACATAAGTATATGTGTGTGTGCGTGTGTGTGTGTGTGTGTGTTTGTGTGTATATTTATAGATTTATAGAAATCAGTGTATAACTTTACGTATGTATCCTCTAAGATGTCCTTATCAGATGATAACTCAAACATCTAGTTCTGCTTCAAGGCTCTGTGTGTGTGTGTGTGTATGTGTGTGTGTGCGTGTGTGTGTGTGTGTGTATGTGTGTGTGCCTCTGTGTGTCTGTGTCTGTGTCTGTGTGTGTTTGTGTCTCTGTGTATCTGTGTCTCTGTATTTCAACAAGGAATGCAGTGAGTGTATTTCCAATTATATTTGTATGTGCATCAATGCATTCATATACCTTTACATTCTATGGATGGATCAATAAGAAGATTTTAATAGTTTTTTTGTTTTGGGTTTTTTTTTTTAAATTCGTGAACAGAACAGAAGAGATACTACAATACAAACAATATTAAATGGATTGATCATTATAGGATGCCTGACTTCGATGCCACAAAACTCCCCCTATAATATCTATATATGGTCCTTAAGACAGTCGGGGACCTCACAGATCACATCTTCAAAAAAAAAAATCAATGACCTTATACCCCCATCCAACAAAATATTTCTACCATTTTGAAATCAGGTCGCTTGTGTACACATCAGATGAGCATCAAGGACACACACTGCAATAATTTGCAATTGCTTGCATTGAGTGCAAAAAGTATTTAATACATTTCGAGGAAGTTATCTTGGGATACACGTACGCTTCGAAAATGGAGAGAAATTGGGAGCGAGGATTTCTGATATTTGTACATAACTGTTCAACGCTCATTTTCATTCCAATATTTTTTTCTTTCCGATTTTTGGTCCGAATTCTGACAATTCCGAAGTCGTATGAGGATGTTAAAATGAACTTTACACAGAATTATGTTTATCTTGATTATATAACATACCTATTGTTTACAGGATTGATAGATCGATAGATAGATCGATAGATAGATATGAATAGCGTGAAATAATAGATATAAATAACTCAAGATTGATAGGTATAAAGATAGATAGATATGGATAGCGTGAGATTGGTCGATAAATGGATATGGAAATCGTGAGATAAATAGATATGAACAGCCTGATATATACATATATATATATATATATATATATATATATATATATATATATATATATATATATGAAAGAGAGAGAGGGGGAGAGATGAACATACTGGGATAGATAAATAGATAGATGCGAACAGCCTTAGATAGCTTGATAGATAGATAGATATGAACAGCCTGAAATGCATATACATATATATATATATATATATATATATATATATATATATATATATATATATATATATATATATATATTGAGAGAGACAGAGAAAGAAATGAACCTATTGGAATAGATAGAGGTGAACATCCTGAGATAGATAGATAGATAGATAGATAGATAGATAGATAGAGTTTTAGTCACACATAATACACAAAGTGAAACAGCCAGTGCAGAATCGAATTCACACAGGCTTCCTAACCTCGACTCGCCTTTTCTCTTTACGTAATGAACGATACCATCTGTTATAAATTATACATGGGTTTTAGATCTATTTTAAGCAGCTCGGCATTGCGTGAATACCGCCCTAACGATCTGGTTAGTAAACGGCGTTTGGCGAAGAGGAAAGAGAAAATTGGATTTAGAAAGAGACGCAGAGACAATAAAGAAGAACTCTGGACGAAAAAGACAATTTTAATGAGTGCCCGATCAATTGTTGAGGGGATCAAAATTGAATACCAAAAAAAAAAGTAAATAATTATTCATGTGATCGGCCTATTCAGTTAGGATTGTCTTAATTTCTGGCCATCAACAATCCCTTTTTTCTGGATATCAAATGCACTTCTCTGGTAATACCATCATCAAGGCGTTTACATTATTCATATGATAGCCTTATCCCGCCAGTAAAACTCGCATAAATCTCTGACCATTGACAATCCCTGATTTTCAGTGTACTTCTATAGTAAAATCAT
Organism: Thysanoteuthis rhombus; assembly: GCA_963457665.1. Taxonomy (NCBI): domain Eukaryota; kingdom Metazoa; phylum Mollusca; class Cephalopoda; order Oegopsida; family Thysanoteuthidae; genus Thysanoteuthis; species Thysanoteuthis major. The sequence goes on from OY735223.1 coordinate 42,250,573, forward strand.
TAGGAATGCATCTACTTTAAGTATGATAAACCTATTCTGTCAGTGACACAAGTCTTAATAAATGATCTCTGACAATCTTTTTCCTTCAGATTCCTAATGTATTTCTATAGTGATATATGATATCTCGATTGTGTCCGTAAAGCAAGTAACTATTCCTGACCCTTGACAAAATGTTTTCTTTCTGGTTTTCAATGTATTCCTCCAGTACAACGATTGGCAATGCATCTAAATCATATATGTAATAGCACCATTCCGTCAGTTAAAGTTGCATTGATTCAAGACAACTGACAACCCCGTTTTTAAGATTACCAATGCATTTTTAGAGTGGAATTATTGAAAATCCATTTACATTATAGTAATAATATATCTATTCTGTCAGTAACGCATGTCTCGAATCCTGGGCGCTGACAGGACGATTGATTCCCAGACAGAATTCATAAAGCATACAAAGACGGATATGCCTATTTCAATTGTTTTGTCACTCAATCGGTATGATACTATTATATTTTATAGAACAATATCCAATTCATCTGCAGGAATAAAAGTTCGAGCCTTTTTCTAAAGAAATGCAATCTGAACACAAGGCTTTGTTTGACGATACACACAACTGCCCATCACTGAATCTAAAATCAAGTGCGATTCATGACTTCAGATTCTGTACTGGAACTACATCCCCCGTGACTGAAGCCATGGTCATCTTTGTCTACGGAGGGCAAACATCATCACATTTTCATACTTATTCATGACCAGTCGTTACGTCAGCGAAAAATGATCAGCTTGGTTTGAATAAGTTACACTTGTATAATTTCAACAGCCGTTATATGTCTGTCTAACATATGTCTAGTTGGATGTTATATCCACGTCGTCAGTTGTTATGTTTCCAGTGCTGTTATACATTTGTTTGTAAAAATTAATCGCTTGTAGCCATGTTGCACTGCGAGTTATTAGCTGATTGACGGCGTCGAATCATTCTGGGGTCCAGTTATTAGCAATTAAGTTTCTCTCTTCGAATCTTTCCGTTGCAACCATACCTATGTTATCTCACGTGATATTCATTTTGTTTGTATCATGATATCTCGGTACTGTTGTTGTTGCCAGCGTTTTTGGTTTCGAGATTTGATCTCCTGTCAATTATATTGCACATTTTGACTGTCATAATTGATATCTCATTATTTTGTGTATTCCTTGAATCTCTTGGTAGAAGAATTGACACAATCTTCGATGCTGATGAATGCTCTTCCTTCCACCTTTTTATTTTACACATTGTTATGATACTCTCCGTCAAAAATAAGGAGATCGTTCACGTATGGATCTGCACTTCTGCTTCGGATCTGGGTATCTGTGTGCTTTGACAACGATCAAAGCGTCACTTCTCCACCCTCTGCCTAGGATCATAGAGCAGTATCAGCGTTCTCATTTAAAGTGTTACACACACACACACACACACACACACACACACACACACACACACAAACACAACATCACTTTCCTTTCCTTTTTTTTTTAAGATTAACTTTGAAGTTGCACAGCTACGTTCGTCCTAATTTTTAATTTCCAATGGTATTTGATATCTCAGGCTGGTAATGTCACCTCGGTTGGTATCAAATTGTGGTTCTATCCAATTTGTAATTGGAAGTTATATTTTAAAGTTGATTATTCATTCATATTGCTGTACTATTGTTTTATGGCGAATTTAAAATGTTGGCCGCTATGTAATATGATATTTCCTTTATTTGTAGTTGCTTTGCTTTAAGCAGAATTTCGGTTGTCTCTTTTTGTTGTAAGAGTTTTCAAGAATTTTTATGTTTTCAGTGAGTATTTCGTGGATATTGGAGTGGCAGTAATAGCGAATTGTTCCAAACGCTGGCTGATAGAAGACATATATGTCTTCTTGATATTGTTGTGGTTGCATATCCCACATATTTTGGGGGCAGGGGGTCTTTATTTTTTAATTGGTTTGAAGTTACGATACAGTTAATAGGAATTTGAACAAAACAAAAAATACTTATATGGTTTCGTTTTGAGAGTGAAAAACTTAACGCATGAATAACCAGATTTTATTGCAAATAGCATGTACATTTCTAAGCGTATTTGCTTATTCTAATTCAAATAGCACATTGAATAGAATGTACAGTATCAGGTTATTTTTCCAGATTGTCCATGATGCAGTCTTTTATCATTAATTGTTTTCTTTTCTGAAATTCAACAAATTTATTACAAAGAAGTTTCAAAAAAAGCGCTACAGTAAATCAGCGCTTAACTGGATAGCACTGGCCGGAATAACTGTCTGAGGATTTGGCAAGATGCAGGACTGTGCGCGACATTGCAGCCTCAGAAGCTGATCGACAAAATGTATGGTAGGGACACAAATTATCATTGGTATGTCCCTTCCATCAATCCATCCCCCCACCTGCAGCTGCTACATTATCAGTGGACATCTCTTGTTCTATTGTCTTGAAAAGACCCATAATATAAATGGCGACTATACAGCGAAGACAACGAAGACAAATAGACTAGACAGCGCTAATCAATGACAGGAAGTCGGAAGAAATGTGTCAATCGATACGGCTATCCACGTCCAATGGGAAACTGTACCTCTCAGAGAGTTCGATTAGCTATGGAAATAGATCTTGTTAGTCACTCAATAGAAACTGTCACGTGACCAACATTTTTTGGCAACTGTCGTGTTGGGGTGATCAATTAATGAACTTTTCGTTGGGGTAGTGATCATTGAAAAAAGTCCAAATTTTCGAAAAAAGGTCCAAGCGTGAACACTGTCAGACGAAAACTAAAAGATCAGTTTAACGTGAATTTACATTGCTAATTGAGATCCACAGAAAATGTTCACCTTTGGGGAATTTTTGAAAGAACAAAAACTATCTTTTCTCGACATAATGAGGTGTGAATTTTTATTTTTTTTCAGCCCTCTAGCACCTGTAAGCATAGCACATACATATTCAACGGGGATCAGTTACCCCTTGGAAATCCTATGTTGATGGTTTCTAATCAAAGATTTTCTAAATCGAAACTCTTGGAGGAAATAACATCGATCCTTATTTCTATTATTATTTGGACCATCCTCATCTTGGTTATTTTTCGTACAACGTTTCGGCCGTTGTACTCTACGGCCTTCATCAGGTATCATCTGGTAGGTGTGGGGAAGTAACGAACCGAACCCTTTATTTAACCGACGGGGGTATATTGACCGCACTTAGAAGTATATTGACCGCATTAGAAGTATCATTATTGTCTCACACTGGGATTGAACCTAGAACCATCAGATTACTTGCAGTAATTTTGTCTGATTCTGTAACCACTGCGCTATGATAATAATACCTCATCTCAAAAATTCAGAGATATACTAACATCGATCGTATCTGCGATGATTAGTCTCTATAATGGTATAAAATATGGGGAATCGATATTAGCGATATTTAGATAATAAAGCTAGTGTTTGAAAATGACATATACGGACCAAAGAGAAATACCAACAGAAACTAGATTGAAAGCTCACTGAATAAGAGTAAATTTTCTCAATTTTCGCATCAAATAAAATTTGACCCTATTCATGAGGAACAGTACGAAAGAATACGTCGGGAATACGTAGGGGAACAAAAATTCAACTCTAAATCGTATAATTGTCTGTTCAGAATTTCCTAATAGGGTACAAAAATGAATGTGGCTGGGTAGGAACGTTGATTCATTACGAATTTTGCAAAATATGTGGTTTTGACTGTGCAGGCGTATGGTGTAAGTGTTCGATGAGCTTAGCTTGGTCTGACACATAGCCATAAGTGTGGAACACACGGTGGGTGCGTGTAAAGTATACATAAGATGTTTTTCTTGCTTTGACAGGAAGCTAGGAAATACTTACAATACCTGATGTTTCATAAGCAAAACAATTTATGTCTGGTTAGGTTTGATGGTGTTGTAGAATGATTCTTCGAAACATTGGAATTCAAAGTTATTTATCAATCTAACTATCGATCGGTCTATATATTATCTGGCTGTCTGTTTGTCTGTCCGTTGTCATGTTTATCTGAGTCAATTTTATGTATCAATCTATTTATCTACCAATCTTTTCTCCTATCTATTTAAATTTGTTCTAATTTATCTATCTACATATATTATATTCACAGAGAAACACATTCACACACACACACACGCATATATATATATATATATATATATATATTCATATATATATATATAATAGTAGAATGTGTATTCGCTACAAAAATAAGCTCATGTTTCTGCCCTGTTCGGGCCTCATCAGGCAAATTTAGATTGATAAAGATTCGCCTAATGAGGCCCGAACAGGGCAGAAACATGAGCTAGTTTGTGTAGCGAATCCACATCCTACTATTTATTTCCAGCCCTACTCTAAAACAACTTAACTTCAGGAGTAAAACGTTGTATGTATCGAGCACTCTATGAAATAAATCCATTACATTTCAGAAGTGGCTTTATATTACTGATATATTATTATATTATGTTATACTGCTAGCCTGGTTTGTATCATACATACTATATATATATATATATATATATATATATATATATATATATATATATATATATATATAAGTGACCCTTTATCCAGTCCCACTTGAGGACCTATTTTTTTCTTTGTTCAAATCACTGTACCCAGCTTAATCAACTCATGCACACAGACATAAACATTTCACATCTCTGCACGTCATATGATATCTCCAGTCTTACCTAAGGACACAAGTCCTTTTGACCTCATTCTCCATCACTCAATTTCAACTAACTCACACACACAGTCATGAATATCTCATCGATAACGATGTCTGTGATACCAGCCTATCTTAAGGACTGATTTCTTTCTGGATTCAAATCTGACACCTTATCTCTTTGATTTAAAACGACTTCCCTGCTCCATATAGATACTAACAGCCACCCTCTCCGTGACCATCTAACTTAGATAATCTTCAATCACCTTAAACCCATTCGCCACGCCAGAAAGCCAGTTGATCTCCCTCTTGGAATCAGGCACACATGCTTGCTTATTTACTGTTTTCTTCACACACTCAGAATCAGCTCATTAAATTATTAATCCCGCTAACAACAAGAATACAGTATACTATCTTGATGAAGCCAGCTTACACTGGCGAAACTTCGAATTGAATCAAGGGAATTCAATTGTGCGAACATTGCCTTCTGATATTATCCTCCGAAATTACCACAGTAACTACCAATGACGAAATTTCTGGCAGTCTAAAGTCAATTCGATACATATTATTTTGATTAATAGCAACTCAGCTCTATCTGTGTGTCAGGTCTTTTAGCTTGAATTAAAAGTAATGGATAACTTACAATGGGTCATCTTGATTTGGACAAGGGGTTTTATCTCACTGTGGATAACTATTGCACTTGCCACTTTCCACAATTAATAGGTTAACTCCTCCGTCGAACCACGTGGCTCACTAGCAACGGGGGATTTGTTAAGATATCTGGCATGGGGTTGGATCACAAGGAGATTAACGTGTTTTTAAGAGGAATTACCGCAAGGTGAAAGCAAACCTGTTCAGCTGGAATGGGTCCGTCTATTGAGCATACTTTCGAAATTAAGCACGTAGTCAAACAGATTTAGTGTTGTATATCCAACAGTATGTGTATATAGTTATAGATTCTCATTCATGTAACGATATAATCTCAAGATTATGTATTTATGTATGTTGTAAAATCAACATCATGTATGTAGTTCAATTGTATCAAACTAATGAATGTAATCCTTTTGACTCAACAACATGTATGTTGTTTTATGGTTTACGTCTGAACATGATTCATATAGTGATATTGTCCAATACTATGTGCGCACACCTTTAGCCCAGCATTTATATATGTACTCTTATAGCCCTAATAATACCTATGAACAGCAGTGGTCAAAAGAGATGTTCAGTCTAAGGATACTGACGCTGCAAATAAAGGGGTGAGGCTCCAATTTCCTTTACTAAACTTCAATTTGAGCCAAAATTATTCATATGAATACGTGTGTGTGTGTGTGTGTGTGTTTGTGTGTGTGTGTGTGTGTGTGTGTGTGTGTTTGCGTGAGAGCATGTGGAACATTTGACATTGTGGAAAAAGAAAAAGACTTGGGACCATTAAGTGCATCTCGGAATTTTATTGAAGAGAGTAATACCCTACGCACGTTTCATTTGTAGATCCTGGGTTTTGTCAGAACTTTGAAAGCGGAAGTTAGTTTAAGTTGGTTTAGAGAAATGTGATCATTTCTTCTTTGTATATATATATATATGTATTTATATATATAGTGGTGGCCCATATTGATGTTCATTGTAAAAGTTGGAGATTTAACCCTTTATTCGAAACATCAATTTTCCTAGACGAGACATCACTTTTGATCATCGCCGTAGTTCAAGAGTATCAATATTATTTATGTAGTGCTATAGTTTTGACATTGTGTATTTAGTCATGGAGTAGCGACATTATATATGCATTGCATAATCTGAGCATTAGTTATACAGGCATATAGTATAATCATTATATGTGCAATCGCATAATTCCAAGTATTATGCATGCATTCATTGAGACTCAACATTGCGTATGTGGTTACATAATCTCGATTATTTGTGTATGCACATAGTATTATTTCTGAGAGAATATAAGCTTAGATTTGGCACGCGTTTGATTAGGCCAATGTACGCCCATCTTTGGGTCTTTCTCCCGTACTCTCATCTCCGTGTGAGAGAATGCGTGTATGTTGTTCTATGTTGGGAAGGTGAAAATGATAAAAAGAGGATCGTCTGTATAGGTTGCCAAGCAACGGGTAACATTTCGAAAGACGGCTACTAATTACTACAGTGAACGGCTTTGCTCGGCCTTTTCTCATCGGGGCAAATAAGGAGGAGCCGTAGGAGGAGGAGGAGGAGGAGGAAGAAGAGGACGGGAAGAGGAGTGAGTGAACGAGGAGGATGCGCAATGGAAAGGGCCGGGGTAGGAGGTCAAGGGAATATCGAGTGGGAGGAGAAGAGTGAAGAGGAGCAGGGAGAGGAAACACTTAAGATGAAGGGAGGCGGAATTAGGGAGGATTTGTAAGAGGGAGAGAGAGGGGGAGGGGTTAGAGAGTGGAAAGGAGGAAAAGGAGAAGGCAGAGGAAAAGGAAAAGATGGTGAAATGAAGAAGAGGGGGAAAAATATTGTGAGAAGAAGAAGAAGAAGAAGAAGAAGAAGAAGAAGAAGAAGAAGATAAAGAAGAAGAAGAAGAGTGGTAGAGTTGATATAACGCGGTGATCAGTATACGGAAAAGATGAATATCATGAATTGAATAATAGTAACGATAATAACAATATTAATAACGATATCCATTATATCGATAATAATAACGTTATTAATATTGTTATCAATTATAATAACAACAACAATAATAATAATAATAATAATAATAATAATAATAATAATAATAATGATAATAATGATCGCGATCTTAATGATAATGGTAATGATATTAACAATATGGAAAATAATAAAACGAAATCAAGACGAAAATCGACAGAAGCCAAACAAACAACATATGCAGAGAGAGGGATGAGATCGTTAACCATATAATCGGTAAATGTAGTCAACAAGCACAGAAAGAGTATAAAATCTGACACGACAGGGTAGCAACAGTGATACACTGGGAACGGAGCAAACAAATGAGATTCAACTATGCGGACAAGAATTATCAGCACAAGCTGGAGACAGCCCCTGGGAAAACGAAAGCCATGAATTACTCTTGGACTTTGACATCCATACAGACATCCAAAGGAGAAGACCGGGCTGGTCACCGTGGACGAAGGAAGAAGAACCTGCTAATTATATTCGTGGCCATACCTGCAGATCACAGATTAAAGAGGAAAGAGTGAAAAAACTGGGAGATACCAGGACCTGGCAAAGGAACTGAAAAAGGCGTGGAACATGAAAGTCTGGGAAGTGCCAGTAATATCAGGTGCACTAGATACAGATATTGGGATTGGGAGAAGTGGCGATAAGATGGAGGATTGAGACTATACAGGCCACAGCACGACAGGGGACTGCACGAATACTGAGAAGAGTACTAGAGATATGAAACATACGACATCCAGCCGGTAGCGATGGCCGAACAACCATGAAAAGTGCCCAAAGCAGTGCAGCGAACAAAAAAATGTAGAAAACAATGGAACAGCACGGCAAACAAGGAAAATATGAACATAAGAAACTATAGGGAGAATTTAATAGACCGATAAAGGATGTGACAGACGAGAGATCATGGACATGGCTACGAAAAGGAAACCTGAAGAGAAATTCAGGATTTCTCATCATGGCAGCCCAGAACAAATGCATCAGGACAAACTATATCAAAACAAAAATCGAGAGAACACAGGCAAATAGTAAGTGACGCCTATGTGGGAAAAGAGATGAGACCGTAAACCGTATGACCAGTTACTGAGTACACCAGGAACTGAGGGAACAAATGAGATTTAACTGTGCAGAAAAGTGGTACCAGTGCAATACAGACACAGCCCTAGTAGAGTCTCACTATCACTCAGCCTTTAGCGCCAACTGGTGTGAAACTGTAAACCACATGACTGTCGTGGACTCTGAAAGTGTGGAGAGGAGGACTGGGGACTCGAAGAGACGTGCTGTCACGCAATCTCTAGCGCAATTGGTGTGAAATTGATAATATTATTGAAATTGATAATAATAATAATAATAATAATAATAATAATAATAATAATAATAATAATAATAATAATAATGATAATAATAATAATAATCATCGACAGGACTCTGACAAAATTAAATGCCGCCAGTGCAGTGGAAGAGATGAGACTGTAAACCACGTAACTAATGAATGTAGTCAACTCGCCCAGAGAGACTATAAATACAGACACGATAGAATAGCAACGGTGATACACCGGGAACTGAGTAACCGAATGGGATTCAACCATACAGAAAAGTGATACCAGCACAAACCAGAGACAGCCCTGGAGAATGGAAACCACAAATTCCTCTGGGACTTCGACATCCAAACAGACCACCACATCCAGGTAAGAAGACCAAAGTTGGTAATCGTGGACAAAAAGAGGAAAACCTGCCAAATAATAGACGTGGCTGTGCTTACAGACCATGGAGTAAAGAGGAAGGAGAGAGAAAAACTGGAAAAATACCAAGATCTAGCAAGAGAACTGAAGAAGGTGTGCAACATGAAAGTCAGAGTTGTACCAGTAATAATAGGCGCACTAAGAACTGTCCCCAAAACACTGAGGGCGGGACTGGAGGAGATCAGGATAAAGGGAAGGATTGAGACTGTACAGACCACAGCACTGCTAGGAACCGCACAAATACTGAGGAAAGTGCTAGAAATATAAGGACTGCAACACTAAATGTTAGCAGTGGCCTAATGGAGGAAGGAAACTGAAAGCGGAGATGTGAACGACAGCACTGGCATGATAGGCGAAGGAGAGAGAGAGATGTTGGCTGAAAACTTATCGTCACTCAGCCTTCAGCAATGACCACCGGGCAACTGGTGTGAAACAGTAAACCACAGTATAGCTGTGGTCTATAAGAGTGAGGAGAGAAAGGCGGGAGGCTTGCAGAGACTTGCTGTCACTCAACCTTCAACGGTAAAACTTGACCAGTGGAAATTCCTCAGGTGTTGATAACAAAGATGCCATCATTTCTCTTGCATACCGTCATCATTATCAGTTTTCTAACGTCCGTTAGACGTAGACCCTCCCCAGAATCTGCCACGTTTCTCTATCGTGGGCGTTGCAGAGTCAGTATTTTCTGAATTTGTCCTTTTCATCTCTCCATCTTGTATTTTGCCGGCCTTGGTTTCGCATGTGATCTCTGGGGATCCATGTTGTGAGTCGTGATATCCATCGATTGTCTGTCATTCTATTGTGCTGTCTTGGAGTTAGTTTCTATGTTTCAGCTCCATAAGTGACTATCAGGAGGATGCATTGGTTGTATATTCTTCTTTTCAGGATTATTAGGATCTTCTTGTTTTTTGAAGTTGGGCTTGCTCTGCCGAAGGCTCGCCATCTTAGGGCGATTCTCCGCTTGATTTCTTCTTTTGTGGGTTCCATAGAGACTCGTTGTCTTAGGTAGATGTAGTGATCTACTATCCCCAGTTCTGCATTTTTGATTTTGATAGTTATGTCCTTATTCTTGATGTGAAAATATAATTGTTGTTAAAGTAATTTATTACCTATGAAAGGTATGGATATTAACTAAAATAAACTTCCAAAGACAAGTATAGGTATTACTTTGCTAATTGTTATTATTGCTTATTTTACTTTCTGTTTATTATCCCATAGTCTACTACCACTATAACTTCATTTTTAAGCTTTGGGCTTTTGAGGGAGGAATATCAAATGAATGACAATTATAATGAAGGAGACTCTTTTGCTCCCATCCAAACATAAGCACCATCTTCTAATCTACTTTATTTCATTAAATTGTAAAAGTAAAATGGGAGGGAAAAGGGAAAGGATCAACGATTTAGGGAGAATAAATGATTATCAGAAACTGACACGTAGATAGAAACCACCGAATTCTTAGTATAAATAATCGTAATAATAAATGTTATGTCAGAAATGATTACAACTGCAATTGTGTCTCAGGCTTTTCTCTCTTTATGTGTAACAAGATTAATATATATATATATATATATATATATATATATATATATATATATATATATATATATATATGTATATATCCCTACTTTGCATGAATGAATTGCTATATCCTTGCTTCTTTGGGAACTATGTACTTGAAAAAAATATTTGAACCTATCTTTAAAAATATATTTGAAATCACCTTTAAAATGATCTTTTATTCAAAATTATCTTTGAAAAATACCTACGCAAGACGCGGAGACTGATGGTTCAAATTCTCCACAGAGATCAAAAAAGATGAATCAGAAAAAATATACCAAGTGGTGTACTAATGCAAATTTTGAAGGTTGTACCTCCCAAAATGGGGCCAGGAGAGCCTAAAGACACCCACGTAAATGAGCAAAGAACCTGTAGCCTACTTGATCGGGTTGACCATTTCTGGGTTACGATGATTTGATAGCAGAAATTTCAGTAGTACATTTACTTTGCAGGTTTTGTAATATCGTCGTTTCTTTATGAATACAGAGAGATTCCATCTTTCTTGATAGACAATGAAACGGTACCGGTGACTTCTTTCGGGTAGAATCCTGGGTGAAGCGCATAGATATCATGGGAATTCCATTCTCGGCTTTGCTGATGAAGTCCAATCAATGCTGGCATCCAACTACCTTTGAAAGGCTCCACTCCCTGATTTTGAATCAGACTTGTCCTCCTCAAACATTGGTTTTTGTCCAAGGCTATTTCAAGCATAAATGAAGAGAAGGAGAAGAGATGGATCCATGCCTTTCCAAAGGATATTAGTGCTAAGTGGTTGTAAACAGACTCAAGCAAAGTTTGAACTTGCCTTGCCGATTTCATTGTCCTTGCGGCTAACTGCTACGCCACTCACATCTCCTTTAATTAATTCAATAATAACAGAAATCACATATACATCAGGAAATGGGGAAGAAATGGACACATCAGTAATTGAGGTTGTATCAATTTGGCTATCGAAGTAACTACAGGCTACACACAACGGAATAAAGAGAGAAAAATCACGACAGCCATAGTAATTGACAAAATGTTAGATTATCATCATTTCTTCAAGGTATGTCGTTGGATATAGATCTTGCCAGTGAATCGACAGTTTTCTCATTCCAGAGCATAAAGGTACCAATACCTTCAGAACATTCCTGAATCATAATGCGATTGTATGTTTTGCTAATCTCGGTTCATCCAAGTTATGGATCTTGATGAGCGGCGATTGACAAACATTTTTGCCATATTCCCTACCCATCTTCTCGTTTTCGGAGCTCGACTCTCAAAAACAAAAAGATCCCATTAATCCTAAAAAGAAGGGTATACAACTAATGCATCCTCCCGATAGTCACTTATGGAGCTGAAACATGGAACTTAATCAAAAGTCGGACACATAAACTGAGAACCACGCAATATGCTTATGAAAGAAATATGCATTATCTCTCACGGTGAGATCACGAGACAGCACAATATATCCGGGAGAAAACGGGAGTCCAAGACACAATAGAATCCAATAGAGAGATCAAATGTCAAAAGGCTGGTCATGTTGCAAGAATAACTGACGATCGATGGATATCATGTCTCACAACATGGATCCCCAGAGACCACATCCGCATCTGAGGCCAGCAGAATACCAGATGGAGAGACAGGCTAGACTAATTCAGAAAGTATTTGTTCCGTAACGCCCACGATAGAGAAGCGTGGCGAACCCCTGGGGAAGGTCCATGTTCAACAACGGACGTTAAAAGACTGATGTTACTGACAATGATTGACATTTGAACTTCTAAATGTGATAATGATATCTCTGACTTCCATATGCTTTCTAGTTTAGAGTGCTTTCTTTTGATCTATCCATGTGCTGTTAGGCATGCCGTTTTTCCTTTGCATATTGTAGTGATCTTTGCTTGAGAGCCAATATCTTGGTTGAATTCTATGTTTCAATTCCGTAGGTGATTATTTGGATGATGCATTTGCCACAAGCCCTGCTTTCAAAAAAAAATGTTTGGATCTGTCTTGCTCTTGACAGTCGAGCTTACTCCAGCCGATTGCCTCTTTTAATGACAATGTTTTAGTAACCCGAAAGCAAGAAGCTAAAAACAGAAGGAAAAGCAACTCTATGGGGATTTCAAGAGGGAAGCAAAACGAATTGCAACCCAAATGAAATGCTGTTTAGGTAGATAACGCCCGAAGAGAAAAATAAATCTATATTCAGAATTTCCAATAAAAAGTGTATCATTAAGTTGTTACAGATTCTTTCAGATATTAGAATGTGAGATGATATATGATAATAAAAAACGGTGAACATTAAATTGAAAAAGACTGATTCGAAACTATGACCTTTCTCCAAATAATCCTCCAATGATGACATGCCATCTCTGGAAATCTAGCAAAAGCACCAATTGTGACATCCTTATCATTGCACCCTTTATGACAAATGTAACGTTCGAAATGCTTGATAGGATAATACCATGTCTGAGAAATGTTAGATGAATAAAGAGACAACAAATCCCGATTCTTTATTCTCAGTACCAGTCAGTTTAGAGTATTCCAGTGTGATTCTGTCATGGAGCATTTCATTTGATTCACATGGAACCCATTTTCCCAAGTTTTTAATTTTTCCTATTGCTTTGACATGACGTGATATGGTCACCGTTAGAGTCCTAAATTCTCTAGGAAGTTCTTCAAGCATTGTCCGCGTATCTTTGGCTACTACCAGTTGATAATTCTCAACCGTTAGGAACAAGACTGGACCACGGTCGAGGTTTATTACTGGTATCCATATCAAAAATCCAAACATATTGACATAATGTTGGACAGTTTTCACTGTAGCAATGTTTACTTGAAATAATTTGGTGACATTATCAGCAACATTACGTCCTATTTATGAATTGTACTTGTTTAGTTTAACTTCTTGGCTAGATACCACTGTTGTTAAGAGGTCGATAAAAGAAACAATATTAACGAATCATATATCTGTTTCATTAAATCTACTGAAAGAAGGCAAATAAATCACCCATTTCACCGCTCTATTCATTTTTTATGATGTAAAAAACGTCATTTCATGTATGACAACATCATAGTAATTGTTGACTGTTTGGGGGTAGAGATAAAACTTTAAACCATATCCAGATACATCAGCTCTTAACTCATCACATCAAACTCTTTGGAAATCAGAATCTTCAGATTTCACAATAGTAATACGGCTATCGTGTTTGTTGACATACTCATTGTATTTGTGCATGAATTATCTCCGACCGATAACAAGTGAGTATTAGGGAATGGCAATGTATTTGATGCCAACTTCAGCTTGATTTGGAAACAAATATGGCATTGATTCAAATGGTTTAATCTGGCTTGTTTGGGGTACATTTCATGAGGCCAAAATGTTCAGCTATCAAAGAAAGTTTTGTATTTCGTGTGTCATATCTGCTATCTGTTTATTTGCTGCAGAGCTGCATCCTCTAAGTGCTGTGATTCCTCCTTTAAGTTTGTTGATTCATCTTCTGAGTTCTTTAAACCATCCTTTAAGTTCGTTGATTTATCCCCCAAGTTCGTTGATTCATCCTCCAAGTTAGTGGATTCATATTTTAACTTCGTCGATTCATTTCCTAAGTTCGATGATTCATTTTCTAAGTTCGCTAATTCATCCTGTAAGTTCGTTGATTCATCCTGTGTTCGTTGAATCAATATGATTTGATAGGGATGATAAAAGATGATTTCTGAGAACTTTTATTTCCATTTTCAAGTAAAAAGAAAAGCACTGGAAATTGAAATTGAATTTCAAATGGAGAAAAAAAATATCCAGCATTCGTAGCCTTTCATTTTTTCAGAATTTCGGAAAAGATATCTTCAACACACTCTGATCCACTGAGAATTGTGTTAACAATTCGTATTTGATCTCAGAGTTCAACAACTCAAGCAGATGTTAAATGTACCCAAGAAGAGAAAAAGTAAGATATTAGTTTGTTGATATTCCAGCGGATAACCCAACCCAGACCAGGAGACTACATAAAGTAAACAAAGACAATGAAATCTGGTAAATAATTAGCCCAGTAGAGATGAAAAAAAACGGTAAAATATGTTTGAAATTTTCAATCTCCGCTGACTCCTTACAGGTGTTTTAATGTTATAATGATCCAAAATAGCAAAGCGTTTCTATGTTTGGAGCAGAATTTTACAGATACATAACTTGAGTGATCTCCGAGTTTTTACTTAATGATAAAATCAAAGTGCTTTCACGGAGAACTGAACAACCTGGGCCACCAAATGTGCCTGTGTTTTTGTGCCCCGGCGCTCCTGTTTACATCATCTTGCCAGACTTGGCAATTGGTATCAGTACTCCGCTACATTACAACTAAAAGTTTACTTCTTTTTGCAATTTACAGGAAATAAGCTTTTTTGACTTTTAAGGGTTTTATTTCCAGAAGTCCATTAATAACATTTAGATTCTCCCCAATCCAGATGTTTCTAGATGTTTTCAGCTCTGTTTCTGATGTTTCCCATACTAGAGTTTATTCCTCGACGGATTTTCATTTTACATTGATTCAAATTTTGACGTGATGGTTGTTTAATTATTGACTGTGATAGCAATTTGTAATTAAGTCAATTTAAGATATCTATGAAGCTATATCTTAAGCATGCTTATTTAGAATCTGCATTTCTGTAGAACGCATCTAGAGCGCAAACCATGATAGTACTGTACTTGCAAAATTTTCGATCTTATAAAGATAAATCTATAATTTTTTGCTAGAATAAAAGCCAGTTGCAGCGTTTTCAACAATCGTTCGTGTTTTCTTCGGGGTTTTTTTTATGGCCGGGAGCCATTCAAATTTTTCCGACTGTATCTGACATCTGAATGGTCCGGAACAAAAATAAAACCAACTTATTTTATTGACAGAATTGTCTGTATGTATATCTTTTTTGTTTATTACCATTCTCTTCAGGTATTTTTGGCATCACTGATCTGCCAAAACACACACACACACACACACACACACACACACACACATATATATATATATATATATATATATATATATATATATATATATATATGTGTGTGTGTGTGTGCGTGTGTGTGTGTGTGTGTGTGTGCTTCTGTGTGTGCTTCTGTGTGTGCTATGATTCACATACACACGCAGGTGTATGTATTTTGTGTTTCGGTAAACGAATACTTATATATTTAATGCAACTTAAATTCCCACCGATATGACCACTTATTTATAGTAGTAAACATACCTAAAATGCAATGGCATATATAAGACGTGTATGGTATTATACATACACACATGTGCATAGACACACGTGCATAAGTTTAACGTTGAAAATGGATACATATAAAGTCAGAAAAATTTATATGCGTATTTATGTTTCTACGTTTATTTGCTGAGTCAGCTTACATACATTTGAATGCGCATGTACTACGCTAACATTTTAATTATTCGAGCAGTTTATGCCCTTTGGTTATAGTACAGACCTTACATAGATAGATAGATAGATAGATAGATATGTGTAATGGCGGTGAATATATTTTCATCTTATCAATCTTATAATGACGTTTTCAATAATACACTTTATCGTAAGCTTTCAAAAATTTCAGCAAAACGAATTTTGTAAAATTCCTTAGCTAATAATGCAATTAGGCAATTTGTATCATATACTTTTATTTATTGATCTTTGAGATAAAATTATGCTCAGCAAAACTGAAGTCTATTAGACTCAACGTAACCTAGTAAACGGCCGTACTTCCCCACAAGGAGATCAAGCTAAAATCAGCACCATTAGGGAAAGTATCAAAGGAAAGGATGAGCAACAAATTTTAACGAGATTTATTGAATTCCATTTGTTTTCTTCTTAAACATTATAGGACCAGCTCTATTTTAAGAGAGAGGGTGCAGATCTTCCAAGGAGTGCACCCAACGACCCTTTGTATTTTGTGATAGTTTAACCTAACCAAGTTTGGATTAAGACCACCAAATTAAATCAAGAAAAGATTAGTAACACACTAGCTGACCGAGTAAAAACCAGTAGAAGAAGAAAAGCACCACTTGACTTATTCTTTGCATTGTTTTCAGTCGAAGATAATTTACACACAATTATTTCAGTTGATATTATATCAGTTCATACGATGATATCATCAGGTATGTCAGTTGATATTTGGGCAGTTAATATTATATAATCAGATGTGTCAGTTGATACCATGATATAATTAGGTATCTCAGTTAATACTATGTCAGTGGATATCCTGATATTATCATGTATCTCAGTTGATATTACGATATCATCCGTCATGTCAGTGGACATCATGATATCAGGTATCTCAGTTGATATTATGGTAGTTGATATTATGATATTATCAGGAATCCCAGTTGATATAATGTCAGTTGATATCATGATATTATCAGGTATGTCAGTTGATATTATTTCAGTCGATATTATATCATCAGGTATGTTAGTGGATATTATGTCTCTTGATGTGATATTATCAGATATGTCAGTTAATACTATGCCAGTTGATATTATGATATTATCATTTACGTCAATTGATATTATGATACTATCAAGCATGTCAGTTGATATTACGATAATATTTTGTCTTTATTTAAAGAAAAACAGTTTGTAACTAATACCAGGTAATGAACACTGCTGGTGTCAGCACACAAAATTTCATTTAGGGACATCCAGTGAGCGTGAGTACGTATGTACATATTTTGCGTTTTTGAGCGTATACGTGGGTTGCGTCTGGTTGTATGCATGTGATATATATGTACGTATATAGCTAAATAGATGTACATGATCCGACAGAATGATTGAAATTTGCGTCGAATAAATATTTATTTGAAGTGATCTCCCGTCGTTACATGATTAATGTATCACTTAGCCTAGACAACGTAGATAGAATGAACAATTCATTTATTGATATACATAAGTGTTGCATTGAAAAAAACGGATAGACCGAGGATAAACGAGATGAGAATAAGGAGTGAGAACAGTTATTTGGGTCTTCATTCGGGTTGTTTAGCTCAGTGGTAAGAGCAACGCTATTGAAGTGGCTACCTTTTCAGTCATAGGGTCGATTCCTGGAGCGACCCCATTTTCTTTGATTGTTTATTCTATTTATGTTGTCTGACAAAATGACACATTAATCATGCGACGATGGGATACCATTTCAAAAAAGTGTTTCTATGTAATACAACGCAATTTATAATCACACACACACACACACATATGTGTGTGTATATGTGCTTGCAAAGTGAGTTTTTATGTCCTTGTGTGCGTGCTTTTGTACACAATGTGTATCTGTGCTAATAGATGTGTCTGTCCGTCTATCTGTGTGTATTCCAGTGCGTGTATATGCATTTATGTGTGTATGACTATGTACGTAGATGTCTACGTTTGCGTGTGTATATCTGTATGTGAGTGTGATCAAGACGTGCTGTTTTTTCACTGCTTCTCTGTCACATTCTCTTCTATTTAGTTACCTTTGCTAACAAAGTCGTAAGAAGTATATATATGTATATATATATATATATATATATATATATATATATATATATATATATATATATATATTCTCTCAGGTTAATCTGTTTGTCCACACAAAATCTCCAAGATATTTCAATGATATCTCGTGAAAAGGTGGGCGATGGACTTAGGAGGAATTGATTCATTTCAGTGTCAGATCCAAGGAATTACTTTTCAGTTGAAAAAAATGTTTCTCAATATTTCTTATCTCTCTCTCTATATATATGCATATTCATGTATTCGTTCATGTTTGTCGACACAGTATTTCCAGAAGTCCTATGTGGATTTCATTGACATTTAGCGTAAGGTTTGGCCACAGGATAAGGAGAATTTAATTAAATTTGGGGGCAAATTCAGGAACGCGTTTCCCCGACGGAGAGACGAGCTAACCAATAGTCTTAAATATGGAAAATCAAAACACAGTTATCTCCCCTACATCAGAGCTAAATAATGAGCTTATTTTCATTTGTTTGTTTTGTTGTTTTTTTTTATTTACTGCCCGGCATTAACAGAGGTATGAGCTCTTTGGTTGTTTTCCTAGTTTTATGTTTTGTTGTTGCTATTGTTTGTTTGTTTTCTTGTTTGTTTGTTTTTAATACTTGGAATTTTTCTTCTTTTCCGTCTTTGTATCTAGATCAGTGAAGGAGTGCTCAATCCAGAGGGGAGAAGCCCCGACTGCAATTTTTTCCCGTGTTTGATGTTCTTGCCTAAGATCTTAGAGAATAAATTCGTTGGCTTTCCTTCTCGTGAAGTGCTTATGAAAACATTAACCTCCGCGTAGAGATAGGAAAAAAAAAAGATATCACAACATTTCTTCTTTTTTTTTTTACACTTTTTCTTTTTCTTTTTTTTTTCTTTTTCTTTTTTCCTTTTTCTTTTTTTTACGATTGTTTTTTTTCTTCTTGGTTTCTCATCATTTGAAAAAAAAAAGCATCGTTTCTTAAGGTATATGGTTTCTATTTAGATACGTTATGTTTGTTTTAACCCCAATACCTTCCCCAGGGTTTCTGGCAAAGGGGGAGGGACAATATAGAATAGAATGAAAGGTAAAGAGGCGGAAGATTTGTTGAAAGAAAGAGAGAAAAAGAGGAAGCAAAAGAGATACTGGAAAGATGAAAAAACACAAACCTTGAAAAAAAAGTGTCATGGGAAGAGGAAATTAAGAGAAATTGGCTGAAGAAGAAGAAGACCAAAAAGAAAGAAAGGGAAAGAATCCGAACTAGAGGAAGAAACAATTATTGAAAGCGCAACGAAGAAATTAACGGTAAACACAAAGTTCTGTCGCAATTGAACATTTTAAGAATTCTAGCGTGTATACAAAAACCATGTGCAACAATCATACTGAGGATAAGAACATAAATGTCAAGATCGAAGATGCAAACCTCGACAGGGTAGACCACTACATCTACCTTGGACAATGGATCTCCATGAGATCTTCAGCAGAGGAGGAAATAAAGCGGAGAATCACTCAAGGATTGCAAGCCTTTGGAAGAGCAAGCTCAACTTTCAAAAACTAGACGATCCCAATAATCCTAAAAGGAGGAGTAAACAACCAATGCATTCTCCCGATAGTCACTTATTGAGCTGAAACATGGAACCTAACCTAGAGACAGACGTACAAACTGAGAAGCATGCAATGCGCACATGAGAGAATCATACTCAACCTTACATGGAGAGATCACAAGACAGCACAGTATATAAGGAAGAAAACAGGAGTCCGAGACATCATAGAAACTATGAGAAAAACTTAAATGCCAGTGGGCAGGCTATGTTGCAAGGATGAAAGACAACCGATGGACATCACTACTCACAACATGGATCCCCAGAGATCATATGCGAAACCAAGGCCAGAAAGATTACAAAATGGAGAGATGAACGAGACAAATTCAGGAAATACTGGCTCTGCAAAGCCCATAATAGAGAATTGTGGCAAATCCTGGGTAAGGTCTATGTCTAATGACGGACGATAAAAAACTGATGATAATGATTTGTGGTCTTCGTAATCTAATTGATAAGGTAGCTGTCACCCTGATCAGACCTGGGTCTATTTTCATAACTTTGCCGCTCTCTTACGATTGTAGGATTTGTGATTAAAAAAAAAACAATTGAAATCAATGTGAAAGAAATACTTGTCAAAATTAAATAATAGTAAATGTGTTCTCATTAATCAAACAAACCTGCATTGTTAATTAATTTTCCTTCATAATAATACGTAAAGTATTCATAGACATAAATACAATATCATTCATGTACAATGATTGCAGGAAGAAGCAGATATATTTCCAAATGTTTCCCCTCCAAAATTGACAGAGTTTGAACTGAGGCTTAAAAGATACAAGAATGAAATAGAATTAGACAAGATTTTGTTTGATTGTTACAAATTCAGAAAAAACATGCATTATGTACGCACACACACACACACACACACATATATATATATATATATATATATATATATATATATATATATATATATATATATATATATATATATATAGTATATGTGATAAGTATTTGAGCAAACAATCATTTTGCTCCCTAATCGCTTGGTTTCGAGAATAAAAACATGACCAGAGTATATTTTTCAGCGATACTTTTTCATAAATGAAAATTCATGTATAAAACCATCATCATTATCAGCAGCTATTTCATAAGGATGATATATATATATATATATATATATATATATATATATATATATATATATATATATATATATATATATATATATATATATATATATATTGCATGGCAAATACGTTTCCCCTTCTAAATCATGCTCCAGTAAGAGATTTTAATATTTTTTCACACAAATATTCGCATAGCATTCTACTGCAACGCGTGCAAATTTAGAATTCCAATGTACAGGTGATGAAGAATACGAGATATTTTTTTCTTAATTCCCCAATTTTTATCGTGCCAAATTATCAAGTAAGGATAGAAAACGCAGTAATGCGCTAATTATATTTTGATTGAATCATTATACAGCACAGAGAATTATGGAAGCTCTGAAAAAAATCATTCACATGAAGTACTGAAACCTACATATCAACTGCGTGGAATTTTGAAGCCCAAAACACTGATACAAATAATTTACTTTGAAATATAAGAGAATTTTCCACGAATCCCAGATGTTAGTCGATCATCAATTGGATTGATTTTGTTAAATTTTGAATTAGTTCATCTATAATAGCTTTTACACTTGTTGGAATAGCTTGCCAAAATAATTTTTTGGCGACAAACTGACCCCATTTTCAAACACCTTCTTCTCTATGATGCTCCAGAGAGTAACAATTAGGATAAAAATGATGGCCAGTCCGATAATCTACCATTTCAGAACCTTAATTTGGTGGGTAGTCGACCGTTGCTTGTGCACTGTATGAATGGGTGTTGTTTGGTATGAAGATACGTTTCGTACGTAAGTGGAGAAACTTGTTAATACCGAGACTGAAAATTGTCTTTCAAAAATTGAATATAAGCCAGGGAACTCATTTTTACTGCATCTGATACGCATCAAAGTCTAACCAACTCATCATACTTTGGTATCACGATCTGGACACGTTTCCCCAATCAACCTCTTCGAATATAATTTTGCTGCTCAGGGCTTTTTTTCTGACAATGGGCTCAATTCGAGACTCCCACTGTGTTATTACCATGGAATTGCCCTTATCTGATGTTCTACGTGATTCACCAGGGTCCTCAACGTATTAACTCTCCGATAGTCCCTGTTAGGCAGTTTCACTATTTCAAGAATTGAACCGCTTTCGTTTTGAGAGAATGCACCTCAGTCCGTGGTAAATCGCATTTATGGTAATTCCCTTGGGAAAAGTTTGTATCCATCTTTCCTCAGCTTTCAACAAGTCACAAGCTAGCGTGGAAAGTTACGCCTATCACCTTCCATGTTTCACTTGCGGAATTTCAACAAAGAGCCTTAAAAGGGGTTGCTGATCAAAACGATTTTTAATTTTCTTTTTTTCTGCCTATTGTTTATTTCCATATCATCCCTAGCCAGCGTTAAAGTACGTTACGTAAAATAAAGATAATTGAGTAGTTCCCGGCGATACTAGAACACATCGACATTACTTCTATTGCTGTGGTTACCTAATAATTTTGCATTCTTAAAATGTAAAGTTAAAGCAAAAATGACTTTTATTTGTTTACAACAGGGCACAATGTCTTCATTTTCGCTTGGTAGGCGCATGTCAGCTGCCATTGTTTTTGTCAAATTATTTCTCTCCAACTCACGTTAAACTTAATTTACAATAACATAACTGTTTCAAATATCAATTTGAATCCACACTTTACATCCATACTGCGTAATAAGTGGAGAAGACATATATATACATATATATATATATATATATATAGTTTTCCCTTTTTCTTCTTCCTCGCTCTTTATTCTCACTTTACCAACACTCGAGATTGTCTCAGTGGAATTTGCCAATTCGTTACCATTGTCAGTAACGCTCCAATATCTCGCCTGTTATTTTTCGCGCCAGTCGATGGATCGGCGCGAGCACTGATCAATCTGCCTTAGCTAGCGCATGCGCACTGCTCCTAATCGGGACCCTCATTCTTTTTCATGGTCCATCAAACTGGATATTTATCTGAGGCCCGATCCAACGCTCCCGGTATTCTTCACTTCCCAACCTCCCAAAACTTGTTGTTCATTTTCCCCTGCCTACAGAGGACACGTCCCTGCATATCTCCTGGTAAATATGGACAGAATATAATTTCATTTCACGTATGTACATACACACTGTGGCCGTCTGAGACAGGGTACACAATCGCCTTCCTATGTAAAACACACATAAAGTGGTTCATTCGTCATCCACACAAAATAAACGATTCATACATTTCCTAAGCTAGCATAAATGGTATAATGACAGGAGACCATAAGCGAAACTCATCCATTTTTCCAACGTCTGTTCACATACCTATCATTATGTTCTAACTCATCTCGACATCTTCATATATATATATATATAGATAGATAGATAGATAGATAGATAGATATATGTTTGTGTGTGTGCGTGTGTTTATATATCCATATACAAGCAGAGGTACTCGGTTTAGCCTTGTTTTTTGAATACATAAAATAATACGATCACATGAGTTTACTATCAGCATCACCATCAGCCTTTTAGAGACCATTGTTTGACATGGGCCTTCTCCAAGATTTACCATATCTCTTTATTGCGGGCGTTGCGTCACCAGTATCTCCCGAACCTGTTTATATTGTCACACCATCTTATTTTCTGCCGGCCACAATTCAGTATATGATCTCTTGGGATCCACGGTGCGTGTCATGATGTCCAACAGTTATCTGATATCCTTGCACCATGACCTCTTCATTTCCACTTTTCTAATGGATTCTGTGATATCTCTATTTTTTATCCAATATACTGTGCTGTTCTGTGGTCTCTCCATGAGATGTTGAATATGATCCTACAACCAGAGCATCGTTTAAACATTGACCAATGAAGCTAAAACCAAAGGATTGTCTCTCAAACCAAGAACCATACAACGAATTTACTATACTTTTTATATATTGCTTTAAAGATAATGACAATCTCAACTTGTCCTGGCAATGTTGACTTTATCAGAATTATTGCTTCCAAGCAATCATGAAAATAATTCAATTCTACCTCTATAAGAATTCGTGAAAAATGCGTATATTTCTCGGCTCATTTTCGTCTTCTTTTTAATCTTCTACAGTTACTCTTTCTGTTTATATACTCCCACCCTTTCTTTATTAATCCCTTCTTTTTTTCTTCCTCCATCTTCGCAGGTCTCTAATTTCCTTTTCCCGTTTCTTCCGCTTCTTTCTTTCTACTCATCACATTTCCCTACGCATCTTCTTCTTCATGACAACTGATTTTTATCTAAATCTTTATTTTCCCTTCTTTCCCCTCATTTTTGTTCTTCTCCTTCTCCTTCTTCTTTCCCTTACTCCTCATTCTTCTTCTCCTTGACAAATAATCTTTATCTGAATCTTCTTTTCTTTTTCTCCTCCTCCTTCTCCTATTGCTCCTCAATTTTCTTCTTCTTCTTCTTCTTTGCCTGAATCTCTAAAGTGAACGAATTATCGAGCTTAAATATTTGTTTTCTGATTTTTTTTCCTTTCTTTCTATCCTTTTTCGTATCCACACACGCTGGTAACTCAGGCACATGCATATGCAAACACATAGGATACAGAAATTTCAAATATGGCTTCCTTACATCATTAACTTTGCTGGGTTTGATTTTCCGCATTTTTTGCAGTTTCACTGAAATGTTTGCTGACAGTCTAACCTTTAAATGTTGCTGTTTTTTCTATTTTCTTCATATTCACTGTCTTTTTTCTTTTAAATATTCAAAATGATTTAATTCTCCATATTTGTTCATTGGTTGGCTTCAAACTATTTCGTATTGCTCTGAGTTTTAGTAAAGATTTGTTGGTTTGAATGTCGATGTTCTGAGTATTCATGAACAGTATTATCCCGTTTAGTACAATTCTGTTTCGCCACAGCCTTCTTTTTTCAAATATTTTTTGTAATAAATTTAGTAATGTTAAGTTTTAGAAATAGATGGAGACAAACGACAGCATCATGGACGATCTCTTCAAAATGGCTACCAGATGAGATACACTTCACTAACCCATTGTCAAAGCACAAGAACGACATAATATGTTCTAAAATGATAAATGACCCAATATTTTTAAGCCCATGAAGTCCATATCTCTTTTCAGGCTTGGTTATGATGACCCTGTCCGTGTAGCACTGTTCTGTTTACTGCTGTATCTACTGAGGCATTACAGTATAGTGTCAATACTTTTTCATTTTCAGCACACACACACACACACACACACACATATATATATATATATATATATATATATATATATATATATATATATATATATATATATATATATATATATATATGCATATTATATTATATTTTATTATATTATATTTCGAAGTTAATTTACATGATTCTCGTAAGGGTGATTTTTGATATGAGAAAAAAAACGAAAAATTCTATGAAAGATAACAGGTCCGGTTTGTCACTCCACTGAAACTGTCTGGTGACCGTTGTTTCCTCGTGGCATACCATGATTGGGCTGATCAATTCTAAAAAAAAATTGGAAAAATGGGTGATCATATAAAATATGAATAAAATACTTCTCTCACCTTTTGTTGGACAATGAGAAGTCAAACTGTTCTCAAAACAAAGCGTGAATTCTACCGGACACAAACTTAGGGACCGATTTAGCAATAATTTACATTAGAATAGCACCCCTTTCTAAGAACTTACTTGACGGGGGATGGATTAGAAGAAAGAAGAGAAAGTTTCTTCTTGGCATAATCAGGAGTAAATACTTGAGTTTTCAGTACTCTAGCTCTATCGGTGCTACCTGTACACGTGACACAAACACGGCCAACCAGCGAGTCATCCTGCTGGACTAACTTTGAAACCCCTTCTGAGAGTTTTGGTGACAGTCTTGGTAGACAGTTTCTAATAATGATCGGAATATTGGAAATAAACAGGTAAAAAAAAAGATACTCTCTATAATTTTGACCAGAGTCATATTTTACTTCTCACGTCGCTGTTCTGACACTTAGAACTCTTTCATTTCATTGCATTGCCCTCGTGATTTTTGAGATAAGTCATTATTATGATTACAGGACACATTTTATTTATCTTTATATATTGATCTATATCTGCTGCCTCTGCTGCTACCACAAAATTTCAACCTATCAATCTTACCCCCCCCCCCGCCACAGATGTACAAAATACCTAGTCTAATTTGGAGAAATACTTGGGCATTACAAAAAATCTTCTAGACTTGATGTGAAATCCAAGTCGTAGATAGATAGAAAGGTATGAACATGTCAAATATGTACGTCTCACTTATTCTTTTTCAGCTGAATCTAACCTGTACGCAGGTTACATCAGTGAGACCGGCAATTTGTTATTTTTTTTTCCTAAAAATCTAGGAGTGGCCCATGGATTTGGCAGACAATCGATACCAGCGTAAATTGGATTTTTTTTTATCTACTGGAGGTGTGTGGTGGCCAATCGGTTAATCGAATCTGCAGATAGATTCAAAACTCTGGCTAAGACAGTTTGTGTCCACTTTGCGCTAATTCCCTTGGGAAAAGCATGTATTCATCTTTCCTTAGCTTTCAACAAGTCACAGGATAGTGCGGAAAAGAAACGCCTATCACTTTCCATGTTTCACTTGGGGAATTTCAACAAAGAGCCTTAAAAGGGAGGGGGTTGATCAAATAGTTTGTTCTGGGTTTTTTTTTCTTTTTTTCTGCCTATTGTTTATTTCGATATCATCCCTAGTCGGCGTCAAAGTACGTTACGAGGAGTAAAAATAATTGAGTAGTTCCCGGCGATACTAAAACACATCAGCATTATCGTCATCAGCCTTTTAAGGTGCCTTATTGGACATGGACATCCCCCGAGATTCGTCAAACCTCCCTATCCTCAGCATCGCGGCACTAATATCTCTTGAACTTGTCTTAATCATCACTAACATGGCTGTTTTGCACGTATTAGATTGAGGAGATAATTTGAAAAGTCGAGTGGACATTCATGAAGAGTTTTTTTAGGTAGTAAGCTCAAGCCGCCTTGTGTGAGAATGAGATCTGAGAAAAACATGTTGAATGTTAGAGGGAATGTCGTTTCATGTGAGTGTAATGTGTATTTCTTCGTTTTTAGATTGATAGCGTGATAAATTGAATCATTGAATCGCATTTATAACATCAATTGGTTTTCAAAATTGTCTCATCAGTCTAATGCTATCTGATGGATATTTAATATATTTAATAGACAATATAGAAACAGAAACATGGAAAATGGATCGTATCTATATCTGTTCTGATGGACTATTTTCTCTCCTTGTCAAATGTCAGATGGGAAAATTATACAATTTTATGAATAACAAGATTTTGTGAGAGGAGAATTGCACGCATGGTTATTATGGTTCTAAATTTCTTATCCTTTACTGGCGAAAAAAGAGAATATGTTTGTGTCAAAGTTCGAATCTTCTGTGTATGGCAATTGAAAATGAGCTGGGTTTTGTGTGTGTATATGCATGTGTATATAATGTATTTAAGTATTTGATGTTGTCAGTGATGTGTTGTTGAGGGGGAAGTGTGTCTAACTTAGTATTTTGCAGTAATCCAAAATTTTAGAATTATGTCAGTAGGATATTTTGATTTGGAGACGTTTCGGTGACAAAGCTTTTGAAATTTTACTAATCTGCATCTATTGGATGGTGGTGTTGTGTATGCTAAGAGTTTTTTTTTTTTGTATTGATAGTTTTCCTGCTATGTATACAGATACATTGCAGAAACCGGGTCTTTGATTTAGAGTGTTGTTTGTGGTAATAAATGCTGCTTCTTTGTTCTGGTGAGTCACTTTTTTGATGGATGTGTTTTATCATCGTAGGGTTTTTTTACATGAAATAAAATGTGTTCCGTCCCGTAGCGGTGTTGTACTAAGGCGTTTCTAATGGTCGTCTTTCATAAGAGTGGACCAGTGTTCATATTGTCTCTTCTCTATGTTTCTAGATATGAATTTTTGGTAAATTTTCATCATTTTTCCCTTCTGACGTTTGATAACAATGGTTTGCATGTTTAACTTGAGAGCCATTGCAAATATGTTCGATTTTAGATAATTCCCTAATTGCCGTGGCCTTTTGTCGGACGAAGCTTACCTTAGTAAATACCTATCTCAAAGTATGATAAGTTCAATTATAAAATTTTACATGCACTCAGACTAAGATGTATGGCGGAGAGAATGATACCTCTTCAGGTGATAGTCCAAGTGTATGTCACATATTCCAACCTTTGAGACTGAGAAACACGTGATATGTAGAGCCCGAGCAAGGACAGTTGACGCTGATGCTGTAGCCAGCATAAGGGTACTACTTAAAATTACATTCAAAGTTAGAGAATAAATCTGGATTAACTAGCTGGCGAAACTGTAGTAATTTCGAATGCTGATTTCGGAAGTTGGCATTGCTCAGTCTTCCCTTTTTTATTATTTTTTCGTAGATTTGTGCAATTTCAAAGTTTGACTACAAAAAAAAAACGCAAATGGAAAACTAAACACCCAGATGAGAAATAAAATCCGAATGCACACATACACACACATACGTACATGCAACTACACATATAAACACATTAACGCTCAAACTGCTTCACATGGATATATGCAGTTTTTTTTTTTGTTTTTTGGGCAACTGTAACTTTCAATATGGCGTCTTCTGTATAAAAATGGCGTCCATGTCGATCGTTGAAGATTTTTACGCTCAGTAATGTTTTGTTTTTTTTTTTTTTCTCTTATTTCCAACCTTTTTTAATCTCGCCGACTTTATGAGTATTCTTTGTTGATTCGGATCAGTCTGAAATTTGCAAGACTGGGGGAAGGAATCCTTGGCAACAGCTGTACTATTGAATTAGTCAACAAATGCCTTTATGTTTGCCCTAAGAGAACCTCAAAATTTGGAGTCTGCCTTCTTTTCTTCTTTAACCTTTTTTTTCCTTCCTTTTTTTTAATATAATTTCCCCTTGGCTGACCCGCACGCTATTATGTTCTGCTCCGTAATATCGCCATCTTGTTTTCCAGCCGTTTTATTTAAGATTGGAAACGAAAAAAAAAATGAAACGAAAAAACGTATTGACGGTTAATGAATAACACAAAAAAGAAAAGCTGACAATGAAATTAAGAGAAAGGGATGGAACTGAAATGAAATTAAGTGAAATAAAACATTCTAGATGGATCAGACGTGTTTGCTTGGGAAGAACAGTCAGGATAAAAACAGAAGAGACTGGAAGGAAATGAAGGGAATGGTATGAAACATGGGAGAAAGAGTAAGTAAAGAGAGTTCAAAGACATGAGGAATAAAAACGAAAGAAATTTAACAGAAAACTAAAAGGAAGAGGAAAGAATGGAAGGAGGGAAAAATACGAAATGAGGAAGGATGAAAGAAGGAGAGAAAGAAAGGAACAGTAGGGTAAAAGAAGAAAATAAACAAGAAAGAAACGAATGAAAGAAAAAAAATGAAAGGATGAAAGGAAAACGGAAAGCAGAACGAAAAAAGGAATCAATGATTTTTTTTTATAGGAAAAAGAATGAATTTGAAATAGGATCGATCAAAGGGAAATGAAAAAGACAAAGTAAATTAAAAGAAATGTCTTTGGAGAAAAAATAGAAGAATGAGAAGAAGAAATCTTTTTTTTCCTTTCTTAAGTATCGGTGTGAAAAAAATAGGAAGTAAGAAAATGAAAATGGACACTTATAAAGTAATTTCGGCGTGAGGAAGAGAACACGGGGGGGATGGAAGGTGGGGAGGGCTTGGGCATTAAAGGAGAGGATTTCAAGGGAGCCTACGGAGAAGACAGTTGAAAAGAAATAGATCGAATGAATAAAAGAAGAAGTAGATAATACTGTTTCAAGAAAAAGAGGGATGGCAAAGAAATGAATAAATAGATTATGACAGAAAGAAGAAGGCGAAAGAAAGATGACGAAAAGAAGAATAAAAGACTACGAAAAGGAAAAGAATGAAGAAGAAATGTATCATGTGAAAAAGAAAGGTGACTAGATAAAGAAAGAATTCTTGATGAATAAAGAAAGAAAGATAAAGGTAAAAGTATAGAATGAAAGAAAGAAAAAAATGAACGAACTATGACTAGGGGAAGCGAGAAGTAAACAAAGAAAGAAGCCGAGTGAAGAAAAATTAAAAAGGAAAAAAAAGATAAAATGAAGAATGAAGACAAAAGTAATGATGAAAGAATACTACAAAAGGAAAGAAAGAAAACGTTAAAGAAAGAAAGGAAGGAATAACATATTTTAGAAATTAGAAAATGATTGAAAAAAACACTATGAACGGAAGAAAATTAAAAGAAAGAAACGATAAAAGTTGATATTTTTGAGAAGAGTCATAAACTTTCTAAGTTTTAGTTTCACAACCTGGTTCCTCTTGATTATTTTCGATGTTGTCAACAAAAAATTCCGGCCAATGCAATCTCCAACCCTCCATATGTGCATGATTATGAAAAGAGGCCGACCATTTTTCTCTACGTGATATATACATGGAAGAAACGTTTGAATTACTACATTAATTGATAATAAAGTCACTGTGTGTAATTAGCGGTTAACTCACTATATGGAATATGCAGTAAAGTCATTATATTGAATCAACGGTGAAGTAACTGTATGGAATAAATGGTAAAGTCTCCATAATGGATAAATGGTGAAGTGTCTATATGGAATAAGCGGTGAAGTCACTATTTGGAATAAACGGGGAAGTAACAATTTGGAATTAACAATAAAGTCACTACATGGAATAAGCTGTAGAGACGCGTTTTGTATCAATTGGTGATTCTATATAGAATAAGTGGTAAAGTCATCATCTTGGACGAGCTGTAATGCCTATGTTAAGAATAAGCAGTAAATTTACCCTATGGAATAAACCGTAAAGTCATTATATGAAATAAACGGTAAAGTAACTACGGAATAGGTAGTGAAGTTGCTATACGGAATAAGCTGTAAAGTCGCGTAATGGATTAAGTGTTGAAGTCTCTATTTAGAATAAGTGGTAAAGTAACTACAAAGAAGAAGCAGTGAAGTCGCTATATGGAAAAAACAGTGAAGTCACAACATGGAGTAAATTGTAAAGTCACCATATTGAATGAAGAATAAAGTCACTATATAAAATAAGTGATAAAATCTCTATATGTAATCGGCGACAAAGTCATTATATTGAATTAACAGTCAAGTCACTATCTTGAATGAGCTGTAAAGTCACTGTTTGGAATAAGCAGTAAATTTACTACATGGAATAAACTGTAAAGTCACTATATTATATAAACTGAAAAGTAACTGTATGGAATAAGCGTTGAAGTACCCACGTGGAATAAGCAGTGACTCTACATGGAATAAGTGGTGAATTCGCAATCTTGAATGAGCGGTAAAGTCACTGTTCAGAATCAGCAGTAAATCTATCGTATAGAATAAACGGTAAAGTCATTATATGAAATAAACGATTAAGTAGCTTTGTGGAACAAGCGGTGAAGTCTCCATATGGAATAAGCGCTTTAGTCATAACATGGAATAAACTGCGAAGTTGCTGCATGGAATGAGTGTTAAAGTCTCTTTCCAGAATAAGCGGTAAAGTCACAACATGGAATAAACGGTAAGTCACTATCTTGAATGAGCTAGTTAGTCACCGTTGAGAATGAGCGGTCAATCAACTATATGGAATTAAAAGTAAAGTTATTATATGAAATAAGTACTAAAGTTCCTGTATGGAATAAACAGGAAAAAAAGTCACAATATGGAATAAGCAGAAACGTCTCTATATAGAGTAAGCAGTAAATACATTACATATAATAAACGGTGAAGTCTTTTTATGGAATGAGGGGTAAAAAGTTACTATATGTAAAGAACGTAGCGGTCACGAAATGGGATAAACGTTGGAGTCCCAATATGAAATGAAGAAAATGTAGTTAGTACATGGAATACGCAACGTAATTATATGTAACCAACGAAGAATTTAGCATATGCAATAACCAGTGACGTTTTTATATGGAATAGATCAAGAAGTTAGCATCTGATATGAACAGTGATGTTACAACACATTACTAAAATGCACTCACCGAACGTGTACCTCTGCCAACACCGTACACCAATTGAAAAACTGAATTTGAAAAAAAAGCAGGATGTAGAATGTTATTCTCGTAATATATAATAAAAAAGAAAGGAAGAGTTAGTTCCCTTGACATTTAAATTCAGTATCTTGATCTACTTGGTGTTTAAAGCTCTTTTCATGCAGATTGATAGAATATATTCCAACTGGAAACAAATTGCTTGATCCACCCAAAATGTCAATCACAACTCCGTACCCACGAACCACCCATTCACAAAATTTCATTGAAATTCATTGAGAACTTTGGGTAGTGTATTTTAGATTGTAGCGATTACAAAATTATATGAAAAAAAATGGAGAAATGTCTCTCAATCGTAAAATTATTCCCATATCCGCTCCAAAATATAATCAATTCTTTCGGGGCCCTTCGCAAAATTCTCCACAAAATTTCATGGAAATGCATTGAAAACTTTTGGAGATATTGTATCAAAAGACAGACATACAAACAAAAAGAGACTACGTTGGCAGAGGTAGCAAATAGTCTTCTGTATAACTCTTGTTGACAGAATTTATGTATATGTATCTTCAGAGGTATTATATTTGCTACCATATGAAAAACTATTCGTTTGCGTGTGTAGTCTTCTCTATCTTCCAGTTAGTCTGATTATGAAGTCTTTAAAAGCCGTAGAAGAGATGGACCCATAAAAATATCGTCCTCATACTTAGGAATACCAGTACCGCCATTGTGTCGTGAAAAAGTCACTGTCAATAGACGAACTATATAAAAAGTAAGACGAAATCCTTTTAAATAGAGCCTGATTGTAATAGGAACTGGGCTGTTCGATTAGTGTGAATAGAGTTATACTTATCTACACAACAGAAATAAAACAGGAAGAAAAAATGTATTAAAAAGTGGTCTGGTTAGTTACTCAATGGAAACTTTCTTGTGACCAACTTTTGGCAGCATGCTGTGTTTGGGATGATCAATCAGAAAAAATAAAAAATGGTTGATCGATGAAAAAATCAATGTGTCTTGCATCCTGTTGGGCAATGATCACTAAAAAGTGTGATTAAAAAAGTAAAAAAAAAGAATAAGCATAGATGCTACAGGGCAGAAACTGTATGATCAATTTAGCATCAACTTATATTGGAAATTGAACCGCCCACTAAAAACCTATGCAGGGGGGAGATTTTAAAAAAATCTTCTTTTATAGACTAGATAAAGAGTCAATATGTAAATGTTAAGTCTTCTAGCTCCAGTGGTGTGACCTGTACGCATGGTGCATACATCCAGCCAGCCACCCAGCCGTACAAACTTGAAAATAGTAGAAAGCTATTCAGACAGTTTCGTTGGCAGTTTTCACTGACGGTTTCTAATAAAATGAAGAAAAAAATGAGAGATAAAAATGAATATCAGATCTATGAAAAGAAAAGGAAAAGACACATGACCGAGAAGCGAGAAAAACGGATACAAAACCGGAAGCCAGGCGAAAAGAGAAGAGAAATGGCGCTCGCATTACAATATGGAGTAACGAAGGCAGGGAAACAATGAAAAGTCGGAATATAAAGAGGGCAGGGCGGGAAATAACCGTTGAGAAATAAGCAAGAAAAAAAAACGAGACTGAATGAAACGGGCGGAAGAAAGCAAAGCGAAACCTGAATAATCTGAAAAGACACAGTGTTCTGACAGAATGTCCGCGTACTGAAACCAAAATGTAAGATTTAAACGTACTTGATTGTATGGGTTTATATATATATATATATATATATATATATATATATATATATATATATATATATATGAGAGAGAGAGAGAGAGATGGATAGGTGCGTGTGTGTGTGTGTGTGTGAAAAGTCGTGAATAATGTCTCTCTCAGTAAGTGTCTACCTGCCTGCCTGTTCATGTGTGTCTTCGTGAGTATCTGAGCGGTTAGGTATAAATTTGAATGCAGGATAATATGGGGTTTATATATATATATATATATATATATATATATATATATATATATATATATATATATATATACTGTATGTGGAGTGTGGTTTTTATGGAAAGAATCGATATTTATTTTGAATAATAGAACTGGTATTATACTGATGGATTCTCCCGGCAGACCTGATTCACGACCTACGATCTTCAGGTGAATTTTGTACTTAAAAATTACTGGTTATGTAGGAGGATATGGGGATAAGAGTTGAAGATGATGATGACAGATGACGTTAATTGAGAGGCTGATAAAGTAGTTGTAGATGATGGTGATGATAATGGAACATGACGTTTATGTTGATGATTAAAATATGAAAGTATTTGTAGATGATGATGACGTGCGTTAAAAATGAAGTTCGTTAAGATGCTATTAATATAAAGTGAATGATGAAGAATGACATTTATGATTATGATAAAAAGTCAAATATGATTGTGATAATGTCTTGCCTTTCTGAATTCCAGCTTCGATGTATCAATTATTACCCAACTTTGCCTGCTTATTGGATTGTTTATTTTCTGTCTCTTTTCTCTTGCATATTTTCTCTCGGATGGATCTTTGTCTACCATTTAGTTGATGCAGAATTTCTCGATGACATCATTTGCACAATGATAAGGAAGCTTTATATATGTCCTTGGTGTCAACCTTCTATTGTTTGTTCAACCATTCAACTATAGTATGCTGTTCATTAGCATTAGGAAAACATTCTGACGGTAGAAAGTTAAAATCTACGGAAACAAATATTGGTCATCTTCCAAACATGAGTTTTCTCTCATTTTGCACAACATGACAAAAGTATCAATTTTAGATGAGATAATCAGATGCAAAATGGATTCAACGAACAATATCTTGACTATATCCAGGACAGTCGAAACAGAATATATTTGGTAAAAAGGCGTTTGGTGGAATTCAAATAGAAATACTCATTATTGTGTGTACGATCAATATATGTGCAAAGTCTGCCCGGAAAGTCTCCAGCTATTTTGATTATCCTTGTGGTCTCAATGCAACTTGGCAACCGGTCAGAGCGGACCTTACTACGCATACAAGTACAATTTCTTTCCCTTGAAGTTATTCAATGAGCAGCAAGATGTCATTGATTGCGTTCACGTACTGTGTGGCGGTCGCATCTCAAAAGTCTCTGCATTGTTCATGTCTTGTGCAGGAGTGTTTAGTAAAAACTTCTCTTCATTCTTGTTTGTTGCCCCTAATAAGTCTGTCAAACTTCTGTTCTGACGTTGTTGAAGGGGGGAATTTCAGATCGTTGATGAGCTTAAGGAGAATGAAACAAGGCAGCTGTTTGCAATATCTAAAGAGGACTTTGAAGACAGCTTTGGTACCATTGTTCTACGTCGGTTATTTTCCCGTTAATACAAACTGTCTTATTACTTTCTGCACTGAACTCATATATATGTATAGTATTGGCAAGAACTAATACACTTTATTTTTTCATCTTAAACAAATAATATTCAGATTTTATTACTTCTAGTATGATGAAAGATTATAAGATCAAAGCCGATGATGTTACATATTATATATTCCTAAACTCTATAGCATTGAAACCCTTGCAGTGATCCAAGAATAAGTACGCCCCTATAAAAAAAAAAATTTAAATCAATTTTTTTGGTGGGGTTTTGTACAACTGATTGTAGTTTTGATGACACTATATTTCAACAGTCATGGAAATGTTTTTCGACTCAGTCAGTCCAAGGAAAAGTCTCTGACATCAACAATTTTGCATATTAGCAGGAACGCCATGGTTTGGGCTAGTATGATCTCTTCTGACTCTGATGAGCTACATTTCCTCGATGGAATCATGAATGCTGAATGTTACAGCAATACGTTGAAAGAAAGCCTGTTGTCTTCACTCAAACTCGTGGAGAGAAAGCTGCATTTCAGCATGAAAGCTATCCAAAATATCCTACTGAAAGAAAACAACTAAAGAAGTAAAAGGTAAAAATATTCGATTGGTCTAGCGTATGACCGAATTTTAATTCAATCATACATTAGCATCGTTTTCTTTCATTTTCTCTTTTTTTTTCTTTTGGATGTTTTGTTTAGCACAGTTGTTCTGATCATGTCTCGTTGTTGCCGGTGATTTCGGAGTGTAGTGCAGAGTCTGGGTTCCTTCTGTTAATTCGTTTGCTATTTGGTTTAAACACATTCGAAGAGTCATTTCGTTTTAGAGCACGTTGATGTTCTCTTCTGGTTTGGCAAGAAGAAATGAAGTGAACTGGTCTCTACATTAACTTCGGTAAAATAAATGTCATGTAAAGCAAACGTGTGAAAGACACTGACACAACGATCGAATTCGAAGTTGTAGGAAGTGCACCACTACATCTACTTTGGACAACAAATGTCCATGAAATTTTCAAGAGAAGAAATCAAGCAGAGAATAACTCTTTAGCGGAAACCATTCAGCACAGCAAGTATAAACTTCAGTAACAAAAAGAAACATTCGTCCTAAAAAGAAGGTTATACAACCAATACGTCTTCCCAGTAGTCACCTATGGAGCTGAAGCATGGAACCTAACCGAAAGTTTCACCATCGAACTGCGCAACGTGTGCGGGAAAATCATGCTCAGCATCAAATGGAGAGATCAAAAGACAGCACAATATGTAAGAGAAAGGGCAGGACGCCGGAATATCATGCATTAGAAAACACAAATGGCAATGGACATGTCGTGTAGCAAGAATGTCAGACAGCCGCTTGGAATCACTGCCTACAACGTGAATCCTCAGATATCATATGCGAAACCATTGATAGAAAAAAATAAGATAGCGTGACTAACTAGACTTGTTTAGAAAGTTTTGGCGAATTTTAGGGAAGGTCTATGTCCAACGACGGACGCTGAAATGATGATGATGATGATGATGATGATGATGATGATGATGATGATGATGATGATGATCACTTGGGGAATATACATAACAAGGATATAGAAAAATGACGATCATCCAATAAGATATAATTGCATGCTGTTGTTGGAGTGGAAAAACATTCCAGTGACTGTGCAAATCTAGTGAGGTCAACGGCGTCAAGACTAAAAGCAATTGTAAAAGATAGTGGCGGCCATACGAAATATTGATTTTAAATTACGTCTTTTGCGGGGGTGAGCTTAATTTCAATGCTGTGGATGTTGGTAATAAATAATACCTAATAATATCCGTTTTTGATTGTATAATGCTCCACTAGATAATAAAATCCCCGTGTGTTTGGTTTAGAAGAAAATTAACTTTTTATAAAATAATTGGTAGGGATGTACTTATTTATGAGCGATACTATATATATATATATATATATATATATATATATATATATATATAGAAAGAGAGGGAGAGAGAGAAAGAGATGTACAGACGAGCCAGAGAAACAGAGGGCGAATGTATGTATGCTTATATACACATATTTTCATGTGTTTATGTATGCATGCATATATATGCTTATAAACACATACAGTTTTATATACGTATATGTATGCATATGCTCACACACATGCACACCTATGTATATATATATATATATATATATATATATATATATATATATATATATATATATATATATATATATATGTTGGTATGTATGCATATTTTCACATACATATGTTTATATACATATATATAGTTTATCTGCGTCGTTTCTGACAGCTGGTCTTGAGGAGCCGGACAAAGAAATGCCATTCTTAGACATTCGGAAGATGCTCTTCAAAATAAGAAAGACTGCAGTGAATAAAGATAAGCGAAATTCTGTCGCAAACTTTCTGATGGCATCTTATTACCACCGACATTTTCTCTTCTTTTCTTCTTTCTCTCTGTTTCGTGTTATCAGTTCGCCAACCATCCACTCACCCACCCTCACAATTTTTCCGTATTTTGCCTGCCTTTTATTTTTATCTTTTTTAGATTTTTATTTTAGTCAAATGCGAAATTTTTTTTTTTTTGTAATTATTTGCATTATTTATAATTTTAGTCACGAACGAATGCCGATCCATTCGCTGCGTATATGGTTCTCTGTATTTACATGTTGGCCTTTGTTTGAATCGAATTGCTTTTATGTATGTGTCTGTATTACGGCAATGCTTATATAGAAAGATGGAGTCGGGGGAATTTTAAATGATCAGGACACCAGTTTCCACGTCGACCGAATTTAATTCATAAATATTAGTGGAAAACGATATATATATATATTTATATATATATGCTTGTGTGCGTAAATTTGTGTAGTGTGTATGTGTGTCTATTTTCAGCGTATGTTTGTGAATGTGTATGCGTTTGCTAATATACAAAGATAGAGTCAGGGGAATTTTAAATGTCTACCAGTATTCACGTCGACCGAATTTAATTTCAGTGAAAAATGATATGCACGTATGTATGTGGGTGAGTACGTGTGTTGTGTGTATGTGTGTGTGCTGTGTGTGTGTGTGTGTGTGTGTGTGTATATATATGTACATGCATACATTTGTATGTCAAGAGAATTTTGAATGTCCTGGACACCAGTTTCCTTGTCGACCAAATTCAATTTATAAATGATTGTAAAAAACGATTAATGTATATATATATATTTATGTGCGTGTTTTCATATATATATATATATATATAGATATAGATATAGATGTATCTATATGTGTGTATATATGTGTGTGCGTGCGAGTGTGCATATTTCTAATTGTACGACCTAATAACAGCAAAACTTTGTCCTTCACCTAAAGAGCAGCTATCAAAAATGCAGCATACAAAATACATCCATAAATTTCTAAAAGCTTACACATCTACAATACAGTCGACAAAGGGTATATGTATGTTAATTTTTTCAGTGCATTGTTGTCAGAAGTATGAATCAAGTCACCCTTAAATTGTACAAAACTTAAACAATGAGGATGATTTGCAACTTAATGATTTATCTATCTATCTATCTATTGATCTCCCGAAAGTTTCAGGAATGAACATGAAAAATACGTTACTTTGAAGTGGTTCTATTCGGCAACTAAAAGCCATTTAACAAAGGTTATTCATGTGTATCACTATATCGTATATCAAATTCCATTTTCCTACAGCCGTCTTGGTGATCTTGAAGCAGCACTTGATGCAGTTTCGTTGCTCCGTGAGAACAGCCATCGCAAAGAGATAAAAAAAAACTCTAAAAACACCTATGCAAGGCTTTACTAAAATGAGCGTAACTCAGCAACACGTCAACACATGCGCACAGCCGCTGACACAAAGGGTACCACTGGCTCCACCTATTGGCAGAATGCTTCACTGCATACGGTAGGTTCCCACTATTGAAATTACTTGACCTTTTGGGTAGCTCTTCGTATCTCTCAGCGGTAATAAAACTGCATGTCCTGGTTTCAATATCAGTATGGTTGTATTAGTTATAATTTCATTCTTTACTTTCTTTAATTTGTTTGTTTCATACAATAAAATATTGATGAGCATTCCTTATCTTTATTTGATACAATGTTAGAATAAACAAAAAGCAATAACACCCATCAAATTACAGTTTACTGTTATCAAAATTGCTAGAGATTATTAAATCCATCCGTACTTCATTATTTCAAATAACTAACCTTTTGTGCGTACATTAATTTTCTTTGTTCCCAGTCTGAAACAGCCTGGAATGAACTATGGTCACAAAATCAGTAAGTCCATCTAAATCAAATGGATATCCATTTTCATGGAGACAGGTAGTAAAATCAAATTCACTACACTTGTGAATGGTCTATCAAGCGTTATTCTTTGCCAATTTCCCAATGCTTACATGGTCCGACACGATGCTCGCATAGTGAGGTGACCAATTACAGTTATACCTCGACTAACATCCGACCGACTCATATTCGATCGTAGATGAGTTCCGATAAGAGCCCAAAACCCAATAACTGCGGATGACGGGAATTTCAGTCACTGCAGTTTGATGGCCCAACTGCAAGAGGATGCAGAGTATTCGTTATGTTTCAGGTCCTTTTCCAGACTGGCAAAGTGAGAGAGAGTTGTGTTGGGTTTGGCTAATGACTTAATGAAAGAAACGTAATGGATGACATTTGTTCCTTTCTTTTAGATAAGGCGATGTAGTAATGTGTACTTTCGATAGAGATGTGTTGATAAACATGCCATGGTATCATGTTGAGCAGTGCGTAGATTTCTCTTCACCTGATATTGTTTAACTTAGACCCAGATCGAATTGAGTTTATGTTACGAGAAACTATTCAAGACGTAAGTTGATGCATGGCTATAATTTCGTGGGAAATGCTTGTTAAGCATCACTCTCTACGAAGAGTCCGAAATTTTATTTTGCCTTCGACAGGAATCCCAAGAAGCATTCCAATTGGATATTTTTACAACGATTTCATAAAAGATGTTACTAATAGATAGCTGCCAAACTCCGTACTACATTAGCTATCCAAGTCCTACCCGAATAGCTTGGTCGGTTAATATCTATTTATATGTGTAAATTTGCTCATACCTACCTATTTATCTATCTTCTTACCTATCTCACTTTCTTTATACTAATATATATATATATATATATATATATATATATATATATATATATATATATATATATATATATATATATATAACTCAGTTTGTTTGCATTATTATATATAAGTGTGTCTCCCGTATTTTTTATTTCTTGAATTACCACTTATAACAGTTACACGATAACAACTTCGATCATACCGTAAAGTATTTCCCAATCGACATCCATTTCAACTTGACCATAAAGAAAACCAAATAGAATATTTCTTTTTCTCCTTCTACTTATTCTCTTTTCTTTTTCTTCTTCTTCTTCTTCTTCTTCTTCTTCTTCTTCTTCTTCTTCTTCTTCTTCTTCTTCTTCTTCTTCTTCTCCTTCTCCTTCTCCTTCACCATCCATTTGCGCTCACACCTTCTTTATCTCCTTCCACTTCCTTTTTTCACCTTCTGCTTCTTCACAGTACGAATCAATTTCTAGAACAGATGAAATAAACGGTTCTATCTAAGCGAAAAGTCTTAATAAGGCCATTTTCACACTCGATCAGCTTTTCCATCAGCGCTAATCAAAATATGAAACATCTAAAAAAAAATAAGCTCGCCATAAACACAGCGCAGTAATACCCCACTTAGCGCTGAATCGATGTAGCGCTCTTTTTCAGATATTTTTCGTAATAAATTCAGTAATGCTAGATTTCCAAAACAAATCATCAGCCCCAGCAACAAAAACAGCCTCTTAGTGTTCATCGTTGGACATAAACCTTCCAAAAAAGACCTCTCTACCATTGACGTCACTGAGCCAATATTTTCTAAATTTGCTTGTTGTAAGATTTAATATCCAGTGGTTGTTTGACATTTTTTAATATGAGCAGTCCATTGCCATTTTAGTTATAATATACTGTGCTGTCTCATGATCTCTCCATGTGAGGTTGAGCATGACTCTATCATGTGCACGTTGCATGGTTTTCAGTTTGAGGGTCAATCTTTTGCTTAGGTTCCACGTTTCAGCTCCATATGCGACTATCGGGGAGATGCATTGGTTGTATGCTCTTCTTTTTAAGACTAGTTTGATTTTTCGTGTTCTCGAAAGTCGAACTTTACCGAAGGCTTGCCAACTTAGTGTGATTATTTGCTTGATTCCGTCTTCTATTGAAGATATCATGGAGATTCGTTAATGATTAAAAAAAACAGCTCCACGAACTGTCTCAAAAATAATAGTATTCTGTATACTTTGATTAATGTCCTATGTGTATCAGAATATACACATACGTTCAATGATTTATCATATATCGATATACATCGATATCAAGTGATATTTCAACTCCAGAAAGTAGCTACCAGATTAAATACCCAGCGCTAATCCATTCCATCTTGTTGAGGTTCAAAAACATAACATATTTCAAAATAATTACTGACATAATCTCCATTTATGCTATATTGATTCTGTATATCTTTTTTTCTTAGTGTTGAATTTTTTCAGGAACGAATCTAGATTGCTAACCGAGGTATTACTTACTGTACATTGCTCATTCTCCATCGCTCGCAAAGTCTCGTTTTACCTGTCGAGGTCCAGCAGCAGCAACAGCTTTTTAGCGCCCCTCATTGGACGAATACATTCCCTATGATTTGCCAGACCTCTCTAACATGGGCGTTGCAGAGTCAGTACTTTCTAAACTTGTCTAGTTCTTAGAGCCACCTCATCTTCTGCTTGCCACAGTTGTGCATATGATCTCAGGGAACCCATGTTGTAACACGTGATGTCCAGTTGTTTTCTACTATTCTTGCAACATGGCCGACTTATTACCATTTGGGTTATCTAATCGATTCAGTGATTACTCCGACTCCTATTTTTCTCTGGTATACTATTTTGTCTTGTGATCTCCATGTGATGCTTAACATGTTTCTTTCCAGTACATGTTGTATGGTTCTCGGTTTCAGCTCCATGACTGACGATCTGGAGGATGCATTGGCTGTATACCATTCACTTCGAGATTGATTACATTTTCATGTTCCCGAAGATTGGGCTTTCTCTATCGAAACCTTACCAATCTGGATTGATTCTTCGTCTTATTTATTCTTTCAATAGTTTATTGGAGATTCGTTGCCGGAAGTAGATGTAGTTGTTTGCTTTCTTAAATCCAGCGTTTTCGATTTTGGTCGTTTTGTTCCTGTCCTCAACATGTTTTTGTACATGATATTTGTTTTCTAGAAGTTCATGTTAAGATCTACGCTTTTTTTTTGTAGTTCATGAAGGTTTTCAGCAGAAAGGACGACGACCTGTGATTACTTAGGTGTAAAGTACATTACTCATTCTCCATTGCTTGCAGTGTCGTTACAACTCGCCAGGTCAAGTGAATAAAAAAAAGAACACAATAAATCTATGTCTGGATTCCAGTATTCTGCAAGTGGAAGGAATCTAATCTGAGCTTAGCAAATACCTACGCCAGCTTACTTCCCGGATGAATGTTATGTTTTCTTTAAATATTCATATTTTTAGTACGACGTTTTGAATTCTTTTAAAAAATCTAGGGAAAAATCTCATCTCCTAGATACGGATGAATGTGATTCACCATTTGCTGCAGATGTCATATGCCAGTTATGTGCACCAACGATTAGGATTCAAGCCTAAATCAGAACACCTTCATTGTGATCACGAGAATATGTAGTATTCATCATGTATTAACAATCGATTTTGACCACATATGAATTTTGGCCTCTTTAATATACCGCATAAGAGTCTTAATTCATCACTGGCGTAATTTTACCATGAGCACTAGTGGCCATAGATTAAATCCAGCAGAAAGTCTGGAATTTGAAACTCTTATTATTTTGAGCAATGGCTCAATACACTTTTCTTTCCAACGAAGGGCTCTTCAGAACCCAGTGGTTATGCATGTATTAATGTATTGTTATATTTCGAGAACTACCCATCCTGAAAAAAACATAAAATTATAATCAAATGCTGCGCGTCTCAATCTAACCCACAACCAGTCGGAGAGGTGGGCTATATATTTGTCCTCTGAGGTTGAGGGTGACCATTTACAAATAGTATCCACTCAGCTAGCTAAACTCCTCCTGGGTGTAAGTGGTGGAACCTTCCGTGGGAACTACCTGAAAACCACCTGTTATATATATATATATATATATATATATATATATATATATATATGAATCTAAAAAAGAATCATGACATATAAGTTCAGATACATTAATCATTTCTTTTCACAAGGATAAACCAGTCGAAGAATATTAGTGAGCGTTTGTAAACTTTTCTTAGACTACATTTTTTGCATTCCGCCCTATGTTGTATTTTTCTTCGAATTATGAATTAGAAGTCATACCCTGCTGTTGATTGAGTTGTTTTCGAAGAAGAAATTAAACTTTCAAAAGAGTGCCCGTATAAAACCTTTTAGTTTGCTCTGACTGGAATATCTTGTAGCAGTTACCTTGTCCTTTTGTATGGAGAGAAATGTATAAGTTTTTGAGCTACACGTGCGAGGGTGAATGTGTGTCAAGTTCACAAGGCTTTTTTCTCTCCAAGTTGAACAATGAATGTTTTTGAAGAGTGGGGTGTTTGAGTGAAATCCATTCTCTTATTAGGGAATACCTTTTAGAAGACTTCTTTTAATGTTTCAGAAGGCCTACGGGGAAGGATTTTTGGAGACTTACATAATGCGATGAGTGGCATCAGCACTTAAAATCGAGAAAAAAACATCTACCAAAGAGGATTCTAAATCGAGCCGTCATTTCTCTTTGATGAAAGAAGATATTATCGGAAGAAAGAGAGAGAGAGCAATGTGATTCGTGGAAATCGTTGCCCAACTGTCCGTGAAGGTTTCCGAAGAATTAGACATTTGTAAGAGTTCGTGCAACATGATTTTAGAAATGAAAACCGATGATGGATCGTGTTGCCGCAAAATCGACTGACAAATGAATAAAAAAGCAACAAAATACGTCATTGGCCCTTATTAATTTCAATGATAAAATCAATTTGCACGGATTCTCACCTCTTCAGAAACTCACTGGACAGTTAGGCGACGATTTCCACGAATCAGAAGACTTCTGCAACATTCATTGTTCAACTTGTTAGGAGGAAACATCATGTTCATTAGGTACCCGTTCACTATTGCACGTAGAGATCAAAATTCAAGCAAGGTGGATTGATGAATTTCTTTTATACAAAGGTTTAAAGCCATTCCTGCATAGCATATCCGTCAGAGTTTTCTAAAACGTCTCAGCGCGCTGTTTCAAACCCTCAGTTTCTTTATGGACAGACCCCGTAATCATCATCATTGGTCAACACACTGGAGAACAAGAAACTGCAATGATTGACTTCCTTTATCTAAGAATTGATACCTGACAAGAATTGAAACATTTAATCAGTATCAAGATCTAATCTGACATTATTGATTATGATCTAATATTTAATTGCAGCCCCTCTCTTCCAGTTTTGAGGAAAAAAAGCCATTCATTTGAGTTGGTATCCCAACCAAGTAGCCCACTTGAGTAACACTGAGCTCAGCATATGGAGAATAATGTTCAGTTTGCACAGGCATTAAGAAATATCCCTTACTCTATCT
Organism: Thysanoteuthis rhombus; assembly: GCA_963457665.1. Taxonomy (NCBI): domain Eukaryota; kingdom Metazoa; phylum Mollusca; class Cephalopoda; order Oegopsida; family Thysanoteuthidae; genus Thysanoteuthis; species Thysanoteuthis major. Next base: position 42,295,432 of record OY735223.1, read on the forward strand.
CTCTTACTGCAATTGTCAGGTACTGCCAGGGTGGAAGGGTATCCTGGAACTAGTCATACAGTAAAATCTTCGGCACGAATGGCCAATAATTTGTACAAAAGAAGATCTTCACTGTGTTGTAGTCGTACATCTGCTTATCTAGGTATACCTTGATTAGAGCACCAAGATCGAATTTCCTGTACTGCTCAAAATCGCACTGTTCAAAGTTTGATTATAATTCCATATTCAGCTTATAATCAGTTACATTAATTTAGGCTGCTATTCCATGACCGTACTACATCGAAATCATAGTAATCAAAACTGCACTCAAAGTATTATTGTGTATGTTTACGACAGCACGTTTCTTTTACAAAAGAAAAAAGTCCGTGATAGCCGTGAATACTATTCTCTCGCATAAAGGTGAATATGCATTTTGTATTTACTGTATGAAACACTGACCAGTACGTTATTTTTGATATTGGAAACTTTTATTCAGAGTGCCCCAGGTGGAAGAAGAAAACAAAACAATGTATATCTTCTTGCAAGAAATCAGTTTGGTATTTGTAAAAACTATTAACAGTCGAGCTGCATATATCTGTACTCAGACAAGTAACAAAATAATCACACAATATTAAAGAAAAATGTTTTCTAAAACATGGCAAGGCTTTTATGAGAGAAGGCCAAAGAGACATGAAAGAATGTTTAATAAATATGATGGCAAATGCTTGAAAAAAGAAAGGCCAGTACTGATAAGAAAAACTCTGAAAAACCGGATTAGAGCGCCGACAATAGGGAAATGCTCGCTATAAACCCTATCAGAAATGGCTGGAAAAACACGCGGACATGTTTTATACGCCAAAGAGAATAAATACCGAAAACACCAACCATAACAGACAATAAAAAAGATCTGGTTGATTCAGCGTTTTCTGTGGGGGCGGGAAATTCTTTATCTAGCGTATTTTGTTGATTTGTTCTTACTTGTAGTTATTTTGTCCAATGGCTTCCAAGAACATTTTCTTTTTTACTGTCTTCTTGATTTCGGGTTTATGGCTGCATTTTATATTGTTCTTTTCGATTGTTTTTCTTAGCCATATTTGAAAGCCTTTAAGGGTTTTTTTCCCCTTATTTTATTCAATTTGTTTATTTATTATTTTTTGTATTTTTATCTATTTTTCGTTTCGGGTCGCTTTCTAGAGAGGTGCCTTTTCTTCTCCTTTTATTGAGCAAAGTCCATCTTTTATTAGGATTTACTTCTTTCATCATCCTTCCCTTTCTTTCTCTCTTGGTTTTGTTCTCTCCTTTCTTCTTTTCTTCTTTCCGTCTTTATTTTGTGTCTCTTTCTTTTTAATTGATAATTTTTCTTTATTTTGTCACGCTCCTCTCGTGTTTATTTTTTCTATCCCCCCGCTTTTTTTTCCTTCGATTCCTTCTTCTATTCTTGAATCGACTCTCTTGGAATCCCTCTCCCCCTTTTGATTATTCTTGTTTTTATCTTTCTTTTTCTCTTTCTCTCCCGTTTTAGTCTTTCTTTTGCGTTCTTCTCCCCTCTCTCTCTCTCTCTCTCTCTCTTTCTCTCTCTCTCTCTCTCTGGGTGATTTTTCATTTTATTGTTTCTCATTTCCTTCATTTAGTTCCTTAATTGTTTTTGTCTTTCTTTTGTATATCTCCCCTTCTCTGAGTCTTGTAGTTATTTCTTTTTCCTCTTTTTTTTTCATTACTGTCTTTCTTTTATGTTTTTTCATTCCTTCTATCATTCAATTTTTTTTTCATTCGATCTTTTTTTGTTCCTCCTTTTCTGATGTTCGTCTTCGTCCAGGGTCTCTTTAGATTTTTTTTCTCTCCTACCCCCTTTTTTTCATTTTAATCATTATTTTAGGTTCCTCTCTCTCTCTCTCTCTCTCTCTCTCTCACTCTCTCTCTCTCTCTCTCTCTCTCTCTTATTTCTTTTATTTATGTTTTCTTTTTTTTGTAATCCTTTTCTTCTTTTCTTTTCTTTTTTTTATACCCTTTTTCCGATTTTTCCTTTTTTCTTTTTATCTCATTTACCTATTTTCTCATTTAAGTCTTTTGTTTACGTTTCTCTTTTATTCATTTCTGTTGTTTTTTTTCCTTCTATTTCATACTCGACGCTCTTTATTTGTTTTCATCTTTCTTTTTCGCTTCCCTCCGTCTTTTGGTTTCAAATTATTCTTTCCCCCATTTTCATTTTCTTTCTTTGTTTTTCTCGTTTCTCTCTCTCTCTCTCTCTCTCTCTCTCTCTCTCTCTCTCTCTCTCTCTCTCTCTCTCTCTCTAAATATTTCTTTTTTTTTTTCATCATTCCCCCTCTTTCATCTCTTTTCTGGTGTTTCGTTATTCTTATGCATTTCTTTCTTCCTTTTTGATTATTTTTTCCTTTATTTTTTATTCTTTTACTCGTTTTCTTTTTTAACCTACGTTTATATCTTCCCTGTTTCTCTCCCTCTTTCTTTCCTCTACGTCAACCTTTCATTTTTTTCAATTTTTCCTCTCCGTTTTCATTCTCTTTTGTCTTTTTCATTTTGCTACCTTCATCTTTAGCTTCTTTATTTCCGATTTTCATTCTTTCCTTTTCAGCCATATTTTCTTTGTCTTCCTTCTCTTTCTTTTGACTTGTCTTTCTTTATTTCATTTCATTCATTTCCTATCCTTTTTTTTTTTTTGGCTCTCCTTCCTATAACCCTTTTCACATCATTTCTTCGGATCACAGTGCATTACATTTTATTTGTCTTATCTAAGATAAGAAAAACTTCGGTTGACCATGTTCTTTTGTGAAATTCATGAAACCAATCTTTTACAGAGACTGAGACGGACAGAGACAAAGAGAAAAGAAGAAACAGAAAAAAAAGGGGAGAATAATACGTAGACAAGAAAATTACCCCCAATAGTCGGAGGGAATCGAATGAAAGCAATAAGAATGTTTATTTGTCTGTTATCGCAAGACTCAGAAAAGAATTCACCAATTTTCTGTGGCCACTAATGGTCTTACGAATATGTTCCAAGCATATTACCCATTTGAAATTTCAAAACAACTTTCGCTCTCTTCAGATATTTAGATTAAATGCGATCAGAGATTCCATGTTTGTGATGATTTTCAAATAAGTACTTGTTATATATATATATATATATATATATATACACACATATATATAGTAAATAGAATAAATAACTAAAGAAAAATGGGGATGCTGCAAGAATCGAACCAGCGACCGATAAAGTAACTGCTTCAACGTAGCGATGCTCTTACCACTGAGCTAAACAGCCACTGGTGATGCAAAGGCCCACTGGCTACAAAATCGGTTGCAGGTTCGTTTGCTGCAGCAGTCCCATTTCCCATAATTGCTCACTCTTCTTATGCTTTCTCGACTAAATGATACATTAACAGAGTGATGACGGGAGATCGTTTCAAATAGATGTTTCTATATTACATAACACCATTTATAATCATTTTGTCGGATCATATATATCTATTTCTCGATACATAACTGTCACTTTGGAGGAAACAAATAGACTGAAAAAAAAAACGGAATGAGAATTTGGGGTTAACGCAGTAAATGGGGCCTTTGCATTATCAGCGACATTTTATCTCAGTGGTAAGACTAATGCTACGTTAAAACGGCTACTCTATAGGACACAGCAAACATATTTTCATATATATATATATATATATATATATATATATATATATATATATATATATATATATAATCTTTCATTGAAACTGAATTACCATTTAGACCTTCTTCAAGCATTAGCTGAAAAAAAAACAACCTGTAGGGTGAGTTTTCGGCTAATATCTTCAAATACACCAATGTGGATATAAATACATACAAAGTGCAGCCAAAAAAATCAAGGCAGTTGACCAGATCGATCGGTCTGTAAATTTTGGAATGGGTTTCCCATGTCTCACCAGAAATGTCACGCAACTCACGAATATATGACCTCATCTGCGATTAGTTTTCTTTCTCTGAGGACACGCTTTTCGCACCTTGACTTTCCCTGAACGTAGCTAATTGGGAAAGTTCGAGACCTGGCCATTGCCGGACTACAGAAATTGAGTTTTACGATCAATTCTTTCCAACAAAAAATTTTGAAGACTCACTCCTTTGGTTTATATGATAAATAATAGATGATCTGACTCCATGACATAAACAATTTCTATTACTTATATTCACCAAATTTCTGTCCGCTCATATGTGTTAGCATTAGTGAAGGATGACTGGAGATATGGGCAGCACGTATTTGTTGTTATAAAAGGAATTCTGGAGGATGTTTTTTGCAATTTGGCCTCTGAAAAAAAAATGTGGAGTCTTCGTTCGCTCTGTCACCGATAATGATAAGATTTCCATGTATTTAAATATCTATATGAATCCTTTACAGAAGTTAGGTTTATAATTCTTTTCTGGAACTCCATCCTTCCAAACATAGTTGATCTTTCTATGCTTATGTTTTTCAATATTAGTACCAATTTAGGTGTTCAGGGTTCTTTTTTAGGGTGGGTCGAATTCGTAGGTCCGGAACTGACAATATTTAGATTTTTTTTTCAATCATTTTCCATGTTTTGAATCTAGTGTTGCCAATTGAGACTTTATATTTTCTTTTTTTCGTATTTGGGATCGGATTTCAGAATCGACAATATTGAAAAATCATATCTAAATTGGCAAGTACCATCTTCTGCACTTTTTGGTCTCTTGGAAGATATCATGAAGGGCTAAAATACAACTGAATATATAAAAATTAACTGGATTGTGTCACCAAAACACTTATCTACAGTATAAACCTTCTTCGATGTCTTGACGCCGCTAACAGCACCAATCTGGTTTTAGATTCATGAGCTTATAACAGCAGATTCATAACATGCCGGAGTATGAGAGTTGTTGAGCCTCAAAATGCCAGATTAAAGAGGTTCAACCTGTACATGGATGTATGCAAATATCATGCCAGTACGGCAATCCATAGTTAGTCATTCTTCGCCAATGTCAACAGTTTTCTATGAATATTTGCGTATGCATGGATCCGAATGGGAATTGCCATGAATAGATATAAATAAACATTTTCTTTTCAACCTGCGTTGTTTAATCACTGCCGTAGACTGACGACCCAGGTTGATTTGTAATAAGAATGACGAGAATTTAGGATGAGAGTAAAAGATGGCGAAGGTTTTTATCCTTTTTTTACATAAACATTCGTTGGTTTGTTTGTGTGTTCCAGCCTTCCTGGCCACACCGTTTTGTCAGTTGACTTGAAAATTATCATCAGTACTCTATTAAACTAAAAATGCTTTTTTTTCTCGTTTGTTGTTGTTGTTGTTGTTGTTGTTTTGTTCTGGCGGGCTTATTATTAATCTTTTCTTTTTTTTACTATATTTTAAACGTTTTCGAGGGGGGAAATGACAGTGACGTCACGAAGAGAATCCATTCTGACTATGTTTATTTTTTGATAGATTCTTTTTTACATGACTTGAAAATTTTGACGCTACGGTTGTTCCCTTATTGACTGTGATGATGAGTTATATATATATATATATATATATATATATATATATATATATATATATATATATATATTGTACCTCTTTTTCTTTCGTATGTCCCATCGTCACTAGTGGCCATTGTTCAAGCCCAGGGAAAAAGCCATGATTTCGAATGCCAACTTTCAAAATAAGCAAACCTAAACATTTTCAGGGATGCAATTCAATGTTTCGACTCTTCAAGTCAGTGTACGTTTTTTTTTCTCCTACGTTTTCTCTCTTACATTCATGCTTATACAATACAATGTCTGCGAAAGTTCTCGATGAATTCCAATCGTGTATTGTTGAAGTAGTGGACCATGCGCCGAGGAAAGATTGGCTAATGGGATGGAGGGGGGAATCCAGGATTTTACTATTAACTCGCCTTTGCTTCGTAGCTATATATGAACTGATTTCCATTCAGTATTTAGTAACAATTGCGTTGGCAGATGTTTACGCTCTAAAAGCTTTCTAGTTTTCTTTTTCTATCGATTCTTCCTACCTCATCTTGCGTTTATTTTTATTTTACTTCGTAAAACATTGGTCCTCCAACTTACTTCCGTCAAAACATTCCCGGATGTAGAATACATTCGCTTACTCTATCGGCGTAATGGCTGTCGTAACATCACTTCCGGTCTCGGACATAACACAGACAGCTAATCGCAGTCCGGAGGTCGGTCGGTCGATCAGAAATGCTAGCTGTAGTACGTAAAGTATGGATCAGGTTAAACAAGAAGGAAAATATATGGAACAATCCTGACTGCTGCAGGGTGAGACCACTCCTTATTCTATAGGAAAATGATTACTGCAACTGTTGTATTGTATATATAATAAACAAATTTGTAGATATGTAAGATTTCTTAGTTTAACTGTGTCGGTTGAAGAGCCAGTTGCCAATCACTAGGGCATGATTTCAAATCAAAGTAAGGAGACATTAGTTCTGTACAGTCAGTAAGAGAGCTGCCTGCTGAGCAGTTGGTTGTGATTTCAAATCACAGCAGCGGTATGTTATTGTTATATATCACTTTCACGTAATGTAACGGCACGGGCAAACAGTGAAAGGTTTGCTCCTCGAAATTCTGTGAGGGTTGTTTTTGTTCTTGTTACTATTAAAAAAAGGGGGGGGGTCAAATCAAGACTTGGGTTGGAGTTTGACAAAGAGGTTTGAAAGCAGGAAACTCAGATTGTCATGTATTGACATACGTCTACACGAATTCAATTGATAGAGAGTCCGTACGTTACTTTTTTTCACTAGACAACATTTAAAAAAGAGTCTCCATCTTTAGATACGGGTAGTTCACCTGAATAAGGCCTATTATGGAAATTTGCCATCACAGTTAATAATGAACAATCTTAGGGTCAAAATTTGAGGTTATGTAAAGAAAAAAATCCATTGAAAAATAGATATGGTCAGAATGAATGTTATCTATAGGATCACTGCCATTTTCAACCGGAAAAAACCTAGAGAGAGAGATTCATTTAAAAAGATATCTATAAACATTTAGATTCTGGATAATCTAAATGTTATTGATAAGATATACGTTGCAAAAGAAAGACGAAAGGTCCCCAAAAAATTTAATGGCGTAATGATGCCAATTTTCAAATCTGGAGATTGAATAGTATGGTCAGGCGCGCTGGAATGCACAAACACATAATCATATATATATATATATATATATATATATATATATATATATATATATATATATATATATATATATATTATTGTGTCATCCAAAGACCGCTGTCTTGTTATATTACAGCTGTTCAGTGTGGCTATAGACAATCTATTATCCTATCCTGTACCAGGAGACAGGATTGAAACCTACTGCTGAGCAACGGAACTGGATGGTCAGTAAGGCTGAATCTAAGTGATATATTCATTTAGTTTAAATTCCTCGTCCACCAAAGTCCTCCATTCCTAAGGAAGAGCATTGCATATATATATATATATATATATATATATATATATATATATATATATATATATATGCAATATATATATGCAATATATATATATATAAACATACGCACAGACAGAAGTGAGTTGAAATACAGTAATCACATCCATTCATTTCAATAAACAATAGAAATATTGGAGGCAATAGAGTTGAGCAGAACCATCAGAAGAAAAAAAGGAAATAAGACAAAAGAAGATACATAATAGCAATCACTGAGACCCTTCTTGAAGAAGCTATGGGATTCAAAACTATTCGAAAATCTCTCAGCACAGGAAGAAAGCTAATAACTAGTGTGCTCAAAGCAAATACAAACTTGACAATGGACAGGGACTGAAAGGTTGAACCTCCTAAGGAATTTTACAAAAACCTCTGTTCCATCAAATAAAGGAAGTAGAGAAGTGAATACGAAGCACAAACCGAGAGTAATCAGTTCAAAGATTTCCCAGAAGTTACTCCGAAGGAAGCAGCGCAAGCCATCAAACAAACAAAAAAAGAAAGGTCCCTGGACCCGATAACATCACCATCGACCTACTCAAAAAGGCAAGAAAAGTTATCACTAGGATACTAGCCATTCTGTTCAATATGCCTTATACAAAGTGTAGTCCCAGAGGTGTGGAACACAATAATCGTGATGCTATTATATAAAAAACGAAACCCTAAAAACCCCAACAACAATAGTCTAATAAGCCTACTCAACTGAACCTGCAAACTCTTCATCAAAGTGATCACCGACCAAATCATCTAGACGCTAGATGAAAACCAACAACGGAAAAGAGCTGGCTTTAGAAACAGCTACTCAACCATCGACCATCTCCATTTAGAAAAAACAACTATAGTAATAGCAACAGAATATACAATGCCATTTGTCACAGCATTAGATGACTTTAAAAAGGTCTTAGATTCAGTGGAAATCCCAAAAGTCATTGACGCAATAATACTGCAAAGTGTGGACCCTGTATACGTCAGAGTACTGCAACATATCTACCAACACAGCAGTTCCTTCATCAAGCTCCATAAAGTCTCTGAGCCCTTTCTACTAGGTAAAGGAGTAAGACAAAATGATACACAACCTGCTTTGAGTTGATCTTCAGAAACCTAAAATAGGAGCACAAGGGAATCAGAAGGGGTGGCGGATGCCTAGGTAACTTGAGAGTTTCTGATTACATCGTTTTTTGGCTAAGAAGCTCCACGATATCTAAATAAAGCTAGACGAACTGAATAAAGCAAGCAAGAAAATTGGCCTCCACATGAACTTCAGCAAAACAAATTTCGTGCACATAAAGATGTCAGAATCAAAGACACAACGATCGAAATCAGAAACACAGACCTGAAGAGACCACATCTACCAGGGACAAAAAGTTTACATGGAGTACTCAAAAGGAGAAGAAATAAAGCAAAGAATCACACTACGTTGGCAAGATCTTGGTAGAGTAAGCTCGACTTTCAAGAACAAGAAAATCTCACTAATCCTCAAAAGGAGGGTTTACAACCGATACATCCGATAGTAACCTCTGGAACTGAAACATAACCAAAAGATTGACCCTCAAACTGAGAACCAGACAAACATACAAATGAGAGAATAGTGGCCGACCTCACATTGAGAGACAATAGGACATAACAGTATATTCTAAAATACTGAAAAGACAGGAACCCGAGATATAGAAACCATTAGAGAACGCAAATGGCAATAGGCATGTTGCAAGAATGTCAGACACAACGTGAATCCCCAGAAATTGTGGCCGACAGGAAGTAAGATGGCATGAGGAGCTAGATAAATCCAGAAAGCACTCGCTCTGAAAAGACCATGATAGAGAGGTCTGGCAAATCTTTCCAAGAGTCTATGTCCGATGAAGAACGCTAGAAGACTGATGATGATTATTTCAATACATTCATCTATTGCAATTAAAAAATGGAATTTTTATCCATCATTCGCCATTCACAGGTAATAAGTCGATACTACGATCTTACTGAGTGTTCATTTCGTTAGTAATCAATGGATCCATCATGAGATTAAGTCTCTTACATATTCCAATATTATGCACAGTTTTTCACCTGATTTCAGTTATGATTTTTCGATGATTTTGATTCTCGAATTTCTAAATCTTTCGTTAATATTGACAACTGTACTCATCGAATGTTCATACCCGCAGTTATCATCTTTGTCATTATCAGCAACAAGCAACAGCAGCCTTTTAAATGTCTGACGTTGAACATATATTCCTCAAGATTCACGAGACCTCTTGGTTGTGGGTGTTGCAGAGCCAATATTTTCTAAATTGTCACACTATCTTTTGTAGGGCAGCAACAATTTAATCTCTTGGGATCAACATTGTGAGTCGTGGTGTTGAGCAATTGTCAAATATTTTTACGTGGGGAACCCATTGCTATTTGAGTTTCCTAATACATTTCATGATATAAATAGCCTTTAAGGGAGTTTGAATAAAATCAGTAATACAATAAGGTGAAAAAATCAGCATTATTAAAATCACATTATTCAAGCGTTCATCAGCTTTGTAGCATCTGATTGAAAGAGTTATATCAATGTTTACACCTCCCTGTACACAATTTGGTCAATACGAGTTTGCTTTATTTCTCTGTCCCCAATATTCGTAACTGAAAATGTAGGTTATGTACGCACTTGATGCAAACATTTGAAATGCATTAATTTGCAAATAATTTGATATTATATTTCAGACGATATTCTTTGTTGTATTTACATCAGACACGTCCGATGGAATGATTTTTATTCTAATTTTCTTTCTGACTTTTCCACAGGGATTAACTTACTTTGTGTGTTTGCAATTACTTTCTTGTATGTAGATTTAATTTGATTGAAAGTGTATTGAGTCAAAACAAGGATAAAACAGTAACAGTTTGCTTCTGGTTCGTAAACTACGTATCGAGAGGAGGTAATGAATAACGCTGACTTATGCTGTTACTAAATAATGGTCTCTTTACGGAGAAAACCAAATATTCTTATGAGTTTAAGTTTCTAATTATCATCATTATCATCATCATTATCATAATTATCATCATCATCATCAGATGGACAAAAACAAAATAGAACTTTTTTTAAATGAAAAATAAGTAAATTTTGCCAAATAGACATTTTAGACGGTTAAGCGTAACATAGCCATTTGATTTTATTTGTAAGATATCACGTCTGTCTGTTGACTTTCATCCTAGAAATACATATCTTGCAGAAGAAAATAGAAGGAATTATTGTTTCATTTGATTCACCATATGTTATTAAAGAGCCAACCCAGGTAGATACCAATGCGTTTTTCGTGCTATCGTTGATCAACTAGTTACAAGTTAACATTCCTTCCACAGTGTTTCATACAAAAGTTGAGCTCCAGTCAGAGTGGAGTAAGACTCTGAAGCAACTAGTCTTCCATAACTGTTTTTTTTTTTTTTTCAAATTTTGTTACATCACTGTCAATAATGAACGTATTTACTTCCTTGACTGCTTGCTTGATAGATGTGATGTTCATCTCTTTAAATCCAGGATCAGCAAACATCTTTGTTAAATGGTGACTCCAAGTACAAAAAAATAATGATAATATTTTGCATGTATCAGTGCCTGGGTTGTATCTCGGTTTTGGTGTAATTTGAATTCACAAGACCTCGTGTAAAGGAAGTTATTGGACGAAACGTTCAATTTTTCATACTGTACGAATACTTATTGCCCCGACTGTAAATCTAAACATCTTTACATTACAATATAAATATTGACCAATATTAGTGCCCTGAATTGATTGATACATTCGCATCTTCTCATATACCCCATACATATGCATTCGATATTTGACTACTGTTATTTTTTTTACTCCTGGGGGTGGATATTTTCTTGAATATGATAAGTTGTCCAAAACACGGAAATTTTATTTCGTAATATATAACACCATCAATCATCTGACTCCATTTGACAAGGGTGAAACTGCATATATGCTTGGGATAGATATGTGAGGCAGATAACACACACATACACACACTCACACACACACACACACACACACACACACACACACACACACACACACACACACATATATATATATGTGTGTGTGTGTGTGTGTGTGTAAATATGCATGCACACACAAATATATATATTTGAGTGTTTGTGTGTGTATATATATATATATATATATATATATATATATATATATATATATACATATATATATATATATATATATATATATATGCATGTCATGAATTCACTGGTCTTATATGAGGTATTTTGGAACTACGTCAATGTAATACTCTAATGAATTTAACACCTCATATAGGCTGACAGGCGTGGCCGAGTAGTTAACTGCATTGAGAATTGGAACGACGAACCTATTTGCGCTCACTTCACCCTGTTGACCTTGGGAAAGGCATGTATCCATCTCTTCCTCCCTGTCAACACGTCATGGACCAGCATGTGTGAAAATGTAAGAAAAAAAATTATTTATTGCCCCTCGCTATGAGCCTCAGTTATCAAGGAACATCCGAATGGAAAAATCTAAAAGGAAACGATTTATGGCACCTCGCTATGGAACGCAGACGTCAGGATATACCCAAAAGTGTAAAGCTAGAAGAATATTCATGGCAACTCAGTATGAACTGCAGTCATGAAGAAATACCCGAATATGAAAAGCTAAAAAAATGATGACACTCTGCTATGAATCATAGACGTCAGGATATATCCGAACCCTGGAAAATGGATGACGAAAAAAAATGACCTCGCTGATGCAGCGCAAACACTGACCTTGTAAAATCCAGGATTTCCAAAACCATTTTTCATAACAGGCCCTCATTAATTATAGGATTGTTGCTATACAATCTTCTCACTCTCCTAAATACTGACACATGGCTCTGCGCAAGGTCAAATTGTACTTAGCAAATACTGGTCATATTGACTGACTAAATGTTTTACCCCTGCCGACAACGTTGGAATAGGAGTATGTATCCACTCGTGTTTTAGTGTGGGATCAATTTACAATGTATTTGCATGCTAAATTGATCCCTTGGTTCGTGCAATGCTTCTTTTTTTTTTCTTTTTTTGAAAATGGCAGGAGAAATAACTTATTCATTGATCACTTCTTTTCCCAATGTTTTTCATTGATCACAACGTGTTGCCAAGTGACATTGGTCATGTAAGAGTCACTAATGAGACCTTTTATATATTTTGTAAAAAAAAAAAAACACAGTCAATATTGATAAATATCAAAAACCAGGAAATAATTTCTTGACATGATATGGTAACTTTCAGAGAAATTTTGTATCAAAAACAGTTATTTGTAAGAAATCTTTCAAATTCAAAGTTGCAGGTCTTTTCCGGTTGGTAAACTTTCAGGTCACTCCAGTGTTAAATTTCATCTTGACGACGACTCAAAAAACATCAGAGATATTTGCTGATTCAACGCTTTTGAATCCATTTGTATAAAAATTAGGAGCAATACTATGTGTAATATACCTGGTGAGGGTCACAGAAATAACTTGTGAATTTGTAGTGATGAAAAACACTAGAAATTCGGATACACGTCTAAATAAACCATTAAATTGCACATTAGACTCGAGTTTGCATGTTTTTTTTTCTAGGTTTGAGTTTCAGAAGTACTTATATGACATTATTCAATAATCTCCTTTACTAGAATTACAGGCAAATAAAAATTTACGATTGTCTGACCATAAAATCTCATCCACATGGTTTGTATTCCTAATTGGATTCAAGATACGCAGCGGGAGAAGTATAAAACGTAACCAAGAGATTGGGCCTGAAATTCAGAACCGTGCAACCCACCAAAACACATTACTTTAGAACGCAAACATGGATCAGATATATCATGAAATACCATTGAAAAGCTCAAATGGCAATGGGTAGGCAATGTTGCGAGAATGGCCGACAACAAGTCGATATCAGGAATCACAGCGAGACCATGTGCGAAATTGTGTCCAGCAAAATATAAAATAACATGACGATTTAGGCGAGTACTTAAGGCACTGTGACGCTCTGGTGAGAAAGAACGGACGGATTTTGGGAAGGTTTTTGTCCACCAGACTTTAAAAGATAGATTGTGATGATGATGAGCAGGAACATGATGATGATGGTTTGCATTCTTGTCAGAGTTTGATAGATTTTGAAGATTATATAGCACCAGTTTTATAAGTTTAAGCTTAATCTGCATAGTAGCGAATTGCTAATATTAATCATTATGGCGTCGACAGGTCGGGAGACGTTACCAGAAATAATAAAGAATTCCGTCTGTCCATATTCTCTAAAGAGAAAATTCACCTGAAGCACTTTTGTTTTATTTTTTTCTTCTTTATTGCTGTTGTTGTTGTTTTTGTTATTACTTTTTCCCGCCTCTTATCCCTTTTTTCCTGCGCAGTCTCTTATTTTCCCGCCATTCTGCCAGCCCTGGATCCATCCAGCCTCAATCTGCATTCTCAGTTATTGCCCGTTCGCTAACGTTACTCAGCGCGAGGCGGCCATTTTCCCCATTTCTTTTACTACTTGTTCTGTCCTTTTTCCTCTATTCGCTTATTCGGTTATTCTGTCCACGTTTCTGCTCCGAAATACAACTCAAGTTTCTACTCCCGGCCGACGACTTGCTCTGCAATTTTCGTTTACAGTCAGTTTTTCTTTTTTTTTTTTATCTATATATTTTTTTTCATCTCGATGTTTTTTTCATTTCATTTTTTTTATTACTTATTTCTTTTTGTTCTGTCTTTTTTTATTTGATTCTTTTCAGTTTTTTTTTCCTTTTACTTACTTATATTTTCCTTTGCTTTCGGCAAATTTTAGTACTTCTTCTGGGTTTTGTGAGATTATTTCATTTCACTTGTACAAGAGAATTTTTTTTCTTAAATTTTACTCACTTTCTAAAATTTCATCTTATTCAACTCCTACCAAATTCACACGCATACACAAAATACATTCCTTAGCACACATCTTCATTATGTGAATAGATTAAACATATATATATATATATATATATATATATATATATATATATATATATATATATCAAAAGCAATGTGTATCCAGAACTCAACTTTATCAGTAGAGCCTGCATTAATTCTTTACTACTGACAGTCTTTTTCGTCCTGATTTATAATGAATTTCTGTTTGAAAACAACATTCTGAGTTCATTTGTATAAGATAAGCGGCCATATAGTTACATCATAAATAACGATGTCAGTAAGTCTTAATTCCCAGCTTCTGACAATCTTTTCCTCCTTATTTTCAACGCCTTCCTATCATAAAATCATTCACAGTACTCGACTCCTGACCACCAACAATCTTATTTCTTCTTGAAATGCAATTAATTTCTGTTATACTTACAGATCATTTCGCAGTAAAATTAGATGACGTGTAATTGCATTATAGATAGTAACGTTAGTAACGGTTCCGTTAATTCCTAACGACTGACAATTCTATTCTTCCTAAATTTCAAAATACATCTATATGGGTCATAATAACTGAGTCCACTTTTCTTGATTTGCTATGTACAAAATACAGTGTTAGTGCTAAAATATTTTGCTGACAAATTTCGGGTCAAAAATAGAGTATTTATATCGATTTGCCGGCAAGGAAAGCTGAAATGTCGTCGTCTTAAAACGGGTTCAAATGTTGTTAGCGTTAAAGTTCGACCGTGGGTATAATACACCAGTTTACCATCTGCAGTGAAAAGACGAAGGTAAGAAGTATTTTGGCACTTGCATTGTAATTGCAAACTGCGCAGTATTTTCTTGTTGACGTCCAATGTTTCCTATGTATCTAATTGATCTGAAGGCAAAATTAAGTAAAGATACAATTTATCAAGTTCTAACATAACGTATAATTCTACTATGTAAGGTTACGAGAAGTCACTGACGACGTAATCGTGACAAACGACAAATGCGCACAGCTAATTATTATGAGTATGTGCGCATCTCTTTCGGACTCTTCATCTTGAAAATAGGGGGGTAAGATTCTGGGACAGTGCCCCTCTCAATGCTCGGGAGTCGAAAATCCTCATTCAGTGTCCGGGAGTATTGTTGAATAAGACCATGGTGTTAATGACGCTGATTAGAAAACGTCAACCAAAACTGTCATCAAAACGGTCAACATAGGTTTCTTTAGTGTTTGATATAGTCTGTGTGGCTTGGCTAGCTGGCTGTCTCTGTATGTATCTATGAAACACGCAAACAGGCCGGAGTAATTTTTAATGCTATATTCAGATATGTGTTCCTTGCTATGTCCACAAATATGTTTTGCTTGTTTGTTTGTTTGTTTGTTTGTTTGTTTGTTTGTTTGTTTTGTTTTGTTTTTTGGTTCTTTTTTTTTTTAATTCCCCTGAATAAAGAATTTTTGGTGGTTGATTTGATATACCATAGTCAAATGGTTACTAGTTTGTGCCCGCTTGTTTTGATGAAAATTCGAACTCTTCAGTGAGTCAACAAAAAGCAACATAAGTAACTTATTTATTGATCAGTCATTTCCCAATTTTTAATTGATCAACCCCAACACAGCGTGCTACCAGAGATGTTGGCTACGTGACACTTCCTATTGAATGATTATTTCTGTGATTGTTTTGGGTGAGTGAGAAAGGTTAATTTAATCCGAAAGTGTCGTTAAAAAATGTATTAACTTGAACTATTTTTTCTTAAAAAGCTTCATGAAACTATGGCCAATTGAAAGAAACAATCTGATATAGATGTCGGAATGAGAACATTCTGCGCATCAATGTAGAAATTTCCGACATCCCTGCCTTTCCATGACAAACACCTGATGGGAGCAATAGAGTAAAGCGACCGAATATCTTTTTCCTCTCAATTATATCATTCATGTTGTCAAACTCCTACCGAGTATTTACTTTATTTTCCTCACCTAATAACAATTACAATTTCAGATTTCCGGTTGGGACCGAAAAGTTTTAAATGATGGATAGAGAGAGAAGGGAAAGGGAGAGAAAGATTTTATTCCTATGTCGTCAATCAGCGAGGTAAAGAAAGAAAGAAAGAAAGAAATAAAGAAAGAAAGAAAGAAAGAAAGAGGAGTGGAAGAGAAAAAAGAGAAATGAAGAGAAAAAGAGGAAATGGAAATCTATGGATCCTACTTTTCAGTTTATACCTGGATTGCCTCAAATCATATCTAGAACTATCTAGATTTTCACGCTACTTATCTAGAAAAAATCTACATACTATTTTATCAAGTCCCCTTGCGTGGTCAAATTCAAAGATCTTTTTCATTGAAAGGAAAATTGTTTTTACAAAAGTCAAAATATTTTTTAAGCTTACAAGCTTTTGTCAGACAGGAGTTTGTTCCCGAAGCAACCAGTCTTATTACCTGAATATTGCTTTTTGATATTCATCTAATATTCTTTCCCTCACTTCTCAACTCTCTCCTCTTATTTTAGTCACTTTTCTATTCTCTCTTTCTTTCACTTATTTCTTCTTTATCTATCTATTCACGTTTCTTGTCCGTTCTCCTCATTAAACTCTAGTTGAATTGACAGTTAATTTTCCCTCGAAAAACGAAAATAATCCTCACCAAATTTAGGATGGTAAACATTTTACTGTTTGTCTATCCCATCACGTCAGACCAAACCAACAAATAAAATTTGAAATTCATCTCCCGTGATTTGAAATCGTGACCTAATGATCACTAGTTGGCTCTCTTACCAATTGAGCCAGACTGACCGTTTGCACATACCTAAAATATTTGTTATAAATACAAAAGGTTTCAGTAATCACCTTCAATTGGAGTGGTAGTAGTAGTGGACTTCGAACCTGTGGCAGCCCGGCTTGTATTTCCTCCTTCTCTCTATTCCTCTAACTGCGTCTCTTCTCCGTTCTTTCAGAAGCGTTTCCCTGTTCCTCTTCCATTTGCACCTTCTCTCTATTTCTGGAGTCACTTTTTTTCTCGATATTTCTATGATTTCATCTTCCAAGCCACTCTCGCCACCTAGAGTTACTTTTCTCTCTCTCTCTCTCTCTCTCTCTCTCTCTCTCTCTCTCTCTCTCTCTCTCTCTCTCTCTCTCTCTCTCTCTCTCTCTCTCTCTCTCTCATATTCTACATCTCATCCTACTCCTCTGGTCTCCCACTTCTCCTCCTCCTCCTCTCCCTCCTCCTCGTTCCTCCTTGTTCCTCCTCCTTCCATCGTTCGTCTTCAGCCAAAGTTCCTCCCACTCTACGCAATGTTCTTCATGTTGGTCATCCGAAATCCATCCGTGGATCAATACTCCAAGAACAAAAGCGAATGGACTATTTATAAATGTCTGCTGATGTAAAAGCTGAGAATGGCAAACTGAGGAGAAATCGAGAAAATGACGTCGTTGGACGGAGGGGAATTGGTTGGGGGAAAGCGATTGACCGAACAGGGAAAGGACGGAGAGAAAGAAAGAAAGAAAGAAAGAAAGAAAGAAAGAAAGAAAGAAAGAAAGAAAGAAAGAAAGAAAAACAGAGAGACAGAGAGTGTGAGAAAGGAAAGTAAGGAGGAAGGAAGGAAGGAAAGGGGGAAAGAAGGAAGAAAACGAGGCAGGAAGAATTGATGTAAAGAGGTAAGAAAAAAGGAAAGAAAGAAAGAAAGAAAGAAAGAAAGAGAGAAAGAAAGAAAGATAGAAAGAAAAAAGTGAGAAGGGAAAGAAGTGAGGAAGGAAAGAGGGAAGGAAGGAAGAAAACGAAGCAGGAAGAATTGATGTAAAGAGGTAAGAAAAAGGAAATAAAGAAAGAAATAAAGAAAGGAAAGATGGAAGGTAGGAAAGAAGAGGGTAAGGGGGAAGAAGATAGAGAATAAGGAAGGAGTGAAGCAAGCAAGGAATTAGGAATTAAAGAACGCAGGGGCGGGAGAGATAGGGAAAAAGAAAGATATAAAGAGAGGGAAATGAAGAAAGAGGAGAAAAAAGATGGAAAGAAGAAAGAAAAAAGAAAAGAAGGAAGGACAGGAGAGAGGAAGGATTAACAGAATGCTGGAAAGAAAGAAGCAAGAAGTTAAAGAAGGCAGGGAGGAAGGAAAGGTGGGAAAAGGAATGAAAGAGGAAAGAAAGAATGAGAGAAAGAAAAGACAGGAGAAGTAAACAAAGGAAGGAAAAGGAATAAAGGAAAAAGGAAAGAAAAAAGACAGAGAGCAAGAGAGAAAGAGGAAATTGTACAGTTATTCTAATCGGATATATTCACAGTTACGTAATAACTTCAAGAAGAAGGAAGCAGCTAAAAAGGACAAATAAATTAACATAGAATGTCCCACGAATGGACGTTAGGGGATCATGGTGTGACAAAAAGACCAAAGAGAAAGGAATAACAGAAGGAAAACAGAGATGGGTCTGGATAGTCACTCAATAGAAACCAATACTTGACAAACATCTTTTGGCAGCATGTCATGTTGGGGGGAGACTGTGGTGATCAATTAATAAATTATTTCTCTCTCCTTTTGTTAGGCAGCAATCACAAAAAAGTTTGAATTGAAAAACAAACAGGCAGAAAAAATAAGACCAATTTAGCATAAACTTGCATTGCAAACTGAGGCTATTTATGGTGGGGATTTTCAAAAAAATAAATGTTGAAATTTCATCCATCTACCACCCTCAGTGTGGCCTGTATATGTGGTACATATATGCATACATTCAAACAAAGATAGCCAGCCAGATCGGTTTGAAAACCGACAAAACCTATTCAAACACTTTTGGTTTATCGTTTCTAATAAGAAGAGTGGGGGGAAGAGGCAAAAAGATTTTTTTTTTAAAGAAAGACTGACGGAAAGAAGGCGGGTGCAAAAAGAGAGAGGGAGAAATTGGGATGAAGGGAGAGAACACAGAAATCGAGGATACAAAGGGAGAGAAGAAAGAAGAAATACAGGATAGAAACAAAAGGCAGGAGGAAAATCGGTAAATGAAAAGAAAGGGAGAGATAGAGCAGGAAAAGAGGGAAGAGACATCAAAGAAAGCTAAGATTTTTAAAAAAGACAGAAAAGAAAGAAAAGAAATGGAAAGACAAAGAAAATGAAAAATAGATTAGACAGAGAGAAAGCAAAGAGGAAATGAGAGAGAGAGAAAGAGAGTGGGAGAGATGGAAAGATAAAAGGAGAGAGAAAATGGAAATAAAGTCAGTGAAAAAAGAAGGCAGGAAGAAAAAGGAAAGGAGAAGGAAATGTGGATAGATAGAGAAGAGAATAAGAAAGGCAGACAAACAGAGAGAGAGAGAGAGAGAGAGAGAGAAATCGGACTGGAGAAGTCGGAGGGAAAGAAAGCAACAAGGGAAAGAAAATACATAAAGAGTGCGAGTGTGAAAAAAAACAAGGATAAAAAAAGAGAACGAGGGATAAAAATCTTAGAGAAAATGGGGATCATATATATATATATATATATATATATATATATATATATATATATATATATATATATACATATACATATATATATATGTATATATATATATATATATATACATATATATATATATATATATATATACATATATATATATGTGTGTGTGAGTGTGTGTGTGTATATGTATGTGTGTGTGTATACACATATAAAGATTACAGAAACCAAGAAAGGAGGACAGAGTAAGAAAAATAAAGAGGGGGATAAAAACACAGGACAGGATTATAAAAAAGACAAAAGAGAGAGGGCAAAGAAAGAGAGGAAAAACGAGAGAGAGAATGGGAGCAAAGTGTTGCATCGAATGGAAGATGGACAAAAGAGTAAGAGGCTAAGTAAGAGAGAGGATATACTATATAGAAACATATAGAGACTGTGATAAGGAAGACATTTCCATCGGAGATCTTCATTTAATGACTTTGTTAATACATAGTGAAAGCCTGAATGAAAACTAGCGGTGAAATGGTTGAATAAATCAGGTATCGGGCGACGGCAAGTGACGAGAACATTCAAAACGGGAGATAACTGCGGTTATTACTTTTGTCAGGAATTGCTAAACAGTGAGTCGTACTGATATATAAATATATTGCAACAGACGCTTCGTTGTGCGATTTTGGTAATCAATATTAGCACCTCGTTTCAATGTGTGTCGTTCTTGTGTAAATACGTGTATATATATATATATATATATATATATATATATATATATATATATATACACGGGTGAATTTGTATTCAAAGTATATCCATTAACTATTGTTTGTATTTATAGCTAAAAGAACTAATTATAATTCAATGGATAGATAGATAGGGAGAGAGATGGATGCAACAAAATAAGCATTGATTATGAACAAAGATATAAATGAACTGACATAGATAGATAGATAGATAGATAGATAGTCAATCAGCATTAGTCTGATAACGAAGAGCATAAGATACACAAAAGAAAAAACAACAGGCAAAACGTAAAACAATATAATGACAAAACCAAAACAAGATGAAAGAAAAGAAGAAAATGGAAAAACTAATGAAAAAAATTGTAAAATACAAGCGGAATGAGAAGAGAAAGAAAGAGTGAAAATCTTTTTAAAGTAAAGAAAATGAGGAAATTTTTACACAAAAGAAGCTGAAACTAAATATACATATATATATATATATATATATATATATATATATATATATATATATATATATATATACATGTACCCAGCAAGTAAATAAAAGGAAAACAAACGAAAAATACTCCAAAACAACAAAACAACGAAGTAACATGAGCCAAGCGACTTCCGTCCGCCATGATGTATAGGGCGGCTATTTTCTCTGACCCTGACATTCTACTCTACTGCACCACTTCTCGTCTCATATCTTTCTTTTTTTCCTTTTTTTCGAATTATTTTGTCTCTATTCTGAGGTACTGTATGCATTCTCATATCCTCGTTTAACTGTTGTCTTTATATATATATATATA
>OY735223.1:42321718-42344218 GCA_963457665.1 Thysanoteuthis rhombus
TTATCAAAATCGATTAAATCTACTGATTCTTTTGGGGTATTTTCTGATTTTCCGGTTCGATTGCGTCCATATTATTCATACATTTATACTAACAAATAATAATCATCATAATGTACGTAATGACATTCCATGGAAAATGTTATGCTGGCAATAAAAAATAAAAAAAAAGATATATGATGTCGTTGTTGAGCTTCAACAAGATAGAATGGATTGATACTGTGTATCCCATTTAGCAGCTTCTTTTCGGACCTGGTAAAATATCACTAGACGTCAATATATGTAGATGATAAATTATTGTGCATGATTATGAGTGTGTGTTTATTTTTACATCCATGGCACATTAGCCAAAGGGTACTCTATCCACTTATTTCTGAGACTGTTCAAGATGGCATCTTTTATCATTATTTTTTTCGAAAAAATAAGATTGCTAAGTTTATTGCTAACAATATTTTTTTTTTCAAAAAGAGCACCATATTAAATCAGTGCTTAGTGGGGTAGTGCTAAACAGAGTATTGTTATTGCAATATTTCTTTTTGGACACTAGTTTTAACAAATTGGACAGTAGTTATGATCAAAATAAAAGCTTTGAAAAAGCTGTGGACAGAGGCAAAAATGATATGATTAAATTAATGAAGGATAATGAGAACAAGCCTGGTTGCTACAGGGTTAAGCTCCACTCCCGCTCCTATTCAAATAAAAGATGATTACTGCAACTTCTGCATTGTATATATGTAACATTATAATTAGTGTATGGATTTTAGAAGTAACTACGATTGACAAACGATTGCAAAAATTTTACAAGGAAGTAGAATTTACAAAATGTTGAAACAAATTCTAATTACAAACGTTAATATATCAAAAATTCGGACACATAACCGTAATTCGAAGCGGTTGTTTATTCAAAGATATGGAACCACCCAGAGGGTATAAAATGACACTAATTTTTATCTGGGTATGCAAAATATTATGACTGGGTGATAAAGGGAGAGGTTGAATTACGCTTTGCACTAAAACAATTAAAGAAATTATCAGGCAAAAGCCGAAAGTGCCCAGGATTGTAGAGGCAATAATCGCACGTAGATATACTTTTCCGGATATGGTTGAAATTGTATTGACAGGATGGTTGATCTTGAAGGGCTGGGTAGATTATATTTGCAAAATGAGAAAGTTGTGTTTTGAAACAGAGATTCTTAAATAATTAAATAATTTCTATACTAGATTGCAAATTTTCTAGGCTATAACCCCAAAAATGTGACCAGAAACGCCCAGACACACATACACACACGTACACACACTAAAGAAAAAAAGAGAAGATTCTGTAGCCCATTTGGCTGGTTGGTCGGACCAGCCATTTAAGTGGATACGATGATTCGATAAATAATTTGAGACGAGACACGGAAAAATTATTATAAAATAAGAATGATGATAAATCATGGCCGGGTTTAAAGGTAGGAAGAATTTGATAGTCAGAAAGAGAAAATTTGAGATGAAAGATAAAAAAAAGAAACTTTTAAATGGAAGGCAAATAATATAAAACGTTGTGGAGATAATCACATGAAGAACAAAACAAATGAAAATACGGACAGGACCTTCCAACTTAAGGAAAATAAAAGGCATAAAAAAAATGAGAGAAAATGTTCAAAAACACTTAGATAGTTGAAATGGTAAATAGAAACTGAGAACAAATACGCCTTGTAAAATTGCACATGAGATTTAAATGACCATATAATGTCCAGGGGTCATTTGGAAAATGTAAATAGTAGAAGTGATAATCATGAATAAATAATAATAATAATAATAACAATAATAATAATAATAATGATAATAATAATAATAATAATAATAATAATAATGATAATGATAACATAAAATAATAACATGAAATTAATGATATAATAATACAAAATTAATAATAATAATAATAATAATGATAATAATAATATGAAATTAATGATAATAATAATACGAAATTAATAGTAATGATGATACGAAATTAATAATAATAATAATAATAATAATAATAATAATGATAATAATAATAATAATACGTATTATTTATATTGATAAAATATTTCCAAGACTAAATAGTGATGAGAGCCATTGGGAGAACGTAAATAAATAGCATTAGTAATTTAATAATAATGTAAGCAGTAATGATAATGCCATTAATGATAAATAAAATATCGAAATATCCTTTTTTAAATACTCAAGTAGGTGGAATGCCAAGAAGAAATTGTAGATAAACATGTTCGACGAATGAGGCATGAGACGATCAAATGATGTCACGGGGAGTTATTGGGTAAGAGAAGGGGCTAGGGAATGCGAAGAAGAAGAAGAAGAAGAAGAAGAAGAAGAAGAAGAAGAAGAAGAAGAAGAAGAAGAAGAAAGTTAAAAGGAGAACATAAGAAGGAAGACGATAAACAGGAAGAGAGAGAAGAAAGATGTTTTGAAAGAAAATGTGTGAAAAGAGCTTTAAAAAACTCATGAGAAAGGGGCGAAGGATAGGAACGATAAAATAACAATATATATATATATATGAATAGAGCACTCTGGTGGATGGGGAATTTATGTGTAAATAAATATATCGCTTAAATTCAATCTTACTGATTATCCAGTTCCGTAGTCCAGAGGTAACATATCGGTCTCTAGATCTAAAGCGAAGGTTTCCATCCTGCTTCGCGGTACAGGATGGGTTAATGGAAAGTCTATAGCCGCCCTGAAGAGATGTAATACATCGAAACAGCTGTCAGTGGATGATACAATATATATATATATATATATATATATATATATATATATATATATACACATCCACCAAAGTGCTCTATTCATATATATATATATATATATATATATATAGAGAGAGAGAGAGAGAGAGACTCACTTATAACCCATCCAGTCCTGCGAGCCAGAATTGAAACCCTCACATCGGACGATATCCTACCTCTGGACTACGGAACTGGGTGGTCAGTAAGGCTCAATTTAAGCGATATATTCATTTACGCAGTAATTCTCCATCCACCAGAGGGCTCCATTCCTATGGAAGATAGATATATATGAATTGAATGACAATAGGGAAAAGTATTGCTACAAAATCACAGAGACTTTTATTTAACAAAAATCAATGGGAGGCTATTCACAACACAGCCTCCATGAACGTCTATGTACTTCTGAAGGTGCTGTTTCCATCTTTGTAACTCTCCCCGAAAGAATTCTGAACTCTCCAATTCACAACATGTCTTCAAGGCAGTTCTTTCATCATTGCAGGACTTGAAATGTGTTCTTTCCAAATTTTTTTTTGAGTTTTGCGAATGAAAAGTGCCCGAAGGGGCAAGATAAAATCTTAAGGGCTTATTGGGTGATGTTCCCCGACGAAATTCTCGTGGGCTAATTCTTGTTATCGATGAAGAATGAGCAGGTGCGTTGTTGTCATGGAGGAACGTTCCTCGGCGCAACTTTCCTGGCCGTTTTCTCATCATTGCTGCTGTCAATTTTCTTGAAATTTCATGAGACCATGTGATTGTTTCGTGTCCATCAAGAAAAACTATCAATTTTCCTAAAACTCTATGATGAGCCCAAGTGATCGCCTTGTGTCCTTTGAGAATATCTCTCAGAAAGATCCTTTCAAAATACTAAAAATCAGCTGCCATCACCTTTTGAGCAGGTCCTGTACCCAAGGACTCCGCGATTCTTCTTAAAACACCTAATCAATTCAAAGTGTTTGTTCTATATGGGACAGCCCTGGCAACGAAATGATTTTCCATGATATTCCTTCAATGAACCCATCCAAACGAAACAAAGTCAAGGGTATTTATAATAGAACTACAGCCACATGCAGAGAGCGTCATAAAAGTATTCAATTGTGTGGCCTTGATTAAACTTGGAAACCAATGAAAGTGGATCCTACTTGCTTATTTGTGAAAACAAACTCTCTCCTGCTTGGTTACTCCGACGACAGTAAGACACTATTGAGTAAGCACGTCTATTGTGTGACCGTAATATTCAAAATAAGAGGTATGTCAGCCTCTACATAGTACATATTTGGCTCCCTGCAACTCCAGTCTTTTTCAAAAATAGATATATCAGGCCATGGACGAGATTCAGTACAGCACTACAAAGCACATAATGGTGATCCCGAAAGAAGACTTTGCAGATTGTTAAATTGGAAGAGAAGCTTGAAGAGGTGTCTGATGTCCAAAGAGGAGTACCTCAAAAGGTACTAAGGTGCTATGGCAAGATAATTTTTCGTTAACATTGAATAGTTGAGTACTTTCTGAACAGATAATACATATATATATATATATATATATATATATATATATATATATATATATATATATATATATTTGAACTAATGAAATGAGAGAGAGAGATAGAGAGTGTGCGCTTGTGCGAAAGAGAGGATAAATGTGAGAGAAAACGAAAGCGAAGGGGAGAGATGGAAAAGAAAAAACTAACTGGAAATGGAGGCTGACAGGTGAACGACGAGAAACGATTTGAAGGGGTGGAGTATGAAAAGGTAAAATGGCGGGAAAATGAAAAGGCGTGTCAGGGGCGGAGTAATTTTGGCAAGGGGAGGGAGTCGAAAGTACGTCGAAATGGATGACCAGTGCATTTGCACCGTAAACTCGACCATTACTAGCCATAAATCACGGATGTGGACTCCCCCACTTCATCTCACTTTCCTTGGAATCAGGCGTCCTCTCTCTCTCTCTTCTCTCTTCCTGATTCACTCTCACTCTCTCTTTCTCTCTCTCTCTCTCTCTCTCTCTCTCTCTCTCTCTCTCTCTCCCTTACACACACACATGCGAAGCCGCGCAAGTTAGTAACAATTAGATTGTTTGTGGGCGAAACATTCGAAAAAAAAAATAACGGTGCCTTAGTTCTGGGCTTTTAAATTTTCTTTTGCAAAAACAACCCATTCTCTCACTGCCTATTTCTAATACATCTCTCATATATATATATATATATATATATATTTACATGAATACATATATATATACATATGTGTGTGTGTGCGTGTGTGTGTGTGTGTGTGTGTATGCGTGTGTATTGAATTTGTCCACTGTCCAATTTACAGTAAGATTTCCCTGTGTTTCATCCGATGGAACTAGCTCTTTATTAAAACACTGAGCACTGTCGATTGAAAAAAATTTGAAATATGTGTAGTATATTAATCACTATATATATATATATATATATATATATATATATATATATACTGAGAGAGAGGAAGAGGAAAGATCACATTCAAAAACGCATACATTCTCTTTCTTTTCCTCTCTCTCTATTTCAAATTTCTCACTGTCACCTTTCATATATATATATATATATATATATATATATATATATATATATATATACATATATATATATGTGTGTGTGTGTGTGTGTGTGTGTGTGCGTGCGTTTATCAGTTTGCTGTAGGGCATGAGTTCCTTGTTTATTTCATTTTGGCATCAATGGTGGCTGTTTGTACCAAAGTACATTCTGAATGCAAAATTTCCAACAGAAATATTCTCCTCAGATATTCCTCTACCCATCATCCCCTCCTGTACCCAATCGATCTTGATCAAAGTGAATATATATATATATATATATATATATATATATATATATATATATATATATATATATTGTTAGTTAGTTAGTTAGTTAGTTAGTTAGTTAGATTCATACATACGTGTTCATGTGTGTGTGCGTGTAATAGCTTATCCCATTAGTAATATCCAAATTTAGGGAGAGAACACAAGAGCAAAAATCAAGGTGTAATTAGAATGATTTCATCAAGAATGTTTCGTAATCAATAAGCATTTTCCAACAATTCACAAGTTCGATAGAACATTCTCTGTCAAGTTCTTGGTTTGAGAGGGAAAATGATGTAAAGAGGCTAGTTTTCACTTCTCGTTGTGTTTCGAAAACTAATCTGTCAAGGTGATTCTATAAACCACAGAACTGGTAGTAATCAAATGGAGAAAGCTCTGAAGAATAAAAAGGGTGTGGAATCCGTTTACCAGGGGAGATCTTCAATCTTTCAGATGTGTTTTTTTTAATATATGGGACCGTGTATTATCATGATGGGACCCTACCCATCTTTGACTGATTGAACTAGGACTCTTTTTAATTTTTATACGGCCTTTCAACCGCTGACTATAGATTTCCTGTTTTAAGTGTTACATTGATTGGTGGCACTTGGAAATGAACTACGTTAACACAATCCTCAACACTTGCCAGAACTGCCCTTGAATTGAATTCAATTTTAGGTTCACCCCCAATAAGCCATTGCTAGAATTATTTTATTATCTTGTACAACATCCATTCTTTTCGTCACCAGTCAATGATGAATCTGAAAATGGAGATATACGTTCAGATGTCTGTTTTTGCTTTGTGTTTGTGTTCTGTCTAATCGCTGGGAACAAATTCAGGCATCTTCCAAAGTTGTTACAGATGATGGCGAACTGCCAAATCATTTGAATTAACTGTTTAAGCTAATTTTACAATCAAAATAGCAGATTTCCTCTTAATTAATAGTTAATCATCGAATCCAACTGGGCAGCGAGTTTGTGATGAAGTCATAATTTTCTAAAGATTTCAAACCATCTTTGGCAAAGAATTTCGTTTACAAATCTATTCGATAAACATTATTGAAATGCACTCATCCTTAGGGAAGTCAAGTTAGCAATTGAGTTAGCTAAAACCTACTCCAAGGACGTTACTAACTCGCTTAAATCCATGCAGAGTTTAAGTAACTTGTATTGTCATCATTTGAGCTCTTTAATTGCAAAAGTAGAATCTAATCGATTGAATTACCACTTGTAATGGTTTAGTTTCCAAACTCTACTTATCACAACGCAATTTAGTCTGACTCATGCCTACAGTTGATGAGTCCGTACTCAGGATTAAACTGACAACATTAGTATTTATGCACAATATTAAATGGTTTATGTACCATTCGCTCATGACTGTTCGAAATAGTTTATTTTGTAATTGATATTCGGGAGATTGTATATATGAGAGATTTTAAAGAATTTACTCAGTCGAATTCTCACCTGCTTTCTTCTCTTGTCGGATATCCAAAAATCAAAAATCCACAAACGTTTCCAGAGGATTTGCTAAATTTTTCCTTATTTCAACATACAAATGAACCAATGAAGTATTCAAGCCAGATGATTGACTTCATCATGAAAATTAATCAATACATCCTGGGAACAACATTTGCAAATCCGTTTTACCGTATGGAGTGAAGATCCGTCATCAATTTTAGAATTCTATTCGATTCATAGAATGGATATCACTGAATTTTTGAGATGAGGTATTATTATTATTTCTATTAATATTCGGACCATCCTCATCTTGGTTGTTTTTCATACAACGTTTCGGCCGTTGCACTCTACGGCCTTCATCAGGTATCATCTGGTAGGTGTGGGGAAGTAACGAACCGAACCCTTTACTTCCCCACACCTACCAGATGATACCTGATGAAGGCCGTTGAGTGCCAAGGCCGAAACGTTCTTTGAAAAACAACCAAGATGAGGGTGGTCCGAATATTAATAGAAATAAGAAATCATAGAATGAAGTTCTACTCTTTATGTCCAAACACTATTGACTGTACAACATATATATATATATACATATATATATATATATATATATATATATATATATATATATATATATATAATTCCCCATCTACCAGAGTGCTCTATTCCCTAAGTTGGAAGAGCATTGCATAAACTTGTAATGTTACCTCACTTAAAGAGTACTGAACCCTGAATAAGGGAGCGTTAATTCCTTTTGTAGTTTGGAATAAAATTCCATTTTCTATTTTAAATATACTTTTCATTGTACACAAGGAATTTTTTTCCCCGTTCAAGAATATATTTAGCTGAATGGAACCATGTCCTCTCTACCAGATTCCAATTTTATTTGCTGTTGAGAATGAAGGTCCTTTCTCTATTCTAGAATTCCTTTTTGTATGGAATGAAGTTCTGTCTTATATCCTCGAATTCTATTTATTGCATTTGATATAGCTTACTTTTATTTTCCAATCGTTTTGCCTTAGAGAAATAGGTTTTGTAACTCACTTTCAAATACTTCTTGCTGTATGGGGTGAAGTTTAATCCTCAACTTTCTAGTTTTGTTTTGCTGTATGAAATGAATTTCCATCTTTCATTTTCTAAATAATTGTTGTATATAATTTTCTAAGTTAGATTTTGTAACCAACTCAATACAATTTGAACTACCAAATTATTCCCACATCATCAACGGAATTATGATATGTTTTACAGTTCCTTGCAACAGATGGTTCCAGTAACAGTTTTGTTGGGGAAATTTCAGACCTACATTCATACACCATTTGTATATTAAAATGGTTATGAGCGAAAGTATTACATTGTTCCGAATCATCAAAGATCTCTCTGGTGACCATCTTAGTTGTTCTCTGTTCTGATTCCTTTGCTGAATATTGACTGGTTAAAGAAGAGGCTTTCTCCTGGCTGCTCTGATATAATCACTCATTTGACGATGCCTAGGTTTCTTGGTTAGATATTTTACACACCCTACCGAAATGAATACGTTGTACGTTTTCAATTTCCAATTTCATATACACCTATCTGGAAGTCAAGATTCATCTAAACTAACAATAGCTGTTTCTTATATACTATTGATGATGCACAAGCACACTCAAACGTACACACACACACAACACAAACACACACACACACACACAAACACACAACACAAACACACACACACACACACAAACACACATACACATATATATATAATCTTTGATGGCCATTTCCCGGGGAATATGGGTACAAGATGGTCGAACACTGAGAAATGTATGAATGAAGGATTTAGTAAATAAACGTTTATTTAACAATTTTAAACTAAAATTCATTTCATTGTGCTTTAGTAATTGATCTTTATGCCAGACTTAGGTTATGAGGAAGACGAGGATTAGCGGTGATCAGGAGTAAAGTCAAGTATTTTTGACGGACATCAATGATACGATACATACAATGAATTGTGAAAAAATTGCTTACTATTTATTCATATCTTGCTTCTCTCTCTCTCTCTCTCTCCATATATATATATATATATATATATATATATATATATATATATATATATATATATATATGAGGGGGGAGCGAGAGCATGGGCCAGTGGAAGTGCCTGTGGTGGGTGTTTTTGTTTTTTTTCTCAAATACCATGCCAAATTCTATACTCGGTTATGCACTGTCATAACTACGTAACTGAAATAATTTCAAAATGAAAATAAGTGAAAAAAAAAGAAAAATCCTTATTCACTACCATCAATGGATGAAATGCAATTTCATTTGAAATCTCCTAAACCATAATGGGTGCCATATTCACGTACTAAGACACGAGACTGAACAATCTGAAATAATTTGACAAAAAGGGTAAACCAGTGTAATATGACGTTTACAACTGACATTGCTCACTGTCAACGCTATTTTCCTTGTAATAGTTCCTACCACTTATACTTTTGGGCTCGAAATGACACGATTGCCTGATGTTTACATGTTCTGCGTGGTTTATCGACATGCCAAATTTGACATATACATATATATATATATATATATATATAGATAGATAGATAGATAGATAGATAGATAGATAGATAGATAGATATATTTTAGTAGAGGACTCTCTTACTGACTGAAAAGTCTAATGATTCAATGTTTATTGCATTCATGAAAGTAGAGTTACCACGCTCCAGTGTGTAGTTGATTTGAAACTTTTCCCTACCAGATGGAAACTGTTTTTCGGATGTGGAGTGTGATGCTTTATAGTTCAAATTTTCGTTTCAGAGCAATTAATACACGCATCATGGTGGGTCAGAGATTTGACTGCTCATATATATATATATATATATATATATATATATATATATATATATATTAGCTTGATTACGATTTCTATACATGAAGACACCTTAGATATTTACTAGGTTTATACACACACACAAACACACACACACACACACACACACACACACACATATATATATATATATATATATATATATAATACTCATGAAACTCATGTGTGTCTATGTATAGGTAGGCATATCTACACAACTACAAATATACTCACATATGCACGCATAAGCACACGCACGTACATACACACGCAAATTATATATAAACATATATAAACCTCGTGAATATTTGAGGTGTCTTCATGTAAAGAGATTTTAATCAAGCTAATCTCACAAACCATTGCAATTTTAGTGATTTCAGTCAACACTTGTTGATTCACAATAATAGCTTGCTCTGTTCAACATGGATCTGTGGGTGGACTTCAGTGAACGATATTGAATAATATGGCGAAGGGGTTCTATCCTTTTTTTTGTTGTTGTTGTTCATGCACGTGTTTGTGTGTTCCAATGCTCCTGGCCTTACCATTACTCAATCAGACCCCTCTCAAGAAAAAAATTTAGTTTTGGAGAAAAAGCTCCTTTTTTAACTTTTTGGTGGATTTATTTTGACGGGTTTAAAAATAACATCAAGATTCTCCAGAATCTAAAGATTCGAAGATATTTGTTACTCTATTTTGGATGGGTCTTTTTCTGTGGCAAATACCGGCGATGACATGTAAAAAGCATTTATTCTGACTTAATTTACTCTTCAATCGATTTCTTTTGCACGATTTCAAAGTTCGACGCTACGGTTGTTCAGTTATTCACTGTGATGAAGAGCTATACAAATAATTCAACAATGATGATATAATTCAACTTTTGTAAAACTCAACAATTTTTTTAAAATCCACGTCATTTCGTAGAGACTTCTATTGTGATTTACCAAAATTGCTTTGAAAAACGCAGAATACGAAGTTTTGGCAAATTTTGTTTTGATTTTTCTTATTTTTGTTAAAAAGTCACAATAGGAAGTGGCTGCACGCCTAAACTGCGAAACTGAATTAGACGAAACTTCACTAGCGTATAGTATATACACACTCAGTTATATTTATGTATGTAGTTCAGTATATGTGGATGTAAATATGTATTATTTTCGTAACGTTTATATAATGTATCTATATACGTGCATACTTTCCGTGCGTAGATCCATTGAATAGAAAATGTTAAATAACGGATGGCCCGTGTATATGAATGCAAGCTTGGTAATGTCCGCTTATGTCTATGCCTCTGTGTGCAGGTGTGTGCATGAGGGTCACGCTTCTGCGTATGTTTGTGCATGCGCATTCGTGTTTGCGAGTGTGTGCGATTGTGTTCGCTCATATGTGTGTTTGTGCTCGCGTGTGCACGTGTGTGTGTGTCGTCCTAAGACACCGTAGTAGTGAATGTGTTTGCGTATTTTCGTGCATTAACGAAGAGGTGTTGGGATGACGAGTGGTTGACAACGGGTGTGGTGTCGTGACTTTACTAGCGGAGAGCCTGTCGCAACAGAATTCACTTAAGAATGTCAGACATGTCGGGAATACTCCAGCCCTCCACCGTGACTCTCCCCCCCCCCTTTTGCTTCGGTGATAACAGACGAATATTAACGAGTACGAAAATGGCCAATAGGCGGCGTAAAAGACTTTTTATCTCTCAGCTCCGTCCCACTTACACTCTCTTCTCCTTCTTCTACTTTTTCTTCTTCTTCTTCTCCTTCTTCTTCTTCTTATTATTATTATCATTATTATTATCATCATCATTATTATTATTTTTATTATTATTATTTAGTTCTTTTTGTTCTTCTTCCTTTCCTTCTCTCTCATGTTTTGTGTCTCTTTCTCTCTCATAGAAATGCAGGGTGGTCTAGTGGTTAACGACACAAGAAATATCTTGCATTGATTCCCTTGGTGAAGGCATGAACCCACTTTTCCTTCTGTGTGAAGTTTGTGGTCTCTATGCAATTTTAAGCATGATTATCTCCTGGTCACATTGTATAGTTCTCATTTTGAGAGTCAATCTCTTGGTTAAGTTCCATGTTTCATCTCCGTTGGTAATTATCTCGGAGGAAGCTTTGCTTGTTAATCCTTATTTTTATAACTAACAGGAACTTTTAGATCTTGAGAGGAATGCCTTCAAATCGGTTCAAGACTGTCTAATTTCAATTTGCCTTGCCACTTCCAATAGTATGAGTTGCAACAGCCCTTGCGCTGAATCGCCCCTCCCCCGAAAATCAGGGAAGTATGATCCTACGAACGTATGCTCTTTTCAAGCTCTATCGATCAGACTCATTCATCGAAGTGAGATTAATTATTTATGGATTATTCGTATTTGTTGCCTTGTGCCTTACTAAGCAGCGGAGGCACACCACTTTGGACCAGTTGCCAATAGGTCAGTCTTGCATACAAATACTACTGACGTGA
Source organism: Thysanoteuthis rhombus (assembly GCA_963457665.1). Classification (NCBI taxonomy): domain Eukaryota; kingdom Metazoa; phylum Mollusca; class Cephalopoda; order Oegopsida; family Thysanoteuthidae; genus Thysanoteuthis; species Thysanoteuthis major. Next base: position 42,334,067 of record OY735223.1, read on the forward strand.
TTTTGATCTTCCATGGGACCTGATTATACAGAATGTTCACAAAGGCTTAATTCATTTCAATGGAACGCTTCAAAATTAGATAGTATTTAATCATAAAGCAACTAAGTGAAAACATCTATCTATATGATGAGCAGTGTGATTTTTTTACTGATAGTATCTCAGTCTTCGATTTAAAGTCAATAATTTTGCTGAAAAATAAATCTCCTGCCTACCAACTGGCCAGAAGTAGTGGAATTATATTTATATATATATATATATATATATACCATTTTTGTGGCTCTGGGATATCATTTTTCCTCACAAAGCAAAGCTCCTGATGGTGGACTCATATTCCACATCAAACTTATAACTTCTAAAAGTACACGTACACACTGCACACACGACTGAAAATGGGGATACCTCCCGAAACATGCCAAGACCATTAATGAAAATATTTAGATAAATAAATCTAACTTCCATACACTTTACTCCCGAGTCTGTCTCACACTCTATAGTTCAAATTATATATATATATATACATATATATATATATATATATATATATATATATATATATATATATATATATATATATATATATGTATAGATAGATAGATACATAGATACATAGATACATAGGTGTGTGTGCGTGTGTGTGTGTGTGCGTGTGTGTGTGTGTGAGATTGAACAGATAGATTACATCTGATATAATAGAGAAATATTTTAAAGACAATGAGGAAAACACAGATTGGTTGAGTAGGCATTTATTTATTGTATCCTTATAAGTTCTGAATGAATTTGTGTTTATATATATATATATATATATATATATATATATATATATATATATATATATATCGCTTATACTATAGGTTGACCTAACCTCCAATTCCATCGAAATATACCTTATAATATATACACATCCGTTTATATCTATATCAAATTGTTTTTCTTCTAAACAATCATCTCATTGGAATTCATACATATCACCAAATTTACCATTAGTAATAACTAGATCTTTGAATATTCAATGCCAGGATTCGACATGACTCCCGTTAGACGCCATGGACAATTCCAACCGTCCAGCAGCATTTCGAAACCCACCCCAGAACATGTCATCCATTACGTTTCCACTCCTGATGTGTTCTAAGAGATCAGCACATGGCACTCTCTTCAGAGGAAAAGCCCCTTCGAGTAAATCATGTAAAATTTGAAAGTGTAGCATCGGAACTTCATGCACATGACTTAGGGAGGCTGAGTCTGTGTGATGCTGAATAAACGAACGTGGATGGACCCCCAATAATGATTTGATGAACCGAGTCTTTGTTGATCTCTAAATGTTTAAGATTGTCCACTTCGTCTCTCATGATGTGCAGAACCCTTTTGTTCAAATTATCCACTAGCTCGTAGGCCCTATCTATGGGCCCTACTTTGTGCAATCTCTTTCATTACTTATATTTGATTTCTTTGCATTTCTTTCCTTTGTGTTGCAAAATTACCATTGCCACGCAACCCAACGTTCATTCTGCAAATAGGAAACGATATCAGATATGCTACACTGTTCAAATAACAATACAACTGCTTATGAGAATTTGGAGAAACAGAAATTCTGCATGAAAGAACTTAAAGTACGAATATGACTCAAGAAGAACCAAGCTTTATTGCAATCAACATAACAGGGCATATGCTTAGGCACGTCCTTGTCGTTATTGTTACGAAATTCCATGATATATTCATTAATTGGATTATATGGTTAGAAAACTTGCCCAATTTTTTTTCTGTTTTACTAAAATTATATTCAAAATCAATCAGCTAGAGGATTGGGAAGCTGAACTAACATTGTTATTTTGAAGAGTTGCCAAACTGAGAAAAATAGCTTTGAACAAGCATTGGTGAAAAAAAAGAACTTTTCTATTGGATTCAAATATTGGAAACAAGTATCCAAACAAACACAGCGGAAAATATAATGGATGGATGTTCTGATATATTAACAAAGGCCTTAAGAAGTTTGTCAAAGACCTGTAGACCAATACATATATAAAAAATGTATGCTTAGGCAAGAAATGCGGGGTTTGTGTTAGTCGTATACTTACGAGCATTTCCATAGATAAGGACTTTTATGGACAACCTGCATCTTGCTGGGTGAAAAGTCTCTGGTCGTATTTTTTTTTCTTTAGTTTGGTGAGGCAAGGATAGCAAAATGTGTTCGGTAACCGAAAAGAGTTGGTTATTAGGATCGAATCACGATTATTATTTTCCTAAACTTAAATTTCTGATATCTTTTCCTCTCTCTGCGTTGACGTGTGTGTGTGTGTTTCAACGTGTGTTCGTACGTATTCGTCCAAATCTAATTTTAAAAACCATTTTATTTTAATTATTTTTTCAACACGTTCAAGTCTCCGAGTTCGTTTAAAAGGACAAATTAAAAGAAAAAAAAGCTGCAAACTATAAGATTAATTAATCTTGCCATTTCAGACATGATTATTATGTTTTAAAAAGATTCATTTTTTTTTTGCTGGGCGGTGGGGAGAGATTTTTGATAAATTAAAAGCCAAAAGGTATTTTTTGTTTGAAATAAACAGTCAAAGAAATAAATTTCTTCATTAAAGTTGAGTTTTTTTTATTTGTTAAAATTATTTTTTCAATGTTCGAAAAATTAACATCGTGGTCATGTTGGAAACAGTCATCAAAAGACATCGATTCTGCCAACTCAAGTTTCTTCAGTTTTTGGTGTGGCTGGCTGGCTTATGTAAGTATCCCACGTATAGGTCACATCATTCGAGCTTGCAAGTTGAACCCTTAAACAATCGCTCTTCATTATATTTACACAGTGTTTTGTCATGGGGAGGTCCCTCACCTAAATAGTTCTTTAGTGGGAGGTTCAGTTACCAATCTAAACTTATGCTAAATCCTTTAGATTGTGTCGATCAGCATTGTGCTTGTTTTGAGAAAATTCAAGTTTTTTTTAGTGATCACTGTTCACTAAAAGTCGAGAGAGGTAACTTATACATTGATCATCATTTTTCCCATCTCTTCAATTAATCACCCCCAACACAGCATGCTACCAAAAGATATTGGTGACGTGAAGGTTTCTATCGAGTGAATAACTTGTTTGTTTTTTCTTTTGTTTTTCTTTTTGTTGTTGTTTTTATTTTTCTTCTGCCTTAAACTTCGGAATAAACATCGGATTGTGATTTTTAGCATTTGGTATTTAGACATTCAAATTTCTGCATAGAGACGAGGTTTTTATTGTTCTTCTTTAAGTTTATGCCCTACAAGGTGGCCGAGTGGTTAACAGCACTGTAAATGGAATCGAATTGCCAAGCTTAAACTCTGGTTTAGACAGTCTAGATTGGCTTAGCGCTATTGTCCTTGAGAAAGGTATATAATCCCTCTCCCAACATTTCACGGTCCATCGTGGTAGGGTGAGGTCCCTATTCCCCATTCCTCACGACCTTGGGAAAGGCCTATAACAAAGATAGCAAATGGCAATCGTTCTCTTGGAACTTACTTTTCTGGCCTACAGTCTCGAATTCTTTCTTCAAATTCTCATCCTTGGTTTCATTATTCCTTCCTCGATATTATTATCGTTGCTTATTCTATCAAAATTGCGATCGAAGTATTTAAACGTTATTTCAAGGAACGTCTTACTCATAAAATTTTTAAAAAAATATAAACAGCAACTTCTCTAAAAGGAGTAAAAGAGGGTGAAGAAGAATTATAAAGAGCTATTTGAAATGCATTCCGTAATTACCGCTGTGTGTCCATGTCGAACACATACGGACATGACCGGACTGCTAATGGCCGTTGGGCCTCCAGCCCGTAAACACCCAGCTCAGGGTACAACCACTGTTGAGATAATTCAATAAGATGGAGAAACAATAAAACTATCAAATAACCAAGAACAAAATTAATCTGGTCTTAGAAAACAATACCTGAAGAGCATGGCTGCTGCAGGATCAAATTCCTCTTCGATTTCTATACTGACTGAAAATAAATACTTTTGTGATATATCTAAATTGGATGAAAAGAAAAAAAATGTGTAGTTTTATCTTTTCATTAGAATAAAATAAGCCCTTGCGTATTTTAATAAATTCTCGTCTATATATAAGACTTGTCAGTTTTACTCATTAAACGAGAGAGTCGCTCACTGATCAGTTGGTCGTGATTAAAAATCATAATAGGGGGATGTTATATATTTGTTTGGTTTAACGTGATAGAACAGACCAACAGTGAAGAGTTTACTCCCCTGAATTCGATAGGGTCGTTCTTGTTCCTTGTCTTGTTATGGTGGAAAAACAAAGTCAGTTCCAACCTCCGACAGAGACAGGAGTTTGTCAAAAACAAATGCGCAAGTGCAGCACCGAGCATGTGTGTTCAGCTCCAAGTGGACAAAAATATTTGTATACCTTGATTATACGTATATATATTTGTATATTCGTTAACAAAACGTGTACTGTATTCCCAAGTATCGAAGACGCTATTTTTCCCGAAAAAAGTCTTTGAAATTTCAAGTCGTAAAGGTCGAAGGTTACTTTTATCATGGGTCTATCCTAACCCCAGACGAAATTAACCAATGCTCTACAGTTATTTTGAACTCCTGTCTATCATTTCTGAGATGGATAAATTATACGCAGAATAAAATAGTGACTAAATCAAGCATCATAACTAATGTGTCAAAAAACATACGTAATGACAAGGGTAATTCCTGTATCGCTACTATGGTAGATAAGACAAAGAATAAGCATTTATTTCAATGATGTATGCCGATATTACTGGTATTATCGGTCTCCTCAAACAATTTCGATTTTAAGAGAGCATTTTTAAGCGACTGAATAAGGAATTTTCAATATGGCAAAAGAGTTTACCGACAAATTGTCTCAACATGACTATAGTAATCAAACCAAAAAAAGCTGTTGCCAGCATGAACGATATGCATAAATATCGTGCTTTTTATTCCCAAAACAGATATCATTATTAATCATTGGTTATGATATAGATATTTCAGTGAAGATGAAAAAATGAAAACATTGCTTGGCCGAAGAATGAATCGTGGAACTGGAGTACCGTGGTATACGCGCAGCTCTATCGTAGATACATACCAGGCCTTGGTATTGTTGGAGGGAAAACGGGAAATGAAGACTATTATTGAGGAATTACGTGTCGCTGGACCACTCACTAGATATAATGTAGAATTGATAAATTCAAAGGGTTAAGTAAATAGGACGATAGGTCGAAGAATAGAGCGTAAGATACACAGATAGATAGATAGATAGATAGATAGATCGTTTTTATGATATACGTTGTTAGATCAAGAGATAGTTAGATGGATCGTTTGTTAAGGTGATGACAGATCATTAGTTCAATAAAGAGATAGATTGTTTGTCCAGCTGATGAGATTGATAGATAGATCGTTTGTCAAACTGACAGCATAGATTGTTAGATCAATAGATAGATAGATAGATAGATAGATAGATCGTTTATCAAGTTGATGACGAAGATCAATAGATAGATAGATAGATCATTTGTTAAGTTGATGCATAGAAGTTGATAACTAGATCGTTTGTCAAACTGATGGCATAGATAGATAGATAGATAGATAGATAGATAGATAGATGAGAAAAAAGAGAATTGCTAAAATGAAACCCAGGAGAAGAATTTCAAACAAATATTACCCAACACTTTGATAAAAATCGAATGATTTGAATGAAAGACAAAAAATTTCTGAAAATAATTGAAACAATAAACAGGTTGAGGATAAAATGTGGAAGACAATTGAATAATGTAAAAAGTTCCTTTGTCTATTAAACTAATAATAAAAGTTAGAATCTGAAATGACATAATTCAGCTGATCAAGTTAGATTTCGGAAACCCCAAAGAAACTATTCTAGAATTTTTAAATACTTATACAAATATGACGTTAAGAGAATTCAGATGATGTAAAAATGAAAGATAACCACGTTGGCAAAATTTCTCTAATCATGCAAATTCCAGATTAGGTGTGACATTGTTGGAACATACCAAATTGGTATTGATAGAAGACGGGACAGATACAAGTCAGGAAGTGTTCTGGATCATGGCACCTTACCTGTGTCCGTGGGGCGCGTGACTCCTTAGCTTATCACGCACTCACTGCCCTTGCTGGATCCGTCGGTTCTTGCAATGGGAGAATTCGACATAATTGCAAATACTTCGACAAACTTTTGTCACATTGGCGTAGTATGCAGCAGACAAAACAAAGCTCTGTCAACATACAGTAGCTGTTGAATCCCGTTGTCAACAGGTCAGATTATTTTTTATGAAGAAAACACTTTGATTGACATGTGTTTACTATATTCGATCTTCTCAAAAGAATCTGTGAGGAGACGAGCAGTGTAAGTATCAGATAGTGAATAAAACATGCTGTGATCTTTACAATGCAAATCCAGGTATTTCTCTTATTCATAAACCGATTCAATTTCACTGAGAAGACAATATTCATTTCAGCAGACCACGCCATTTCCCGGTATACCAACGAAGACAAACCAAGTGTTTACGGCACCAATTACAGCCACACCAGTTCAACAACACGCATGATGATCGAATGCACAACAGTTACTGAGGTTTCCTTCTCTCTGCCTAGGGCCATGGGGCATCTCTAGTTCCGAAAATACACCCTTGGAGTGCATACGAGATATGCACCCCAAAATGCAAGTAAACAGGGCGAAGATCTAAAGAAAAAACATAACGTAATGACATGGGAAGGTCATGTTGCAAGAATGAAAGACAACCGATGCGACATCACGTCTCACAACATGGATCCCCGGAGATCACATAAGAAACCGAGGCCGACAAAACACAAGAGATGAACTGGACAGATGTAGGAAATACTGGCCCCGCGACGCCCATGATAGAGAGTTGTAGCGAATCCTTGGGAAGGTCTATGGCCAACGATGGACGTTAAAAGACTGATGATGATGATGATGATGATGATGATGATGATGATGATGATGATGATGATGATGATGATGAAAGTAGCCAGACTATAGTTTTATGTCTAGTTCTCTCTTTTCTTTTCTTTCCTTTTTTTTTTTTTTTTCCACGGACGCGCCTCAATTTTTACTTTTTTGTAAGTTGAAATTGAGATGCGTCCATACAACCATGTATCCAACCCTGAGACCTGACCACTTGCCGATACATGATTTGGACATCGCTAATTGTTTCATCGTCATCAGATTCGATTACTTCAGATAACACTTCTTCGGTACCCATAAAGCTGAACCACCCCCTTTTCCACTCTTGAATGGATTGGAACAGATTGGTTCAACGACGTCTACGTTCATTTTGGTACGAACACGAAACCTTTCGAATTATTTGTAGAAATATGAAAACAAAGCAAGCAGCAATTAGTTTCAACTTGATCCTAATTATACGGAGCTATAGTACACCGAATGCTGAGTTTCAAGTAATGCTACGGACTTTAAAGTTGAGGTGCTTGCTCTTACAGGGGTACCAGTACTATGATTATTAGATACAAGATCGTTTTTTATGGTAAAAATGGTACTATCGACAGGGGCGTAGCTGGAGAATAGGGGGCCCAGGGTGCTATACCCCTTTAGGACCCCCTTCAGCATTAAGTGGGCTTTGTTATTGCCTTATATTGGAAGAAATGCAGTATGTGAACTGCTGTACATAAATTGTCCTCACCAACTCTTTCAAGTACGGTCCTGATTATTGATTCAGTAGGTTGACTTGTACAAAATTGTGCTGTAGACAGTTTTCTGGCTGACTTCGCGCCTGAAAGAGATGAGTATTCTTACCGATGCAAGAGATTTCTCTTCAGGCCAAGGTAAAAGCCTGACTTTCAAACGCTGATTTTCAAGATAGGCTGAGAATCAAGCGCAAATCGGTTATACTTATCCCATATCTTCGTCACATGTTCTTGTGCCGATTGCTGACTGGTTGATTTCTTTTATAACCCTTGAACTTTGTCCTGATTTCCCTAATCCGTCTGAAGATTTGTTGTGGATAAAAACAGATATTCCACAGCACAACCCAACGGCATGACCAATAAAGAATAATCAAGATCCTTGCCATGTTGGTTACGTCAACTGCCACATCAGGTTTCATCTATTTTGAATCGGGGTATATTTAGCTTTGCTCATGCCTCCATGATATAGATCAAAAGATGGATACAAACTTGGATACATATGTAGTGAAGGGAAACATGTTTCGTAATTTGAAATGCTTTGTTGTTTATTTATGTCATCATCGGTGCATTAACTTGAACGAACTGTGTTGCTGACAAGTTGTCATCTTCTAGGTCCCTCAAACTTAGTCCTGACTCGCTTTAAATCAAGTTTAAGATCTGTTCTCCATAATAAAAAAAAACGGTTTATAGCATGACACAACAGTGTGACCAATATAGAACGACCAACCTCCGTGTCACGTCAGTCAAGCCGAGTGACACTTCACGTTATATCTATTCTGGATCGTGGAATCTCAAGCCATTCTGAGGGTTCTATCTTCAACGCACTTGGCTTCACATCATTTGTGTCATAGAATTAAGTACATTAAAGATAAAGCTGAGGAATTTTTCATAGTGGAACGGCATCCGTAGCAATTGTTTATCCATGCTGCCAAAAAATTTACGGATGAATGTAAAATAATTTTGCAATCGCATCATATTTAAAAATATCGATAATATTATGTTGCTCAACACTTCCTTTTTATGCTCGACCAGAATTTGCTAAGCATTTTTCAAAAAAATAAATAACTCCTACGACAAATGTTACAGACGAAATAAACATACACATGATGAATTAAATAAGTAGATACCCATTATGAGCTTATATTTATCTGTGTTACACCTTCCCCACAAAAAAGACCATTTTGTTTCTCTAAGCCTTTCTGTTCTCAATGTTCAATCGTTTCCTGACGACTACAAGGATAAAAATAAAGATATCACCCGCTTGATGGTATAGTGACAACGCACACCGTTTTCCGATACTTACAAGTCTTCTGTACCTCCCTCCACTCCGACCTCATATACCATCATCCCCATTAAGGGGATCTGTGAGTTCTCAAAAGGTTTTTTTTTTCCTCTAAATAATGGGATTCACCTCTCTTGCTTTACGCTATTCCAGCAAACGAAAGGTTTTCTGAAGAAGACTCTACTCTCAGATTGAAGGGAAACCAGTTTTTTTCAATTTTTAATGTTTTTGGTGTTTTACATCATCATCTGTACATTACCTTCAACGAGTTGAGCTGCAGACAAATTGCCCCTCTTCACTGGCTCTCGAACCTCGTCCTGAATGCCTTAAACTCAGTCGGAGATTCGATGTCCATAAAAAAAAAGCACGACACAACATCTTGAACCATGTAGAACAATCAAAATCTGTACTATGTCAGTCACACAACCAACACTTCACGTTGAATTTATCTCAAATCGTGGAAACATTAACTTTCCTCACACCACAATTATATAAACAGATCGAGGTATACATACGTACATAGAAATATATGTATATATAATTTGAATCCTCCCAATAATTACTCAGATGACTTGAATTCTAGATATGTATTAGGTATGTACTAAGCTCAGCTTAGTCTGGCTGAAGGCCACGAAAGGGGAGATTCAGGTGATAATCAGATGCACACTACTACAAAGATGTGTTAGAGAGGTTTGTAATCGCTTCTTTCCTAACAGTTCCTTCTTGAATCATAAACGTATACATACCTGTGCATTCAGACACATTTCCATATACATATGCATTTGCGTGTGCGTGTAAGGCATTCTGTTTTTGAAATATCGACCGCCTAGTTGCCGAGGAGCTCGAATGGTTTGGGGAGTATTGTGTGATGTTGCCTACAGATCATGTCAAGGGTAAAAGATGTGCTTGCTTGCATCTGATTTATGGCGGGAATCAAATCTAATTATCGGTTTCGCGCCAAATTTAATTGACCAGTGCCAAAGATAAACAACAAGAAAAAAAAGAGGTTAAAACAATGAAATAAAATAAATGTGCCAGGAAACGAAGCAAAAAATAAAATTATAGAATGACCAGAGAATAAAATACGACTTACTATATATATATATATATATATATATACGGATGCATATCAACATCTATGTTCGTATCACATTTTCTTTATATATATATATATATATATATATATATATATATATATATA
>OY735223.1:42346718-42360706 GCA_963457665.1 Thysanoteuthis rhombus
TCATTGGTTGTTTATTTTGAAAATGAACGACTGAAGACGCTTTTTTCCACCTTTCTTAGACGTTCATATTAGCATTAAGACAGGAGAATGAAAAAAAAGAACGGGTACAAGTTTATCGGGGATAAATGGTAAATGCTACCAGAGAATAAGCTCGGTTTAGGTGTTTAAATAAAAACAAAAAAAATGGGATCAGTGAGATTCGAAGAAAGGGGAAGACGGGAAGGAAGGAACGAACGAAGGGAGGAAGGAAGTTGGGAAAGAGAAGAAATGAAGGAATGATGGAAGGAAGGAAAGAACATAGGAAAGAACGAAACAAAAGAAGACTAATTGGAAAGGAAGGGAAAATGTAAAATGAAATAGGGGAGGAAAGTTGCTCATGGAAAGAAAGAAAAAAAGAAAGAAAAAAAAGGAACCAAGGGAAGAAAGAAAAGAAGAAATAGATAAATAAAAGGATGGGAAAAATATAGGAATACGCAGAGAAGGTGTGAAATACTCAAAGATGAAGGGATTGCAGACGAAAATTCAGGGAGAAGAAAGATAGGATAAAAGAAAAAGAAAGAAGCAAAAGAAAAGAAAACAAAGACGAGTCTGGTTACTCACTCAATAAAAACCATCACGTGACCAATGCCTTTTGGCAGCATGCAGCGTTGGGAACGATCAATTTAAAATTTATTTTTGAGAAAGATGGGATCAATGATACGTTACTTCTCTCACCTATTCTTGGGTAGTGATCACTAAAAGAGTCTGAATTTTCAAAAAATAAATGTGAATGCTTCTGGACATAAACTAAGGGATCATTTTGGCGTAAACTTACATTGCAAATCGAGCACCCCACTAAAGACCTATTCAGGATTGGGGATATAAAAAAGGCATAAAACATTTTTTGCAGAGTGAATGTTTAAATGTTTAGCTCTCATAGCTTCATTGGTATTACCTGTATACGTGATTCATACATAGGTACATATATACATAGCCAGCCAGCCAGCCAGCAAGCCAGACCAACTTGAAAACTGAAGAAATCTATGTTTACAGTCTTAGTTGTAGGTTTATAAAAAAACAGAAACGGAAGACGTAAACAAAGATTACAGAAAGAAAGTCGAAGGAAATGAATACGGAATATTTATACGAAAGAGAGAGAAAAAAAAGAAAAGGAAAAAACGAAAAAATGAATGAAATAATGACAATATCAGAAAGGAAGAGAGAAAAGATTGAAAGGAAGAATGAAGAAATGGTCCGACAGAAAAAAATACAAATCTTGAACGAGGGCAACCACAGAGAGCCGGCTATAAAATATATATATATATATATATATATATATATATATATATATATATATATATATATATATATATATATATATATATATATATATATATATATATATATAAATTATAACACATACATTACTGTGAGTAAATAAATGAGTAAAAATAACATAAAGCTCTCAGAGACAACAAATATCAGCAAACGCTGTACACAAACTAAAAACTGTTTGAAAACAAAATAATCATTACTACATTATATTACTATAACATTGAGTACATAAATATTGAGTTTCATACCTTGAAATTAGAATTTAGACTTTTCAATGACTGTTTTTAAACCTAATTCCCGAAAAATGATGAAAAGAAATATCTGTATCAGAGAAAAAATCTCTGGACCCATTACAAAATTTGATCGCTTCTTTAGTAGACCATGGCCCAACTTTCTGCGAAATGTAATGAAAATTCATGTAAAACTTTTGAGGATATTGTATGGACCGACAGATACACAAATACGTGTGAATACATATGATTCTCTACTTTTCTCCATCAGATAAGTAACAGGCGTCAACAGAGAGTGAGCAAGAAAATGCCGGTAAATTATAACTAAGTTATCTTTTTTCAAACAACAGGTCTGCTTAGCCTCTAAATAGTAATCGTTACTTGCCTAACATATTTTGCAAGCATTTCATCAGGGAGTGATCAGTTAAAAAATTGGAAAAAGTTACTTCTCACATCTTTCGTTGGTTTGAATTTTTAAAAAAACAAACATGAACACAGCTAGACACAAACAAGGGATCAATCAAGCACAAACTTACATTGTAGATTGAACACCTAACGAAAACCTATTTAGTGATGTGGGGATGAATAGTAAAACAAAACATTTTTTAAGAAATATTATAAGGAGTAGAGGTTTAAGTTTTCAGTCCTCTAGCTCCATTTATGTGACCAGTACACGTGATAAAAACATATCTGAGTAGCTAGCCAGCCAGACCAGAAAAAAACTCAAGAAACATTTTTTGGCAGTATTGGTTGACAGTTTCTAATGAGGGATATAAACCTTGAAGTTTAACTCCCTAGGTAATTTATTTCATTGAAACAGCCAAAATTTAAACGAAAATTCTACATAATTAATTGTAAAGAACGAACAAAATTAAAAATAATTTATTGAAATGAATTTAAACAGATAATTTATTGGAACGAATAACCCTAACCCTAAGCCATAATTCAATGTAATTTAATTTCAAGCAGAATTTGAAAATTACCACCGTTAGATTGAGAATTACCTCTCTTGAGACTTGATGAATAACAACAATATAAGACGCTAAAAGCATTAATAACCGTTTGCTGGTACCTATACGTCGGATCCTACATAGGACGTCCATGGACGGGCTACCCATATCCCAAGTTTTTCTTGAAATAGACTAAGAAACGACAAGCATTTGAAGTGGCATCACCAATTTCACCAATCTTGCTCACACCTATCCAGATCCCGACCAGGCCCAATGTTGCTTAACTTCGGTAACTCAATGTGAATTGGCCGTGAAGACGAGGCAGATACGTGGATGCATATTCTTCCATAAACATGTGCTCTTGAGCGCATCTATATAAACATGGGCGGAGGAAGATTTGTAGGAGTGGCTCTTTAAGGTTATTCTCCCATTTTTAATATTCTTTATTTATTTTCTTATTTCTGAAATAGAAATTTCTGATCAGCAAATTTTAGAACCAAAAGAAAATTACAAAAGAAGAAAATATTTCCTAAAGAAGAAAAGAAAACAATATTCAAAAAAGAAAATTTTTTTAAAAATGGGATCAGCATAAAATAAATCTAAGAATGGAGCAAATCAATGAGAAAAAATATTCTAGGAATTTATTCCCGGGAACTTGCCATAAAATATCTCACACCAGATGGCGCTGGGCCATTCATCCTATTCAAAATACCGAGATAAATATAGATGTTCATGTCAAAATTGAGCATGCAAGAACAATATAAGGAAAGTACATTTTTAATTATCAAAGCACACACTCAAAAAATAGACACAGACATTCACACAAACTCAGACTCATACACTCATACACACACATATATATATATATAAGTGTGTGTGTGAGAGAGAGAGTGAGAGAGTGAGAGAGAGAAGGATTAGGTCAGTGTGTCATAAAGCTATATATATGTTAAGAAAATGGTAATCTGATACAACAGAACTATGATAAATTGCACTACACAATATTGAAATTCCAAGTAGAATGAACAATTGAATTCCTGCAGTAGCCCCGTTTCTTTGATTGTTTACTCTAGTTTTGCTGTCTAGGCGGAATGATACGTCCACCGTGTCATAACTGGAAATCATTTGAAACAGAGTCTCAGTATTATGTAGAGCAATTGATAATTATATATATATATATATATATATATATATATATATATATATATTTTAGAGCGCTGTATATATATATATATATATATATATATATATAAAAGTTGGCAAAAGTATATATTTCTGTTTGCTTGTTGTTTGTTCGGTTGTATTTTATAGACTTCCAAACGGCTGTACCCTACGGGCTGCTTATCAATGTACGAAGATAACTTGTCCCCAAAATGAACATAGGAAATTTGGAGCTGAACTGTCCCTCTCGATATATATATATATATATATATATATATATATATATATATATATATATATATATATATATATATATATAGTGCCCAGTTTGTATATATATATATGTGTGAGCGTGAGTTTTCATGATTTTATATATATATATATATATATATATGTGTGTGTGTGTGTGTGTGTGTGTGTGTGTGAGAGTGTATGTGTACAATCAAATAATCAAAAATATGATGTTTTTCCAAAACAAATCTGTTAAGTAACAGTGACAACTCCAGCTAATAAGACGAAATCTACGAGACATTTAAATAATCACATGTGTTTGAAAAAAATCTGGTGTGCGTCACCGAGTAACAGCTATTGGTGAGTCTGTGAAGCTTGGAAAGAGAAAGCATCACAAATAAGTTGTAGAAAATGCACTATATTTAAAACAGTTATCGAACACTACATTATATCTGTGCAAACAAGGACTCCCGTCGTATGGACATGATAAAGGAAAAGAAAGCACAGCTACAACAAAGGTAATTATCGTGAATTATTGCGTTGCTTTGCTGATATCGATGGCGTCTTTGCACTTAGACTAAAGAACGATCAAAGTATTTCACAGGAGTTCCAAGTACAACACTAAATTACATTATATCTGCAATTGATAGCATAATAACTGATGGAATTCGAACTGAAGTTGAAAGTGTTCTGTTTCATTCTGTGAAGGTAGACGAAACTACCGACTGTGCAATGCCTACCCAGCTCTCGAATTTTCATCAAACCTGTGACCGATCGCAAATAAATCAAAGATTTTTTTCTGAATTTTATGACGTAAGCGACGATAAAAGTGCATTGGGGTTAACTGATGAGACTGAAAATATCTTAAACTCCTTTTGAGAGGCTAAAACCAAATTAGTCAGCCAAACATACGACGGTGGGGCAGCCGTGATGGTTGGTGAGCAAAATGGAGTACAAACAGAACTGAAAGGGAAAGGGTTTGAATAAGGCGATTCCATTTATTATTACGCACATAAACCTTTCGTAGAAGTACTGGAAAGTTCGAATACAACGTAGAAATGTGTCTTTAGAGATTTTGATATCAGAATTCCATCACTGTGCGATAAAAAGTTGTGCCATAGATTCAGGACAAAGATGAGATACATCAAAACTTGAAAAGTATATTTCTAAATATTTCAAACAATAATGAAAGGTGAAATAAGTATACACTGCTGCAGGCAAGTTGAAGAAATTCAATGGTTTCACCTTAATAGTATTTATAAACTGTTTTTGTACCGTACTGTCGCAAACGGAGAAACTATTTGAAATTTTACAGTGTAACAAGCTCGATTTTAAGTGCGCACAAGATAGATAAAAAAATTATTTTATCCAAGACATTGAAGATTATTTTAACAATGAACATTATCAAACATTGTTCAGGAAGCATTCGCAGATATTGAACAACTACATTATACGAAATTGGTGCACATTCAGAGATTTTGGAGCTACATTTTGATTTTGTGTTTTGACTGAAGTTTGGGGACAGGGGACGTTACAATCAAGCAATACAGAGTTGGATGAATGAGCAAGCCATTGAAGAATATGGTGGAGAATATTACAAACAATGAGAAAATGAATAGATAAATTCAGAAAATTCAATAGTACTCATCCAAATTTGCAGCAGCATAGTAATCCTGGGGACTTCATTTTAGCAGTTGAAAAAGTTTGAATTTTTCACCTTTCGTTACTAAATATTTCATGTCCGTCTCCCACCAAGAATTTACGACTTAGATTAGATTCAAGACCGACCGACACATCCAACACTAGATTTGTTTGTTTTTATGGCCAGTCATGCCCTGGTCAAGGTAGTAGGTGTATGTGTGTGGGAGGGAGGTCTATGTCCAACGACGGATGTTAAAAGACTGACGATGACGATGACGATGAACAATCACATGACTAGGACCTTCCCCAAAAAAAAAGAACCAGGGGAAAGTGAATGAATCATATTACAGTGTGTTTCGAAAAACTTTAACACCTTTTGCTTTACCCATTGAATGACCTATTTGATTACATTGAGGAATTTTTATATTTTTAATTACTTGATGAGAAGAAAGTTTATAGTGATTCTCCATAGATTCCTTAGGCATCATGAGGACGCTTTGCAGCGCGATTACCCAGAATAGGTTTGATTAAAATTGTTCGTAAATGAGCTCGGATACTTGTATCATAACAATGACTTCAAAAGTACAAGTCAAGCAATGTCATTTTAAAGTAAATCCATGATCTGGGTTCCCTGCCTTCTATTTCTGAAATATCTAGACTATATCGAAAGTTCTTGATCATCCTTTCAACCTCATGTGCAAACGGAAGAAGCTTCTAAACCTCAGACAGAATTTGATCCGGTTGAGAATGCACTATGGCCCCAAAACGGTTGTCTTCACTGGCTTGTATTTCCACCGAGGAATGAATAACGCATCGACTTAGAACTAAAGAAAAATTAACGCGCCAAGACACCAGGATATATATATATATATATATATATATATATATATATATATATATATATATATATCAACAATAATATATATATATATATATATATATATATATATATATATATTATACACTCTCCTGTTACTACTTGGTGAATGTGTCATTTGGCCAAGACAATGTGAACAGAATAAACAATTGAAAAAACCAAATATGTAGAGTCAATATCTTTTAATGTGATTCATAATCATAAATGAATATGAAGAGAGAGAGTGAGAAAGACGGACGGACAGTGACAGAAAGACAGAGAGTCTGATGTGTCCATGTAAGTATATATTCATACATGTTTTATATTTGAAGATGAGTAGTGTTTTCTTGTACTATTATATGTCAATATGAACGTGGAACCACTTCTGCGAAGATAATTATTACCAGAACATGCGTACAGACGTAGGTAGATAGATATGAGCGGACTGAAAATAGATAGATAGATAGATAGATTGATAGATAGATATATAGGAAGAATATGCAGGAAGAAGTGGATTCTAATCCAGAATTTCTTCTCAGTTAAGCGTATCTCTCTTGAGAAAGGCTGCTTCTCCTTTTCCCTACACCTTATTCCATTGAGAGTAGGTTAGCCTACACAAAAGTACAGATATGTTTGTTTGTACATGTTGAAGTGCGCGTTGAAGAACAGAATTGACGAGATGGGTTTAAACTTCGACTGAGACAGGTTGCGTTCACTTCGCAGTAATGCCTTTGAGAGTCATGAATCAATCCTGTCTCCCCGATCGAACCATGAGTAGTTAGCAGCTTAGACCATGCCCTTTAGCCATGTTTGGCAAACCAGACTAAGAGACAGCAGCTCTGATTCCAAACCAGAGAGTTGCACCCCTTTAAGCCAACAGTGTGCTGCAAAGAGCAAAACATAACACACACAGCGACTTGGTCACCAACTATATCCCAGTGTCTTTCCGGCCGCCCTGACGACCATGTTCTGCCGTCAGTCAGAGGTAGACAAGTATGAGATAGAAAGAATAAAAACTCGAACCACGGCATGGTATATATTGACCTATAGGAAAACAACCCATGAAAGTTTCAATCCGCCCACGTCTTCAGTTCACTTTTACGCATTGCTTGAAGTAGACATTCCTAGATGTGTCGTAAAAATGGCTGAACATAAAACCAAGCATCAACAAGAGGTTTTTTTTTTATTGAAATAGAATAATACGGCAACAGAATCTTTTTCTTAGGTTAACTGGAATTTATAGGGAAGAATGAATGTTGCATGCACATGTGAAGGTCGATAAGATTAGAAACCGTGTCTTTATCAATGGAGGCCATATTTGAAATCATTCTGAGGCTAATCATTTCGAACATTGGTCATTTCGAACTATTTATTCGATCTTTCAAACACTCTCGCCAGTTGCTCAAGTTTTGAATCAACCATCTTCACGGTACGTCTTCTTCAAGTAATATGCAATACAAGCAAATTAAAACATTTAGGGGATGCCCATCGGTCAATGCATACCATGTGATTTTAGCAATCGAACTATTTCTGAACTTCTTTTTCCCTTTGTTGAGTCACCGATCATTTTGAACAAGTTGTTCAATTTTTCCAACATTCTCACCGGTTTAACACAATATATTCGCCTTTTGCCTGTATTCAGGA
Organism: Thysanoteuthis rhombus; assembly: GCA_963457665.1. Classification (NCBI taxonomy): domain Eukaryota; kingdom Metazoa; phylum Mollusca; class Cephalopoda; order Oegopsida; family Thysanoteuthidae; genus Thysanoteuthis; species Thysanoteuthis major. Next base: position 42,354,743 of record OY735223.1, read on the forward strand.
GGTAATATTGCCATTATTCGCTCATAACTTATGTATATTTTTTTTCAACGTCATGATTCATTATTTATTAGAAGGTGACATATTTTGGTGTGACTGCATATCGGTGAGAAATCGTCTCTGTCGCCTTTGGAAGATAAAGTATACTCAATTAATAAAATTGGTTAGGGTTGAAATCTTTGGAGATGTAAACAACGACCAGATGTAGATTGACATGATAAATAGATTCAGTGTCTTGCTCGTAGAGTTAACTTTATTACCGTAAATTCGTCAAACCTTGAAGTTTAAGACTTTTAATTTTAAAACATGAATAAGTGATGTCATGACGTCAAGTCGTGTCAATTTACGTTTGTAAGTTCTCGGCATTTTTTGTCAACATTGAATATCTGCTATGAAAATATTATCAAAACCTTACCGTTGAGTTTCAACTTCATTTTTGTCTGTCACAAAAATGACAATGAGTTAACTAAAAAAGAGGTGACGTCATGACGGCTTTAATAAGAGTTACGGACGCAGAAACTGATGACGTATTCACTCTTGCAACTCAGGTTGACTTGTTTTATTACGCGAAATACTAATGAAGAAGCTGAAATGAGACACGTAGTCTTGGAATAATATTGGATGGGGGAATGATATCTGTTTTGTTTACCTTTTAGATTTGGATGAAGCGAGGGAGTTTGACCTTGGCGCAGTCAAGCTTGTTGATTGTTTTTACGTTTCCTCAAAGAAATACCACATATACTCGTATAATGTTCGTCTTTTTATAATCAATTTTCGAACCAATGATTAGGGGGCATGGTTTTATCAATACAATACTAAAATTCAGATCAATTAGATTCTAACGGAAGATGTGTTTGTTCCTTGTACTTTTAGTATTTAAAGAAGATCAATTGAAATTCCATGACAATTCGGTTGTCACAGTCAGATAATTCAACCTCACCCATAGGACTGTCCATTGCAATTCGCAGCTGCTAGGGAAAGCGTCAAATGTTTGAAAATGCTGCTTGTTGAGTCTAACTGCATTTTCGGTAGCTTCAGGTGCTTTCGGGGACAGGGATGTCACTGGGGATGAAAATAGACCCTTCTTCATACTATTAAGCACCGTCGTCAGTGGTGCTGTCACGTTAATAGACCTGTGCCCCTCCTGAGAGGTGACCTTCATCTAAAGGAGAGCTGGTTAAACGTTTGGTAGGATATTCATGAAATCATCCATTACGAACTTTTAAACGATAACCAAATAGTTATAGCCGACGTTCACTGCCAAAGCCTATCATTAGTGAACAGAAAGTGGCCATTCTTCAACGCTATAATGCACGGCTTTATACCACTCGAGTGACCACAGATTTCAAAGAGGTATTCGGCCGGGGAAAATTATTCATCCACCTTACTCTCATGAGCTTGTTTAAACTGACTTTTGTTACGGGATTTGTAAAACAATTGATATGGACAAAGACTCATCGAGGTAGAAAGTTAATTCGTTTCTTATTTCTGGTCAAAATCAAAGAAATTTTGCACATATGGTATCGAAGATATTTTTTGATGGAATAAGGTTATCGAAGTAAAATGTATTAATGATCAAGTGTATCTTTCATCAATACTAGAGGTGTGAGTGGTGTAGCAGTTGACAGGTGATGGAATCAGCAGACCGAATTCAAATTCAAGTCAAGGCTATTTTCATTCACTTTGCGCTAAAGCTCTTTGGAAAAGCATGAATTAATTCCACCCCCTGAGCTATGGGTAAAATAGCTGGACAAAGTGTGCTCACTTGCTTCTGTGGAGTCAGCAAGTTAAAGAGAAAGACAACTGTGAAGTGGAACTCTCTTAAGGCGGTGGGTGCCAACTTGGACATCCTTCCGACATCTCCAGCAGAAATGCAGACGCTAAACGCATTGTGCTCGGCTATCATTTAGACTATATGAGCGAAGCCGAAGGGGGAATTCTATCGATTCGGTATCCCACGATATCCATACCTTTCCCCAGGCATGTACCCTGGTAGGGTCACTAGAGTGTCGTTTAATTGTCTATCGAGACAGGAAGCCCTACAGTCACCTCTATTTTGGGACTCCAAATAAGTTCAAACATTGAGTAGAACTTTCGTTGCAACCCGATATTTCATTTTGAACTTGCCCAGTTTTTGACATTATTAAATTTTGAATCGTAAATATGAACGTTAGATTCCAATTTTCTGAGTTTTTCTATCTGAAATAACGATTTCTTTATAGTTCCGAAAGGTGAAATAGCAGAGAACGTAAATCAGGTTAGTAAATCAATACATATTTCTATTGAGTTGATCCAAATGTTGCCAGCGAATATGGGAAAAAAAGATAGGTGAGTTATAGAATGTTTCTTGTAATATGCTCACAATTTTATTGCTTGTGCAACCATTCAACAGCAGTCAGATCTGAGAAAAACTGGTTCCACACGAAGTTAAGGAAACAGATAACGGTCAGTGATCAAATACTTGGTTTTTCTTTAATTGCTCTACGTACAGGGAATTCATTTTTGGCAAGATAGTCTCGGCCAAGAAAGGGAATAATTTCGAAGATTGAAAATGCAGCAAATTTTAGTTAAATGCTGGACCGCCATTGGTATCATGATCAACATCACAAGGCAAGATCATTAGACATCTCATTATACAAGAAAAAAAAACAAGGTTCAGGGATGTCATAAAAACACCAGAAAACTCAAATGGCAACGTGCGCATGAAAAAATTATGCTAGGCCTCACATGGAGATACCGCAAGACAGCACAGTACATTCAGGAAAAGACAAGAGTCAGGGACATCATAGAATCCATTAAAAATCTCAGATGGCAGTGGGCTGGTCATGTTGCAAGAATGTCAGATAACTGCTGGATATCACGGTTCACAACATTGGCTCCGCAACGCCCACGATTGAGATGTCTGACAAATCTTTGGGAAGGTATATGTCCAACGACGGTCGTTAAGGAGAGGGCGATGATGATGATGATGATGATGATGATGATGATGATGAGGGCGGATGTTCTGCTCGTGTTTGATGGGATTTAAAGGGAATTTTTCATTTCAAATTGCTGGCACCTGGACAAACTGTCACAACGCAATATCACAATGATTAATTGCCCCGTTTTCTTTCCTTTTTTTTTCTCCCTGTCTTTTATTATATAGATTTATTTATATTCCTTTCTTTGCCATGTCCATGTGTTATTTTCTTCCTTTTTCTCTTATATTCCTACTGTTTCTTTCTTTATCTTTGTTAGTTTCTTTTCTTGATAATATCATTCATCTTCCTTTCTTTCACTTCTAGTTCAACTTAATACAATTATCTATCTATCTATTTATCAATCTATCTATCTGCCTCGATATCTTTTTTTGTTTTTTATGTTTCCGTCTGCATTTCTTTATTAATTTTCAATCATTCCTTCTTCTCGGGATTTCCTTTGGTTATTTTTCTTCGTTATTTCATTTATCTTTTTTTTTTCCTCCTCTCCTTCCGCTCTTACAACCTTTTTTTCTTTCTTTTTCTCTTTTTTCTGGTCTTTCTTTGCTTTTACTCTATTTTTTTTTTCGCGTTTTCCTTTTCATTTTCTAAATCATTCCATTCATCTTACTTTCTCCCTCCTTTCTTCCAGCTTTTACATCCTTTTCTTCCTTTATTTTATCTGTCTTCCTTTTTTCTCTCTTACTACTGTTTTTCTTCTTATTTTCTTATTTTTTCCTATTTTCTTTATCATCTCATCCATCTTCCTCAATTCTCTCTCTTGTTCCCCTTCCTGTTTTCTTTCTTTCTTTCTTTCTTTTTCATTCATTCTTTCTTTCCGTTTGGACTCCTTTATACTCTCCGTCATTCCTCTACCCTTCTATTGTGATGCATGTCCGCACGCAAACCATATATGAAGAGCCTGTCGCGCCGTGACAAAAACATTTCAATCTTTTTCTTGCTCCATTCTCTGCCCGACCAGAATGTCGATGAACGACCACTTTTCAATTTGTTCCCCATTCTCAGTAAAAATCACAACACGAAACGACGCTCAGAAATAAAGTCGCCATTTTCAATTGGCCGATCAAACCCATCTTCGGTTCCCGCCAAAAATGCCCCGGCCAAAACTGCATTGTCCGACACGCAATCTAGAAAAGAAAATGTTCAATTAAGCGCATATGGACACACGCACACGCATACTCATTCACATACACATACACATCTTGACACGCAACCACGTAAACACTGAAATGAAAAGTGAGTGTCGTGTCTCATTTATTAAATACATGTTTTGCCCATTCTTTGAAAATAGAGCGTTCCTATGGAAACTTTCCTTAAGCTGAAATGTCGTAAAGCGAAGAAAGAATAACCATTAATCCATATGGATATTTTCTAACATTCCAAGACCTAAATGATGTCAATGATCGTATGTTAGACTGCTAAAAAGCCATTAGGTTTTATCTTCACCGTTTGCTTTTATTCGTAAAAGCGAAAAACGGTCCAAAGCAAACTATTGATGGATGGGGGATACCGGTATATCAGTCTTTTTTGTTGGTCATGAACCAGACTAGGAGCCGGCATCACGATACATATATATATATATATATATATATATATATATATATATATATATATATATATATATATATATATATATATATATATATATATATATATATATATATATAATATGAACTGTAAAGAGTGAGACAGATTCGGGAATAAAGTGTTTTGAGACAAAGTTTTTTATCCGTAGATGTTGTTTTTTTTGTTGTCAATGGTCCAGACATGTTTTGGGATGCATTCCCTTCTTCAGTGGTGTGTGCTGTGTGAGTTTGTGCTTTTAGGGGTTAAAGGTGTGGAACCACAGTCCACTATCAGGAGCTTTGCCTTGTATATTATATATATTTTGCCTTGTTATATATATATGTATATATATATATATATATATATATATATATAGACATATATATATATGTATATGTATATGTATATATATATTTATATGTGTGTGTGTGTGTGTTTGTGTGTGTGTGTGTGTTTGTGTTTGTATGTATGTATATTGATTTATTCTTATCATTGGATGAATTATTATAACATTACTATAATTTTGACTAGTTTTTACCTTCATCCTGACTTTCAGTAGTTTTTTTATCACAACTTTGACTGAAACCGTTATTCTACGACAACGATTAAACGGCATATTCGGAAGTAGAGAGAAAGACCACGGTGAGAATCAAACTCACACACCCTAGCCAGAGAGTGTGCGGTATACACCTACCTACTGTCAGCCTTTTGGACACAGGGACTTCATAGTTAAACGGAAGCTGATTTTATAAAATGTTAACATCAACGAGCATCAAATATCAGTTGAAGGGACTTAACTTCAGGGTGTAAAATCAGCTTCTGATGAACCATGATTCATCTTCTGTTTAGATTCACATGGCAATTATTCCTTTGTTATGTATATATTATAATTGTTGACACATTATGTTTGAAAACATATTTCGTCCAGCACCGAAATTAGCTGATTAGCAAATTAAATAGCCGACCACACGAATGTATAAAGAAATGAGCGCTGGGCAGGATTCAAACGTCCGCTAGGAAGAAGTTTTAACATGACTGTGCTTTAAAGACTAAGTTAACAGCACTTTTGGTAAGCAGGAGTTGAACGACCTACCTCTCTACCCAACGTTGGTATACATATATATATATATATATATATATATATATATGTGTGTGTGTGTGTGTGGTATTTACACATATAAATATATATGCCTGTGTCTGTGTGTCTCTGTATGTGCATGTGCGTTCCCATTTTCTTAATATAATGTCCGTTCAATGATAACATTCTGTCAGACATATAGTATCCAATTTGACGATATATATATATATATATATATATATATATATATATATATATATATATATATATATATATATATATATATATATATATTTCTTGAACAAAGTGTTTAAAAAACATATACACATTTTCTCAGCTTACAGC